>JAMPIV010017491.1:0-104208 GCA_024509875.1 Oreohelix idahoensis | reverse complement strand
TGATTGTTGATACATCGGTGCGGGTGTGTGGGGGTGATTGGGGGCTGTTGCGTTAGATCCTATAGTTTCCCCCCCCCCCCCCTGCATATTTACCCATTCCCCCACCATCTAAACAAAAATAAAATAAAACAAATATTTCCCATAGCACCCCCCACCTACCCCCCCTGTGAGGAGGGCTTTAGACGTGAGATAGATTATATCATCTTGGCGCAATCGCCAGCATCGTCCTTCCAGGAATTTTTCTCTTCCACAGTTCCATGAACCTTAGCTGCTGTCGCTCGGCTGGTCTTTTGCCGACCATTTGCCAGGGGTTTGTCCGTTTTATAAAATATATAAAATATCCTTCGTTTCTGCAGTTGTTATTTATTTTGCAATTTTGGAATGTTTGTTCTTGGTAATTAGGTCAGTTCGGCTTGTTCCAGTTAAAAGATGGAAGGAAGGATCCCTCGTTTTGATTGAATCGGTGTGGTTCTACAGGAGTATTATCTACTTCTACCACCGAAAAAATCTTCCTATTGAGAATGGGAAGCTGAGAGATAGCGATGAAGACAAAAGAGTAGTTTAAGGAAAAAAAAAAAAGAAACGAAAGAAGAGGTACCAAAGAAGACAAAGGAAATGAAAACTGAAAATAGGAGAAAATAATTAAATTGAGAAAAGGAAGAATAGGAAGAAAAAGAAGACAAGAATGAAAAAGAAGAATTAGATAAGAGAATGGTATTAACTATGGAGAATAAGGATGGCAGAAAAAGACAAGGAAGACGAGAGAAAGAAATATGAAGGAACAGTGGAAAAGTAAAAAAGAACATGATATTTTTGCACGGGATAGGCTCTCTACGAGTGGTAGTAAAAAATCAAACCCATATACGATTGGAAGGCCGATACCCCCCGACCTCTGTGTATGTTAATTCTCTTACTTGCTGGTGGTATTTGCATCTTATAGCTGGAACAGATATCAGAACTTCAAGACCTTACCTATGTCGACTGGAGTAGGGAGTTGGGTCAAAGTCTTTCAAGTACATAGGGTATGGGAAATTTAATATTTAGAAAAAAAAAATGCAGTGATTAATTGGTGAATAGCCAATAATGTGGGTCTTGGGGGGGGGTTCCCGGGGGGGTCCGGTTGGGGAGGTTAAATGGGCGCTAGGGGTTGGGGGTGGAAGGTTGGTAACACCCTGTCGTTGGGGGTGTTCTCGGTGGGGTGGGTGTGTCCTTGGTGTATTGATTTATTTTTCAAATAAAGAAATCAAGTTTGTTACTAATGTTATGTTTAGTTTGTTTCCATCAAGTTGCCATTGACTAGGTTTTATGCCGTTTTCTGTGGAAAAAAAAGAAAGGAAAAGTCAAAAATCAGGTTCTCCTGTGTATGATTCAACACTATATACTAATCAACTAGATGGTCATTTATCTTATTCCTCTTGTTATTAGGGTTATGGTGAGTGCTCTTGCATTGTGAGGGCTGGACACTGGGAACCTATCTTGGATGGACACTACAACTTGCGAAGGGATTACGGAGCCGAAGGATTCAGGCTTTCGAGGCAATTAATATGTTTTTAGTAGAATTTTGCAGCTATCATTTGCTCGCCATTTGCTTTATATAATATAATTAAAGAGCACACCACTTATAACAATATTGTCCTCATGTTAGTAGAGAAGGATAGATAAACACCATGCATTGAACAGACTGGCCTATTTTCAAAATAGAACCACTTTTGTCAAAACAATAGTGAATGATTGTAAACGTTCGAACGATATACAATATGCTTGCCTGGTTTGGGGCATGTAGGCATGTTGGTAACTCGTTTCATGACTCCCTTTCGAATAACGATGATTCTCCTCCCGGGAAACAGTCGTAACGATAAATCGGAGAAGAGGAAGGCAAAGAAAAATCCTGGGCTGCTGCTGATAACATCAATGAATGGGCCAGGTACACGGGTTTTCTCCACACTTGTCGCATTGCATGTGAATAGTGGAGCGGGGAGGGACCCGTGTGGAGAGGGACCTGGTCCCTTCCCCCCCCCCCCTTTTTGGTTGGTTGCTCCTCTTTGGGACCCTGTCTGGCTGATTGATTCCACCATGGCACCCTACGACCCATGACGGGTATGGGTTTGAGATGATGATGATTGAAAAAGTAGGGGTTTTTTTGAATGATAGTTGAGGAAAGAGAAGATTTGTTAGTAGAAGAAAGAGGAAGAGGTTTTTTTTGTGGGGGGGGGGGGGGGACTGGAGGTGAAGAAATAAAGATTTGAAAGTTAGAGAGAAGGAAATGGGTATTGATGATTGTGAGATGAAGGAAAAGAAAGAAAAGAGAACAGTAAACAAGAAGTATGTGACCTGTGGATAATTCTCTCGTGTTTTTCGGAGGAGAAGAGTGCGGTAAGTTAGTGTGTGGGAAAGGGGGGGGGTGGGGGGGGGGGGGGGGGGGGGGGGGGGGGGGGGGTGGGGGGGGAGTGGGGGGAAGGGGGGGGGGGGGGGGTTGGTCGGGGGGGGGGGGGGGGAGGGGGCGGGGGGGGGGGGGGTGAGGGGGGGGGGGGGGGGGGGAGGGGGGGGGGGGGTGGGGTGCGGTCTTCATGTGGAGTGGCAAGACAACAAGAAGACAAAAAAATTGTTGTGTTTTTGTCCCTGACTGTTTTTCGCCAGGCATTTCTTGTCGTAAGATGAGGTTGTGCATTATTTATTTTCTCAAGTTTCTCACTTCAACTCTCGTTTCTTTCCTTTCCCTGACGAAGGCATACTGGCCGTAACCTATGCAACTTTCTTTGTCTTGTGTCCCAGTAAGATGCAATACCTTTTTTTTTCTTCATTAAAAAAAAAAAACCCCCCAACCCCCCCCCCCCCCCCCCCCCCCCCCCCCCCAAAAAAAAAAAAACAAACTAACAAACAAACCATCCACGATTTAAACCAATAACAAATTATATTTCTCTTCCAGCTCGACTGCGTGCCCGTTGGGAAGTGACAAAACAGATCTACCCTTTCATGGCTTCATTTGGACTGACTTTCTACGTGTCTGTGTCGTTGTATCCGGGCATCATCTCAGAAGTTGTCAGCTGTAAGCTGGGAACTTGGATGCCTGTGCTTCTTATGGCGTGCTTCAACGTTACAGATGCTTTTGGAAAGGTAAGGATTTTGTATCAGCTGGGTTACTGCAAATGGTTACTTGCTGTTGGTTGAAATGAAGAACAGTTCGTGTGTTCCATACAGCCTCAAAAAAGAATTCAGAGACGCAGTAATAAGGGTTGGGGGTTAGGAATCCTAAACCTAACCCTAAACCCTACCTTAATCCTAATCCTACAACGTCGGCGACTTATTTGTACGACATCGAAGAACACGGCCCACTGTTCTTCCTCTCAATCCTTTTTGTTTCTTCTTCCTCTCTCTTCTTGCGTGTATTCGCCATTATTTCTTTCCTTTTCTCCTGACTTATATATATATAATAATAATAATAATAATCAGACCTAAAGGTTTTTCATATTTGGACATGCGCCCTAATATAACCGACTTTTGCCAAAGCGAGGCAAAATTTTATATTAAAAATTAATACGTATTTAATTACATGGGGTAAGAGAGCTAGCGTTAGACGGAAGAACACATGGAGACCTGGCCAGAGGCGTACTTAAAGTATTTGGCACCTGGGGGGGATCCTGCCTGTGGTACCCCGGTCCAACAAACAATCACATTTGAAAGTATATTTTTCAATAGTAAGTACTGTCATAAAGAGCGTCCGGTTAACAAGAGAGTTGTGATACAATGGATCCCATCTCATTGTAGCATCTCCGGCAATGAAGAGGCTGACAGATTGGCAACGGAAGGTGGAAATCTACCTCAGCCTGATGCTAGCATAACTTTCGAGGCGGCAAAGAGTTTTATCAGAATCAGATACAGAAACAAATGGGATGAGGAGCATTCAGGTAATACACACAATGATGCAAATTATCAACTCAGCAGAAGAGAGCAAGTCAGAATATGTAGACTCTGTACAGGCCACAGCAGATGGGGGATACCATTTATTCAACAAGCTAAAGATAAGAACTGCCGATGAGTACAAGCTGTGGCACTGATAAAATGGCTGCTGTACGTCTGCTTCAAATATGCCCAACATATGAGCAACATATAAAGCACATATGGCCGTTATCAGCACCATTTTCTGAAGAAGAAAAAAAAAAACTCTGTGGAGATGATGCAAATAGCCTTAAGCCGACCATTGCTTTCTTTGAAAATATTAAAGTAGACGTCTGATAGTGTACGAAGAAAAAAGAAGGCATCCAAGGACTGATGTACTCTTGCAGAGGTCGTTTCTTTAGCTATTTGTTGTACACGACAAGGTTGCCAGCCTCACACACACACTCACACACACGCACTCACACACACCCGCACCCACTCACACCATCAAATTAGCCACATTACGACATGCCTCAGCAAGCAGTGGCCATACTCTGTCTTTATCTCCGCAGGGACCTTTGAAAACGAGGCTTCCAGCAAGTGGTTCTTCCTTCGTTCCCTCCACATTTCTCCTTCTCTTCGATCCTACTTCTTCCTCTTCCCTGGCCTCTTCGCAAATAATTTCCCCCTCCTCTTCCCTTATTCTTTCGCATTGTCATTTGCTTTATTCTTCTTCTAGTTTTTATGTCTGTAGTTTTGGTTCTTGAGCAGAGGTTACGGATGTGGTATCGCCAAGTCCGTAGATACGGGAAGGGGAGGTTGTTCTGTACCAACATTCTTCTTCTTCTTCCGTCCTTAGCCACCGACCGTCAAAGCAGTCAGTGGCCATTACGCATAGTGCATTTAAAAAAAAATTATAACCCCCCCCCCCCTTTCTCTTATGAAGTCCTATCTACGGGCCTGGGTATCGCATAGGATGAAAATATAACTACTACTACTTAGTCGTTCCCCTTCTACCGTGAGGTGTAGAGGTTTGGAAGAGAGAGCGCCAGACTATCGTATCGGCTGTCTTCCTCCTGGCCTGGTTTCATTCTAGTCCTCGGTCCTTCAAAGATTGTCTAATGTTGTCCTCCCAGCGGACTCTGGGTCGTCCTGGTGGTCTGGATCCCTGTTTCCCATGCTTGTCGTGGTAGCCGATCTTCTCCCATTCTGCAGACATGGCCAAACCATCTTAGTTGGGACTGTTCTACTTGGGTCTGCAGGGGGTGGGATTTTAGGCCTTGACGTATCGTCTGGTTGCGGACCATGTCTCTTCTTGTTACTTCAACCACCTTCCTCAGATACCTCATTTCTGAGGTTTGGATCTGGCTTTTGTGGGTTGTAGTCACTGCCCATGACTCGCATCCATATGTCAAGACTGGGACATAGGTGGAGCGGTATACAGCCATCTTCGTTTTCTTACCAACCTCTCTCTTGCTGAGGAATCCTCGATTTATGGTGTCATGAAATATTCTAATCCACATATATAAATTATTAGGTAAATATGAAGCCTAACAAATAAAATTAATAAAGAGAAGAGCAATGGTAAAATGACATTGCTGTCACAAGGAATGTACTCGAAATCCCCCTTGTTTTCTGCTTCGTCTGCAAATTGTAACGCTTTCACGTTGATAGTAAAAGCTTACTGTATTATACCCGCTTTCTTCAATGAAACGTGTGCTGTATTTCTTGGAAAAACATTAAGAGGCAGACTGCGTAATGACCTAAATTTTAAATTCCATTCATGTCTTTTTCTACATTACGTTACCAAAACGAACGAACAGATGGACAAAAGGATAGCGAGAGGGGAGGGCTGAAAATCAGGAACGCATGCAACACGCGACGCGCGATATACAAATGCTGGCATCACGCGTGTAAGTCTACATGCACTAATTTTTTTTCAGACGGACAGTGATAAAATACACTACCCTTTCCCAGAGTTAGGTTTATAAATCATAACAAACTCTTATTAGAAAAGATAACAATAGATGGGTTTACGTTTGAACACATAACAGTACCCAGACAGCACATCTTCCAAACAGGAGGTAGAAGAAATTGCATATTTTGAACGCAGCCACGTAGCTCCTTTAAATTAGTATTTTTGGGTTCCTTAGGGCTTGCTGACAAATAATATGTAAAACGTTACGCCAATAGTCCAGGAATTAATAAATTATACCCAAAATAAAATATTGGGGGTGCCTGACAGCATAAAATCATTTCTGCTCATAAGATTTTTTTTTTCGTGTTTGAAAAAAATTTACGTTACAGAAATAGCCTACCATGTAAACTCCAAATTGATTGGAGCGCAACAAATGAAAGCCTAACCACGATTGGTCGGGCTATAAATACTATCTTGGATGTTAGGGGAGACGGGAAAAGATAACATTTTTTCAAACACTTGTCGAAACGTGGCTCATTGGCCAGTCTCGCTGATATACACACTTGGGAGCGTTAGTTCGAAACCACTTGTTTAAAAAAGCTTGATAAAGCATCAGTGCGTTGAAGCCAGCTCATATTTGTGGCTAAAATAAAAGCCTGGAACATAAGCAGATAGGAATTTGTGCCAGTTTGTGCCAGAATTCATTGCTAATCAACGTATCTGTGTTATTCGTATGAATTGTGGTAAGCTTGAACCATTTAATATCTTTTAATGAAAATTGAATGTGAATTGTTGATTTATGCCTGTATATATATGTGTAGTTCAGTGGCAAACGTGAGGTAAAGCCTAAAATGCTCCAGCCTGAACAGAGGGTGTCGGAGAGAAGTAAAACGGCATGGAATGGCCAAACAGTACACTGACACCTGGATGATTGACTAGAAAGAAATAATGCTGGAAGTGCAGAGGCGTAGTGACCATTAAGGATGGTAATGCTGGTATAAAGTATTTCAGATGAAGCTGACTGTTGGCCTAACGCTCTGAACGCAATGTTTGTGCTGTATTGTGATCAGTGTAAAAGAGAATATAAATTAGTTATGAAGTAGAAGGTACATCCTTCTTGATTTCAGGGACAGTGGTCTTGATGGTACTGAGCAGCATCTGGTCAGAGATTTGCTGAATCCAGTGTCGGACAGCATACTCCTTGGTCTTTTTAGCTATCAGTGAGGTGTCTCCTGAGCCCAGAGGAGAATTCGAGCAGAGGAGTCCTCTCCTGCCGCCATCACTCAAGATAAGCAGAGTTGGCCAGCTGAGCTCAACATTATGTCCCCTCATCTTGAAATAACTTTATAAAAATACTATTCAGAGGGGAATTTACTTGTCTTAAAATCAGGAACTGTGAACATCTCCAATACTGGTCCCTAAAGACAAACTATTGAAGTCATGATGACAAATACCAACAGAGCTTGAACAAAACAAAACCAGTATTACCTCATTTTACTACTACACAACTGACACACATAGAACATTGGTAATAATATATGTCACTACAATATTCATATTAAATACATTCTGTACATAACTTGTAATTTAAATTGATTGTGATTCCTGGTTCCCTTGTAGTTGAATCAGGACACATATTCATTCATGCTAGTAATGAATACATATTGTTATTTGAACCGTTACGAGTGACTTCTTTAAGCTATTCTCATAGAGTGTTATATGTATGTGAGTGTCACAGTGTTGTTAAGAGTAGTGGATTAAATTAAATTGTTTATCTGTCTGTTGTTGTGACTTACACTTCTTCATACACATACCCTAGACACATAACGTAGCATCACACTATTCCAGAATAATTCTGACTGAGATAAAGAGATATGTGGTAGCAAGTAAGGTTATCTATAATACACTACTTTTAATAGATATAGATACCTTCACAGCTGATCTCAGTCAGTACACTAAGTCCCCTATAAATATTTATAACATCCCACTTCACCACATATATTGGGGTCTCGCTCTTGGGATTTTGAATCTTTAACTATTAAAAATATTGGGGGTAATTCACTTCAGGGAATATAAGAATTAAAAGGTATCCTTGGGTGGAATTAAATAAGGTTGAGCTCACGGTGCCTGTGTTGTCCATTAGAGATTGAATTGTTGGTTAGACATTGTATAAATTTACATAATAGACAATGGCCGACCTGGCCAAATTTCGATCTGCTGCGGTTCAGACTGCAAAAGAGTTAGGATTAGATGGGCAAGTTATGGTTGCCTATGTCACAACGGAATGTGACAAATTTATTGAACGCGAAGAAAGAAGATTAGAAAAAGAAGCCGAAAGAAAGTTGGAGGCTGAGTCTATGTGGTTGCTAGCTGAGGCTGAGACTAAGAGGTTGCAGATTGAGGCTGACAAAGAGGCTAAAGCATTGGAAGCCGAGGAAAGAAGACAGGCTGCAGAAAGAGAAGAGAAGAGATTAGCTGCAGAGAGGGAAGCAGAAAAGGAGGAGAAGAGATTACAAAGGGAACATGAGTTACGACTAAGGGAGTTTGAGTTTCAAGGCCATGCTCCTGAAAATGGTGCCAGTCCCTTTGCCTCTGATGCTACGGTTACTCAGGGAGCCTCAATCTCAGCTATGAACTTTCATTTAGATCATTTTGTTGAGAAAGACGATGATATTGAGAGCTATATAAATAGGTATGAACTATTAGCCACCACGTATGGGTTAGAGAGAGAAAGGTGGAGCTTAAAGTTATCTCAGGGACTTCGTGGGGCAGCTTATGAAGTTTTTGCAAAAATGAGCAGAGGTGATCAGGAAAATTATGACATGCTAAAGCAGGCTCTTTTGTTAAGGTATGAAAAGAATGCAGAGTTTTACAGGAAAAAATTTAGGAATGCTAAACTACTGTCAGGTGAAACCTATCACCAGTTCTCTGCACGAATCGAGACATACTTGGAGAAATGGACTTCTCTGGGGAAAACCCAAGATCTTAAGGAAATGGTCCTTATAGAGCAACTAAGAGAGTCCATGGCTCCAGACCTGAGAAAGTTTCTCATGGAACAAGGTGCAGAGAGGCTGGGTGAGTTGCTAAATGTTGCTGAAAGGTATCAAGCAGCTCAAGCAGAGGTAACAGGTAATAAAAAGAAACAGGTGGATAACTTCAGGGCACCACAGAACTTTAATAAATTTGATCCTAGGGATCAAAATAAAGGTAAGCACCAATTTGATAGGCCACGGTATGACAATAAAAATAAATTCCCACAATTCGATGAAAGGAAATATGATGAAAGAAAATCTTTCAACCAAGGAAAAAGGTGGTGTAAAAATTGTCAGATGGACAATCATGACACTGACCGTTGCAGAAGGAAACCTGTGTATATGGCAACCCATCAGGTCAGGTCGACCTCAAGACAGGAGGAGGATATTATGTTGGATACCACTCCAGAAGAGATGAGGAAGGCACAGGCTGGGGATAAAACACTCAAGCCTTGTTTCAGAAAATTGTCAACTTGTCATACAACTCCAGGCAAGGGAGATTTTTACATGAAAAACAAGTTGATGTATAGGAAGACTGGAGCTAGATCCAATGGTCACGGACAGCTGGTTCTTCCAAAAAGATACAGGACAGAATTAATAAGGAGCTTACATGTGAAACCAGATGGGGACCATGAGAAGATAGGTACCATCATTCAAAAGGTGGCTCACAATTATTATTGGCCCAAAGCAAGATGGGACATTGAAAATTTTGTAGAAAGGTGTAGCATAGCACATGAGGGAACACCCACAAGTGGGAACATGGATCAGGACCTGGACACGCCACGGGGCAAAATTAGGCCTGATAATAAAAAGAAAAATAGATTTGATACAGTGGACCAAATGGAATGGGAAGCCCCTTTTCACGGACAAGCTTCACTTAACTGTTTTACAATGGCCACTATGCGGAGAGTGCAAAAAGATGTCTTACCCCAGGATAAGCCGAAAATCCCTCAATCGGACTTAAACAAACTGGAGGAAGAAGATGTAGAGAGGAAATCTCTCATCAAGAATTTTAAGAGGGGAGACAGCCCCAAGAAAAAAATTGGTAGCGGTCGTTTTGTGAATGATAATTCTGGGAGGAAAAATCATCACTATAAAGCTTCAAGTGGAAGAGACCATACCGGTGCATGGACAAATAGGTCCACACAATTAAAGGTCCATATGTAGCTTTGTTAAGAACGTGGACTGATGAAAAGGCAGAGGAAAACATTACATCTTCATACCAATATGTGAATGAGCTGACCACTCGGTTTAAAAATCTGGCTGGAAACTTGCCAATGAAAATTTGAAACAAGCCAGGAAGAAAACATGCTGCCTATTATAACAGGAAGGCGAAAGACAGAAATTTGGCTGTGGGAGAGAAAGTACTGCTTCTTTTGCCCGGGAGTCAGAATAAGTTACAAATTGGATGGCAGGGTCCATATACAGTTCTAGAGAAGGTGTCTAGAACAAATTATAAGATAGATAAGAAGGGGAAAGAAAAAAATCTATCATGTGAATCTCCTGAAGAAATATTTGGAAAGAGAACATCAGGAAGGGACACACTTGTTGACCTTGTCCATCGCCATGGAAATGAAAAAGGAACCACTTTCATCATTTGAATATCCATTACACCCCTGTGAGACAGCAGCACAGGTGAAAATCAGTACACATTTAACGAAAACTCAGAAAGAGAGAGTGCAACAGGTTCTAAATAATCATGCAGAGGTGTTAACAGACCGACCAGGGCATACAAACCTATTGGAATATGATATGAAACTCATAGACTCCACACCTGTCTGTATGAAACCATATTCGATTCCGTTTGCTAAGGAAAAAGCTTTGAAGGAAGAGATAGACTATCTATTGAAGGAAGGAATTATTTCGCACAGTGAGTCTTCGTATAGTTCCGGTGTTGTACTCTTAAGGAAGCCCTCTGGAGAACATAGACTCTGTATAGATTACAGGAGACTGAATGCTATTACAGAAGGACAGGTGGATCCATTGCCGGATACAAATCAGCTGTTTGCCAGGTTAAATAAAGCTAAATATTTCTCAAAAGTGGATCTGAGTAAAGGATACTATCAGATTTCAGTAAAGCCTGAGGTTAGACCATACCTAGCTTTTAGTACCTCAGAAGGACACTATGAGTTTAATAGATTGCCATTTGGATTGAAGAATGCGCCTAGTGTCTTCTCTAGAATGATGAGAAAATTATTGGATCCTCTGAATAATCCCTGTATAACAAATTTTATGGGATGATATCCTTATAGCAACAGAAACATTTGAGGAACACATTGACTCTCTGAACATGCTGTTTGATCGACTTAGGGAGGCAAATTTAACAGCCCGACCAACCAAATGTTGCGTTGGATGTAAAGAATTGGAATTTTTGGGACACACAGTTTATCAGGGAAATATGACCCCTGACCCAAAGAATTTAGAGAAACTACAGAAAGCCCCGAGACCACAAACCAAGAAGGACGTGAGATCCTTTGTCTCATTATGTGGTTTCTACCAGAAGTATATCAAAAACTTTAATTCCATATGTGCACCTTTAACGGAATTGACACGTAAAGGACTTCCAGATCGCATTACATGGACACCACAATGTGAAATGACTTACCAAGAATTGAAGGAAAAGCTCACAAGTAAACCCATTTTGAAATTACCTGACTTAAGTCAAGAATTCATAGTAAGGACGGATGCAAGTAATATTGGGTTAGGTGCAACTTTACTACAGAAATCAGATGCATTGGATGGGGAATTAAGCCCAGTGGCATATGCTAGCAGAAAGTTGAATAAAGCTGAAATCAACTACTCAACTAGCGAAAAAGAATGTCTTGCAGTAATATGGCAATAAAGAAATTCAATATTTATATCTATATGGGAAGGCATTTAAGTTGCAAACTGACCACAAACCTTTATCGTTTTTAGCACAGGCTAAGCATGAGAACTCTAGGTTACTCCGATGGTCTTTGCTTCTGGCTCCATATAATTTTAGCATTGAATATATATCTGGAAAAAAACCAATCTGGGAGCGGATTTTTTTAAGCCGCCATCCGTGTGATGAGAATCACCGTAAACCCCAGAAATAATAATAAATTTCTATATGTGTATATAGAATAAAGGACTGACATATAATGTCTGTTTTAAGAGGGGAGGTGTCATGAAATATTCTAATCCACATATATAAATTATTAGGTAAATATGAAGCCTAACAAATAAAATTAATAAAGAGAAGAGCAATGGTAAAATGACATTGCTGTCACAAGGAATGTACTCGAAATCCCCCTTGTTTTCTGCTTCGTCTGCAAATTGTAACGCTTTCACGTTGATAGTAAAAGCTTACTGTATTATACCCGCTTTCTTCAATGAAACGTGTGCTGTATTTCTTGGAAAAACATTAAGAGGCAGACTGCGTAATGACCTAAATTTTAAATTCCATTCATGTCTTTTTCTACCTTACGTTACCAAAACGAACGAACAGATGGACAAAAGGATAGCGAGAGGGGAGGGCTGAAAATCAGGAACGCATGCAACACGCGACGCGCGATATACAAATGCTGCCATCACGCGTGTAAGTCTACATGCACTAATTTTTTTCAGACGGACAGTGATAAAATACACTACCCTTTCCCAGAGTTAGGTTTATAAATCATAACAAACTCTTATTAGAAAAGATAACAATAGATGGGTTTACGTTTGAACACATAACAGTACCCAGACAGCACATCTTCCAAACAGGAGGTAGAAGAAATTGCATATTTTGAACGCAGCCACGTAGCTCCTTTAAATTAGTATTTTTTGGGTTCCTTAGGGCTTGCTGACAAATAATATGTAAAACGTTACGCAAATAGTCCAGGAATTAATAAATTATACCCAAAATAAAATATTGGGGGTGCCTGACAGCATAAAATCATTTCTGCTCATAAGATTTTTTTTTTTTCGTGTTTGAAAAAAATTTACGTTACAGAAATAGCCTACCATGTAAACTCCAAATTGATTGGAGCGCAACAAATGAAAGCCTAACCACGATTGGTCGGGCTATAAATACTATCTTGGTTGTTAGGGGAGACGGGAAAAGATAACATTTTTTTTCAAACACTTGTCGAAACGTGGCTCATTGGCCAGTCTCGCTGATATACACACTTGGGAGCGTTAGTTCGAGACCACTTGTTAAAGAAGCTTGATAAAGCATCAGTGCGTTGAAGCCAGCTCATATTTGTGTAAAATAAAAGCCTGGAACATAAGCAGATAGGAATTTGTGCCAGTTTGTGCCAGAATTCATTGCTAATCAACGTATCTGTGTTATTCGTATGAATTGTGGTAAGCTTGAACCATTTAATATCTTTTAATGAAAATTGAATGTGAATTGTTGATTTATGCCTGTATATATATATGTGTAGTTCAGTGGCAAACGTGAGGTAAAGCCTAAAATGCTCCAGCCTGAACAGAGGGTGTCGGAGAGAAGTAAAACGGCATGGAATGGCCAAACAGTACACTGACACCTGGATGATTGACTAGAAAGAAATAATGCTGGAAGTGCAGAGGCGTAGTGACCATTAAGGATGGTAATGCTGGTATAAAGTATTTCAGATGAAGCTGACTGTTGGCCTAACGCTCTGAACGCAATGTTTGTGCTGTATTGTGATCAGTGTAAAAGAGAATATAAATTAGTTATGAAGTAGAAGGTACATCCTTCTTGATTTCAGGGACAGTGGTCTTGATGGTACTGAGCAGCATCTGGTCAGAGATTTGCTGAATCCAGTGTCGGACAGCATACTCCTTGGTCCTTTTAGCTATCAGTGAGGTGTCTCCTGAGCCCAGAGGAGAGAATTCGAGCAGAGGAGTCCTCTCCTGCCGCCATCACTCAAGATAAGCAGAGTTGGCCAGCTGAGCTCAACATTATGTCCCCTCATCTTGAAATAACTTTATAAAAATACTATTCAGAGGGGAATTTACTTGTCTTAAAATCAGGAACTGTGAACATCTCCAATACTGGTCCCTAAAGACAAACTATTGAAGTCATGATGACAAATACCAACAGAGCTTGAACAAAACAAAACCAGTATTACCTCATTTTACTACTACACAACTGACACACATAGAACATTGGTAATAATATATGTCACTACAATATTCATATTAAATACATTCTGTACATAACTTGTAATTTAAATTGATTGTGATTCCTGGTTCCCTTGTAGTTGAATCAGGACACATATTCATTCATGCTAGTAATGAATACATATTGTTATTTGAACCGTTACGAGTGACTTCTTTAAGCTATTCTCATAGAGTGTTATATGTATGTGAGTGTCACAGTGTTGTTAAGAGTAGTGGATTAAATTAAATTGTTTATCTGTCTGTTGTTGTGACTTACACTTCTTCATACACATACCCTAGACACATAACGTAGCATCACACTATTCCAGAATAATTCTGACTGAGATAAAGAGATATGTGGTAGCAAGTAAGGTTATCTATAATACACTACTTTTAATAGATATAGATACCTTCACAGCTGATCTCAGTCAGTACACTAAGTCCCCTATAAATATTTATAACATCCCACTTCACCACATATGGCTTGAAAAAGTCTCCCAGCTGCTGCTTTTCGAGTGGCCAACTCTTCTTTGATGCCTCCCTTTCGGTCTATAATAGCACCGAGATATTTAAAGTGGTCGACCTGCTCCAGGACCTGTTCTCCCAGCTTAATCTGATGTCTTCTTTCTTCTCGTGATATCACCATGGATTTTGTTTTAGAGCTGCTTATGACCATCCCTCTCTTCTCCAGCTCTTCCTTCCAGACTTGCAGGTTGGATTGGAGATGTGCCTCTGATTTAGCAATCAGGACAACATCATCAGCAAATTCCAGCTCTGAAATACATACCTGTCTCATCTTCCAGTACCCCACTAAATACTTTCTTGTTCTCTCCTTACATGCCTTGATAACATCGTCCATGAGGAGTATGAAAAGATAAGGTGACAGGATATCACCTTGTCTTACACCAGTGGTGGTCCTGAACTCTTCTGACTTATGGTTTGCTGTCCTCACATAATTTATGCAAGACTTGTAGAAGCTCTGTGCAGCATGAATCAGAGGTGCTGGAATGTTCTTCCTTGCCAAACAGTCCCAAAGTTTGCTCCAGGGGACCCTGTCAAACGCCTTTTCAAGATCTATGAAACAAAGATGGATCTCACTCTTATACTCAAGGGCCTTTTCACTCAGCTGTCTGAGTGTGAAGATTAGGTCTTGAGTACTTCGGTTTGCTCGGAATCCGCACTGGACCTCATCCAATTGTGACTCAGCTAGGCGTCGGAGTCTCTGCTCTAGGATTCTAGAGTAGATTTTACCAGGTACACTGAGAAGGGATATGCCTCTATGGTTTCCAAATTGTCGATTGTCACCATTTTTGAAAATTGTTGTTATGATGGCAATCTCCCAATCCTTTGGTATGGTCTTGTTGCACCACGCTGCCTGTAGGACCCTTAAGAGTAATAGGTCGCCTGATGCACCCATGTACTTAACCATTTCTGGTGTTATACCATCATGCCCTGCTGCTTTGCCCATCTTAATTTTCTCCAGTGCTGCCTTCAGTTCTTCCATCTTGTCGTAATTTCATTTGAGATAGGTCTTAGAAATAGTGGTCCCGTCCGAGTGGAGAATGATAGTGAAGGCTCTGTGATAGTAAGGGTTAGGAAATAGATAGTTGATTCACAAGGGTGCTGAAAAGAGTAAGGACAGTCTCTGAAATCGGGTAATCTTCTCCGATTTGCCTATCTTACGACAATCTTATTTATCTGTAGACTCCTAAATCTCTCCTGGCTAAACAATTTTGCCAGTTACTCAACACTCATGTACGCACACCAATTTGGTGCTACAAACACACTGACGTGAATACAAACTACATACAGATATAGGGTAATGGGTCGGCCAATACAGTAATATAAGGTTTATGGCGTTTAATATCATTTAAACCAAAATCACAACATTTGGCATGGTACAGTCAAAAAGATCATAGGTACAGAAAAATACAAATAACAAGGTGGGTTTTTTTTAAGAATAGTAGTATCCCAATATGCCCTTCCCGCTTGTATAGACAAAAAAAAAAAAAAAAACCACAGCCCAAAGACAAGTGTTATCAGAAAGAGACAATTTAACCAAAAGATAGATTAATTTATTCTGATAGGGGGTTTTACAACATTTAGTATGGGGTGTAGGAACAGAGTCCTAGTATTCTCCAAGTTATCCCTTGACTAAGCAGATTAAGGGAGGGGGAAATAAGAAAAGGTAAGCAACCCCACTTAAAGAGAACAATGCAAGGAATATAGTATATGGATGTTTTCCAAGTAGAGAAAATTATAAGTTTATCAAGAAAAAATGTCATTCATTCATGCACGCTAGCGATGGCAATCACACACTTCCACACTTACCGATCGTTGAATCTGGCAATCCATAGAATAACATAAACAGCTAGTAAATACTCAACAAATGTATGAGTCTTTTCCTTCGTTTTCCAGTGGCGATTGTTCTTCTCCGGTTATCTTTACAGAATTATTGAGATTATCATTTAAATGTTCTTGGTTGGATTCCTCTCATGTAACTAAATAGAGAGTGGGACCACACAGGGCCGCAACACGAAGATTATATTTAAAATGTTTATAAAATCTCTGAAGGTAGAAGAACCGAGTCTGGAGGACTCTATAATTGCTGGGACGCAAAGGTATATGATCATCCTATGTGAAAAAAAAAATAGAAAACATGAAATCATAAACCCAATACGAATCATATTCTGACGCGCGATAAATTTACAGTTAAAACTATTTTAAACACTAGCGTATTCAGTTATATATATTTAAGGAAAACTCTCCGCGAGTCTAATAGTTAAAAAAACACATGTATATACAGAACTAAACTGTATTAATTGGCTATAAATCCCTTAGCGGCTTCTAAATTAATCTAAGCATCTATTATATTGGGAAATAACGTATAGATATATCATTTAATTTACAACTGGAAACTTTTGAGATGGGTTTATTTAATAGGTTTAAATTAACACAAAATCCAGTGAAATAAAATGAAAGAACTAGACCACTGATCACTTGGAACTAATATATTACCGCTGCACAAACAGAATGAATTTTTTTAGTCTCCAATATAGAAGATATCCGCGAGAAATCTTGTTCTATAAGCTAGTACTTTCTTCAGACTCTCTGGCGCAAATGATAAACGCATTCTTCAGTGGTCTCAATATATAATTAAAGAATTGAAGGATCAGGGGGACACGCGGAATTTCACAACTTATTTGATATCAGGGAAATTCTGCGTTACTTGCCGCTGGGCAAAGCTCCTAGATTTCCCCCCGTTTCTGTACGTCCGCCGCGATTTCAGCGCGCTTCTCTGGTTCGCACTGAGGTGCTAAACGAAGGCGTGAAACTGCTTCGTCCATCCTGGGACCACCACTGCCTTTTGATCGTTAACCGCTTTCCTCGTTGAACTTTGGCAACGCCTATAAGGCGGTAAGAAAGAAAGGTGAAGGAGGTAGTTGATTTAGATCGCTCTAAGGTAAGGCGGAAGGCGTGGCTTATCTAAACTAAATACCAAGCGAATCTCCTGGTTCCTCGCATGCTGTCTACATATTAATTAGCAAACGTGGTAAAGAGTCCACTCTGCTATGGTGCATACTAATTAGCAAACGTGGGACCCACGTTGGCGATTAAATTTGCAACATAAATGAATGAGGGTTCTCATGCTATCCCAGGGTCTACCATATCATCTAACAGTTCAGGGACGCTGACATTCGTCTGTCACACATCTTTATGTCATCTTCATCACCATTGGTTTCCTCTTCTGTGCTAGTGGTTATCATTTCTGATGCTTGACCTTGCTCACCATTAAGGAGTTCTGAGAAATATTCTTTCCAACTGTCCATTACTTCCTTCGTGGCAGTAAGCAATTTGCCTTGCTTGTCCTTTATAAATTTGAGAGGGCATTGTTTTTCCTTCCTCTTGTTCTTTAGGGTCTTATATAACAATTTCTAGTTTTCTTGCGCATCTTTTTCTAGCTTTTCTCTAAATTCTTCCCAAGACTTCTGTTTTGCTGCTAGCACCTTGTTCTTTGCTTCTGTTCTAAGTATCACATATTCTCTATATTTCTCTATTTGTCCTGCTGTGTTTTTAGCTCCTAAGTATTGTTTCCATACCATTTTCTTCTCTCTTATTTTCTCTTTGACTTCCTCTGTCCACCAAGGTGTCCTCTTTCTCTTGTTCCCAAGTCGGACTTCACCACATGCTTCTGCAGCAGCTGTCTTTATGATGTCCTTGAATTTAAGCCAGAGGGTTTCAAAATCATCAGGTTGTTCTTCTGTGTTTCTCACCGTTGTAGCAATAAGCCCCTGATATCTGGTCTTAATTTCTGGCTCTCTCAGCTTGTAGGTCTTAATGCCCATTTCTCCCGTTTGTTTACTTGGTTTCTTGCGTGCTGTTGGGCAGTTCCTAGGCTGAGCAAATCTTTCAGTTGTTCTTTTGATTGTAAGCAGGTAGTGATCACTTCCAATCTCTGGCCCCCTCCAGACTCTAGCATCCCGGACATATTTGAATGAGCTCCTCCTAACAATGGCATAGTCGATCACTGACTTCTCATTCTTTGTTGGTTCACATCTAGTGTATGCATGTATGCGCTTATGGGGGAACTTTGTGTTTGTAATGATCAGATTCTGCTCACTGCAGAATCTAAGGAGTCGCTTTCCATTGTCATTGAGAGTATCTTCTCCATATCTTCCGATAACTCCACCCCATCTAGCATGATAATTTCATCTAGGCAGTCATCCACTGTCCTTTGAAGCAGCTCGAAGAATTCCTCCTTGACCTCTGCTCTCTCATCCTCATTTGGCCCATACACTATGACCAGGTTGACTATGGTTTCTCCTTCTTTTAGTTTTACAACCATAATGCGCTCCGAGACAAAGTTCCATCCCTTGATACTATCTTTTTGGTTTTTGGCCACAATGCAACCCACGCCCCCTTTAGCTTTTTCAGATGTGGGTACACCACTGTAGAGCAGCGTGTTGCCATCGAGATCCATGACTCCTTGTCCCTTTTTCTTTGTTTCCGTTATAGCCAGGATTTCTAATTTTGCTTTCCTCATCTCTTCCACTAGCTCCTCTTCTTTCCCATTTATACTTCTTGTGTTCCAAGTTCCATAAGTCGTAGTCCGTTCCAGTTCGTCGCCTTTAGAATCAGTCCGGTTTTCTCTCTTGTATTACTCGTAATCGTGTTTTAAAGCAAACAGGTGATTGGCCTGTTGTGCCTTTGCATGGTGGAGGGGCTGCCTCCTTACGGCCTCCATGCAGGCCACCCTTCTCCTTTTTCAGCCGGGCTTGGGACCGGCCTAGGCGGAGTTGAAAATATAACAACAAAAAAAAGTTATTAAATAAACTTTTAAAATGATGAGATCATTCCAGAAAAATCAACACTCACATACCACATATATATATATATATATATATATATATATATATATATATATATATATATATATATATATATATATATATATATATATATATATATATATATATATATATATATAATCTGGTTTATTTATTTCCACAGACTTTGACGTCAATAAAGCAAAACTACTCTAGGCTCCGCCTTCTCATGTGTTCACTAGCCCGCTTTTGTCTCATTCCATTGGCTATCATGTGCTGCAAACCACGGCTTCATCCTATCCTAAGCGGGGAGGCGTGGTCAATTTTGGTCACGAGTGTACTAGGGGCGTCTAATGGATATTTCGGAAGTTTACCATTGGTGCTCGCGCCAAGTCAAGTTGCGCCACGTCATCGAGAGCTGTGTGGTAAGGATACAAAGTGGGGGGAAAAAAACCCCATTAAATTAACTGATATTTATAATGTTTAATGCACATACCCAGTAATGCAGTAAACAGCATCATCATGACCTACCAGCTCTCAAGGAGCATAGGCCTTTGAATAAATTCGTGCAAAATCCTCCTGTGTGGTGCCATCCTCTTTCCATGCCTCCTTTATACCTTTCATTTATTACTCCAGCTCTCTTTGTCGTGTGCTTTCTCTCTCTCTTCTAGCTTATTGCAAAACAATTATCTAAGACGTCCATATATGCGTTTGTATATATTGTTACTATAATATAATACATTAATAATACGAACCACACATTGTAATAATATGCGAATCTTGACATGTACGAGATACTGTAAATAAACATGGCTACAAACTGAACATGCTTTTACTGAGTGCCTTCTGAAACATGTGTGTGCTTGTGTAGATGACGAGGTAATGCTTATATAGAAAACAAGAGTATGTAAATTTAGCAAAGAAGAAGAAAAAGAGCGAATTATTGAACAGATTCTTCTTAGCACACCAATGCCAGAGTTCCAGAAATGGCTACTGAGCCAGAGTGATACACTAACTTTACAACAACTTCTGGATGAAGGCAGGAAACACGAGGCACAAGCACTAAACATTAAACAAATTCAGCAAGGTACATTAGCAGCCCAGGTGGATGCAGTGAAAAGCTATAAACCTAGACACAACAAAGCAACTGGTTCGAAGCAACAAGAAAAACACAACACAAGCAGAGGTGCTATGTGTAAATGTTGTGGCCTAAACCACATACAAAACCACTGTCCAGCTAAAGACTCTACATGTCATTACTGCAGAAAGAGGGGCCACTGGATAAAATTATGTTTCAAGAGGAAACAAGACAGTGCTCAACACAAACTTCACAGCAGAAAGTCGTCAAAACAAACACACTCTATATTCAGACAGATCATGCCTGACAAGGTGGATGAGCAAGGATTTCCCACAAGGGATGTAAAACGTAGGAGTGGCAGGACAAAGCTAAGAGCTTACAATGGAACAAGTATAGACTGTTTCGGAGCAGTAACACTTGAATGTTCATACAGAGACTCTGAATGGACATCGTCAACATTTTACTTGGTAGATGTTGAAGGACCTGCAATTTTGGGTTTACCAATGTGCGAAAAGCTGAGTGTGGTAACTATTAACAACATTAGAGAGGATATAGGTCTTGCAGATGCTTGCAGCAGACTACCAAACCCCAACAAGACAGCAGATCTTACCCCAAACATCAAAGTTGATTTTGTCAAGTTTAGCGATAATCGGCTTGAACACATCAGAGAAGACACAATGAGAGATCCTATCCTTAACTCTCTCAAAGAACTGATATACCATGGATGGCCAAGCTCTATCAGGGAAGTTCCAACACACATCCGTCCATACTACTCGATGAGGGACGAGTTAAGCATCGAAGAATGCAAATAGGCAGTGCAGAGAACCTCTCATACCATCAGACATACCATTGAGCCCTTGGAGCATTATAGGAACTGATATTTTCTCAATCGACAATAATGACTATCTTATTATTGCTGATTACTACAGCAAATTTCCCATCATTGAGAAACTTCCACAACCCTCACCATCAGCTGTTATTGCAGACATTACAAAGAAGTATTGCAGCATGTTTGGCATCCCAGGTGAAATTAGATCAGACAACGGTCCACATTTCTCAGGTCAAGCATACAGAAACTTCACTAAGGACTGGAAGATCAAACACACAACATCATCACCTAGATACCCTAAATCTAATGGTTTCATTGAGAGACAGATACAAACTATCAAGTCAATCATGAAGAAAACAAGAACAGAGGATGTACACCTAGCATTCTTGAGATGGAGAACAACACCGGTAGACAGTAAGATCGACAGTCCAGCAGAACTTATGTTTGATAGAAGAATTAAAGACCTTCTACCATCTAAGGTCCACTTCCGTCCACAACATAGAGACAGCACATATGATCAACTTCAGCATCGTCAGCAAGTTCAGAAATCCAACTATGACAAATGTGCTAAAGACCTACCACCATTACATCCTGGTCAGCATGTGACTACCTACAACCACGACAATGACACATGGTCAAAAGCAACAATCATTTCCAGAAACCCTGAACCCAGGAGCTATACCTTAAGACCAGACAGCAGCAACAACCTCCTGAGGCGAAACAGAGTGGACATTAGAGAAATCCCACAGAATACAACAGAGAAGAGAATTCCCACGCTTACAACAGGCAATGCAGTAACTCCAGACCTTGGTACCCCACAAAACCAACAAGCGCCAAGGCCGAAATCACAACCAACTCAAGCTAAACCAGGGACTTCCGCAGAACCACCAGCACTTTACACCACTCGTTCTGGCCGTACAGTGACACCTCCCAGCCGATACAGACAGTGACATATATATATACTCACACTGAGCATTACACATACTTATCCTTTCTCACATGAAACATTTCGTTGGAAATGTTTGCACACATTTTTTTTTTCTTCAAAAAAGGGGGGATATAATATAATACATTAATAATACAAACCACACATTGTAATAATATGCGAATCTTGACATGTACGAGATACTGTAAATAAACATGGCTACAAACTGAACATGCTTTTACTGAGTGCCTTCTGAAACATGTGTGTGCTTGTGTAGATGACGAGGTAATGCTTATATACATACATCATAACATTACAGTTACTGTGTAAATTTCTTCTGTTACTGGGTGATTGTTTCTTTTGGGCTGTCACTTCTGTTAAGTGTGGTTTGCGCTGCAAGCTGCTACTGTTGTTGTTATTAATGTCTGGCTTACAGCAGTGGCTGACAGTTGTATAATATGCAATGAGCGAATGTCGTGAATTCTTAAATTATGTAAGTCTCTTGTACCACCCACACAACAGTAACGTAGGTCAGGAATAGACCAATGGGTAAGACGAGTTCGTATCCAACTCATACACAGTTTATTTAAAAAAAACATCCATCAAAGGAAAAGGGATTGCATACATAGCAATTCGTCATAAATAATGTGAGCCGATGTAATCCATGGCATTTGAATACAATCTTGAAAACACTCTTCCCTTCAATAACATTCTTTTGTCACACTAGCGAGACAAACAACCATCTCGAAGCCCTGCCAGATACTTAATGACTGAGATTATAGTTTCTCAGTACAACTCAGTAAAGTCGCTCATGCGCGAACTAACTGCTTGACATGTGAGCTCAGCTCATCCGTCTCTTCCCCCTACTACTAAGAACATTAGAAGTTTCTTTATTTTAAAAAAAAAACTAACACAGACTCAATTGAGCTATGTTCCAAAATAATCGTACACAAAGTACCCAAATAAAAAATCTATCTCATGACTTTAAACGTGATTACTACCAAAAATCAGCCCCGTACATAATAATCCCTAACACTTAACTCCCCCTCAGATTCATGACTTAACATATATATATATATATTTTTTTAAACATTTTAGAAAACTTGTTGGCTACTTTTTTAGTATCATTTGGCGGAAAATTTTCAACGTATCTGGCAATACTGGGCTGATCCATATTAGTGGGTGTGTGTATGCAAATTATTTTTCCATTTCATTTTCCAGTTTTGTTTTCTTACTATTTACTTATATACTTAGTCGTTCCTATTCTACCTTGCAGTGTGGAAGTTTGCCAGAAAGAGCGCCATACTATCCTGTCCTGGTTCCAAACTAGTCTTCGGTCTTTTAGAGATTGTCTAATGTTGTAGGACCAAGGACTAGAGTGAAACCAGGCTTTTAACTAACAACTGTTTTCATAAGGCCAACTAAAATTTATACCTATTAATTTTTGTTCCAGGTAATACAATGATGCTGTCCTTCACGGTTGGTATCATCTGTGGAGCTTTTACATCATATGGCCTGGACATATTCATTGGTCCTCATCCTGACCTTGAACTCTGCATCAGTATGGATACAAATACAAGCGGGATGGAAATGGAAAGGAAGAAACTGAATGCAGGAGAAATTGTGCCATCGTCAGGACACGAGACATAAATCGCACACCAAAGTTCTTTGCCGTGATTTCTTGGCGGATCATTTGCTAGGTCAATCATTTATGTTTAACAACCTACACTTACGATGCGTGGAAACGTCACATGTCCAGTTAAAGGTAGTTCCACATCAACAATGCCGTAGGGGAGTGAAGTGTTAGAGATTTTACTATACTAGGTTCCGCTTTTTGTGAGACGGGGTGGCCAGTTCCCTCCTTCGCTGCCATTTCCTTCCTTAACACAAGAGCAGAGTCAGGTATCCATTTACGACTGGGTAGGTGTGACGGCCACCGACTTCTTCGACAGCCAATGGCTATGGATCCAAGAAGGAGGCAGGTTTCGATCACGGTAACTGTGCCGCGAAAGGAAAGCGCTCTACTTGCATAGCGAATCGGACGCCCGAGATGACCAGGTATTTGTAGACATTCCCATCCAAACATCTGCAGTCATTGCAAACTCCATTACGTCGCACGAAATGGGAGGTAACGCTGGCATATTGAAAATTTCTACAGAGCAGACGACAATTCCTGATCAGAGCGAGTGCTCGTCAATGTCAGCTTGAAATGTGTAAGAAAGTAATAATGGGGCAGAGATGGCAAAAATGTCGCAATGTCTGAGGATAACAGAAAAGAACGTGTTTGTGTGAACTGAAGTTCATAATCAAAATGTTGAAGGAGATGCTTACAGTGCAATATATATTTCAGTGTTGTTTCCCCTAACTATGTTTGCACATATTATTGTTCCCCTTTCCATTTCTCATTCACACATATAGATTTATACAAGTCTCCCAGCGCAGTACCTCATGAGTCTCCGAGACAAATAAATAGGATTATTGCTCCAAACATCGTCAAAGGCAATTAAGGCGAGGTTTTGCATGGAGACACTGTCTTCAAATACAGAATCCTTCATGCAGGATAACTCAGAACCGTTTGAGATAAGAACAGGGGTGCGACAGTGATACTTCTTGTCACGATTTCTCTTGTAACTGGATTGGGTTATGGGAACGTCAACATCAGCCAACAGAAATGGACATTTGTTTACTAGGACGTAGATATCAGCCAACAGAAATGGACTTTGTTTACGAGAACATAGACATCAACCAACAGAAATGGACATTTGTTTACTAGGACGTAGATATCGGCCAACAGAAATGGACATCTGCCAACAGAAATGGACTTTGTTTTACCAGGATGTAGATATCAGCCTACAGAAATGGACATTTGTTTACTAGGATGTAGACATCAGCCAACATAAATAGACATTTGTTTACTTGGACGTAGACGTGAGCCAACATAATTGAACATTGGTTTACTAGGACGTAGATATCAGCCAACAGAATTGGCCATTGGTTTACCAGGACGTAGACATCAGCCAACATAATTGGGCATTGGTTTACCAGGACATAGACATCAGCCAACAGAATTGGACATTGGTTTACCAGGACATAGACATCAGCCAACAGAATTGGACATTGGTTTACCAGGACATAGACATCAGAATTGGACATTGGTTTACCAGGACATAGACATCAGCCAACAGAATTGGACATTGGTTTACCAGGACATAGACATCAGCCAACAGAATTGGACATTGGTTTACCAGGACATAGACATCAGCCAACAGAAATGAAAATTGGCTTATGAGAATGTCCACATCTATCAACAGAAATGAAAATTAGTTTACCAGGATGTCGGAATTCAGTGGACTGACTATAGATTGATGATCTAGATTTTACCGACGACCTTGCCCTTCAACTCTATAACTGTAACCAGATGCAAGATAGAATGATAATGCTTAATGAGTGGTCACAACGAAGAACAGACAAAAATAATGAGAACAATGCAGGAAAACGATAACAAGATTGCACTTGAGTAAACACCCCTACAAGATGTAGAATCATACCATATATCATGGTGGCAATGTAAATAAAAGTGGAGGAACAGATAGTGATATCAGAGTGGGGGGATATTAAGTTTCCCTTTTCTTTTCACTCCCTGTGGAGCACTGAGCCACCGATCGACTTGCAGAAAGCCTGCCCAAAAACAATCATGTTGTAGCAGTGGTTTCTGTAGCAATTAATTTTACATCATGAGGTTGCCAGCAAAACCACTGAAAGTTAAAGGGAGTCCCATAGTGCATACTGTCATAGGGCAGTGGTGTGCCAGAGACTTCACTGTAGTGCGTGTCAGTTCCCTTTTTCACCGCCAATACAACATTTAAGACTCCTTGGTATTATCTACACTGTAGATCTAGGCTTTTCTGCCATTCTAAAACGTGTTGAGCTAAAGTCATGAGCTCCAGTTTCTCAAGCTTGACTGGCATTTAAAAGATCATCACATCTTGTCCCAAGCTAAGAGGCAGACGTGCATGGCATATTGTGTATTTCCCACCATCCAAAGGGGCTCTCAAAATAATAAGAAGAGCTCAAATACTGTGCTCTGCCAAGGAATTGTCACGTACTACACACAGCCACTTCTCAGCTCCCCCTGCCTATCACTGGGTCCATAGTAAGATCCTCCTGCATGCAGCCAACCAGGTAAAAAGCCAGAGTTACGTCTGGGGCTCAAATAACTCCTCCAAGCTTAGTGTGCAATGCTGGGCCCTGAACATGTTTCACCACAGACAGAATCCGTGGAAGTAAGTGGATGATTTCAAGAGTCAATGAGGGTGTAATTAGCCTCACAGACAGGTTCACTTCCACATTTGAATACTGTAGCACCGTGCATAGCTGGTGGTCATATAAGGACGACTCCAGATATGCCTCCATTCATAAAGCTTTTTGACTTGACTTGGGTGACCAGAATAAAGCTTCTTATGACAGAACTAGTCTCTCTTTCTGTCTCCTTAGAGACAAAACTATGTGTGGTGCATATGTACATACACACATGTTGTACATACACATTTATTCATCAGTACACACTGTGTCTGAACACTTTGTGTTTGTATTATTTGCATGAAAGAACGATCCTGATCATCATGTGCCATCTCCCCATCGGTCGGCTGCAATGGATCTCTTCTATCTCTTGTCTTGATGGTGCACTCATTAGACTCTTTCCTGTCCATCTCTTGATGTTATCTTCCAACTTATAGTGCTGTCTTCCCCTTGCCTTCAACCCTCTCTTCTATTATGGTCTTCAGTGAGGTGTAATATCTTTTTACATGGTCAAAATATTTTAGCTGTCTAATTTTGATCGCCTTCCCTTCATTACTTCTCTTTTCATCCTAGGTTGGTTTTTTTTTTTTTCAGTCCTAGAATGAATGATACATGTGAAAAAGAAACTAACATAACTGATGAACAAAAACACCCATATTTAGTTTCAATATTTTTTCCTTTTTGAGTATGCTTAGACAGGCAAAAGAACAAAATGAAATAATGTCATAACCAAACAAATTAAATAATAAAAAAACTGCGGACAAATAAATTCAATTTCACAAAAGTGCAGTTAACAAAATTCATGCATGTTCGTCTATCACATTCATTTGAAAATCAGAAAACATATGTATGTACGTTTTAATTATACATCAATGGTACACACAAAAAGACTGTAAAACTATCAAAAATACTGAACCGGTAACGAAAACACAGAAACATCAAAGCAAAAGAAAATGAGTCTCACAAAGGATGCTGGAGGCCAAAGATAAAGTCACTTCCTATTTGTAAATCCCCACTTGTTGGTATCAGATATATATATGGAACAAATGTCAAAACAGTGAGCAATTACTGCCACAGACAAATATGTTAACAAAACAAAATAAAACATAATAGGCAGTAAACTAACGTTACAAGAGACAGCAAAAACTGCTGCCCGCTATAACATCGTGTTGAAAAGACCGGATCTCAAGTTGAGAGTTGTAATGTTAATGTGATTTAGCATTTCTTCTTCTTCTTCTTAGTCGTTCCTCTTCTACCGTGAGGTTTGGAAGAGAGAGTGCCATACTATCCTAACCGCTGTCTTCCTCGTGGCCTGGTTCAATACTTGTCGTCGGTCCTTCAGAGATTCTGGGTCAGCCTGGAGATCTGGATCCCTGACTCTTAGCCTCCCACACTTGCCGTGGCAGCCGATCTTCTCCCATTCTACAGACATGGCCAAACCATCTTAGTTGGGACTGTTCTACTTGGGTCTACAGGGTTTGGGTTTTTAGGCCTTGACATCTCGTCTGGCTGCTGACCATGTCTCTTCTTGTTACTTGAACCACCTTCCTCAGATACAGCATTTCACATAAAAAAAAGTGGCAATTTATTCTTTTTATATTAGTTTGTTTCATAAAAATTAGTTGTATAGGAGTAAAGACATCATTTAAAAATACAAGGTGACTTGTCAGTCACCCTGTAGACACGTAAACCCACATAAGAATGTTATATGAGGTGTTTGTTTGGTTTTTTTTTGAGCTGCAAGCCTTTCAGAGAAAATTATCATTGTACATTATGATAATGAAGTCAAGTATGAGGTTTTATTCAGTGTTATGCAGAACCAGTAATGACATGGAAGTGAGTCATGGACAATTAGTAACCAAGAAGGAAAAGCACCGGAGGTCACAGAGATGTGGTTTTACAGAGGAATGTTACAAATACCATGGACAGCTAAAATGAGTAATGACAATGTCCAGAAATAGGCCATTGTGCAAAGGAAGCTTATTGCTCATGTCAGAAGGAAGCAATCCATTTTCTTTCGGCACGTTATGAGAAGGAGGAGGAAGCTGGAGTAATCGTAACAACGGGAAAGAGATAGAGGACGACAAGGAGAGAAGATTCTGGACATTATGGCATGGAAAGAAGCCAACAACACGATCGATCAACAGCACTGCAGACAGGAAGTTGTGTGGAGACGTGATCACCTACACCACCAGGCATGGTACTTGAAGAAGAAGAAAAATATATGAGGTTGTGAATGAGGCTAGCAACCTCATCGTGTCAAACGCAGAAATCACAGCTGCAACCTCATCATGTCAAACACAGAAATCACAGCTGCAACCTCATCATGTCAAACATAGAAATCACAGCTGCAACCTCATCATGTCAAACACAGAAATCACAGCTGCAACCTCATCATGTCAAACACAGAAATCACAGCTGCAACCTCATCATGTCAAACACAGAAATCACAGCTGCAACCTCATCATGTCAAACACAGAAATCACAGCTGCAACCTCATCATGTCAAACACAGAAATCACAGCTGCAACCTCATCATGTCAAACACAGAAATCACAGCTGCAACCTCATCATGTCAAACACAGAAATCACAGCTGCAACCTCATCATGTCAAACAGAAATCACAGCTGCAAGATCATCATGTCAAACACAGAAATCACAGCTGCAACCTCATCATGTCAAACACAGAAATCACAGCTACAAGATCATCATGTCAAACACAGAAATCACAGCTACAAGAGAGCATGTGATTGATTGATGCAGGCTTCCTGCAAGGGGACTAGCTACGGCAGTGGTGGCTCCATGGAGCACACATGAATATAATGATGTGTGGGTTGAAGAAACATCCCTACATGATGTT
This sequence comes from Oreohelix idahoensis, assembly GCA_024509875.1. NCBI lineage: Eukaryota > Metazoa > Mollusca > Gastropoda > Stylommatophora > Oreohelicidae > Oreohelix > Oreohelix idahoensis. The sequence continues at coordinate 74,977 of JAMPIV010017491.1, read as the reverse complement.
TGGGTTTAAAGAAACATCCCTACATGATGTGTGGGGTTAAAGAAACACCTACTACATGATGTATGGGTTGAAGAAACATCCCTACATGATGTTTGGGTTTAAAGAAACATCCCTACATGATGTGTGGGGTTAAAGAAACACCTCATACATGATATGTGGGGTTAAAGAAACACCTCCTACATAATGTGTGGTTTGAAGAAACACCCTTACATGATGTGTGGGGTTGAAAAAACATCTGTACATGATGTGGGGGATTGAAGAAACATCCCTACATGATGTGTGGGATTGAAGAAACATCCCTACATGATGTGTGGGGTTGAAGAAACACCTCCTACATGATGTGTGGGGTTGAAGAAACACCTCCTACATAATGTGTATGGTTAAAGAAACACCTCCTACATGATGTGTGTGGTTAAAGAAACACCTCCTACATGATGTGTGGAGTTAAAGAAACACCTCCTACATGATGTGTGGGGTTAAAGAAACATCCCTTCATGATGTGTGGGTTAAAGAAACACCTCCTACATGATGTGTGGGGTTGAAGAAACACCTTCTACATGATGTGTGGGGTTGAAGAAACACCCTTACATGAGGTGTGGGGTTGAAGAAACATCCCTACATAATGTTTGGGGTTTAAGAAACACCACCTACATGATGTGTGTGGTTGAAGAAATGCCCCATACATCATGTGTGGGGTTGAAGAAACACCCCCCTACATGATGTGTAGGGTTGAAGTAACACCTACCCCTTTCATGATGTGTGGGGTTGAAGCTTTGACAGCACTGGGAAATATATGGAGATCAAAAGAAATCAAGTCCTTAACACAAAAATCAGAATCTTCTATTCTAAAATCAAATCAGTCCTATTGTATGGCTGTGAAACATGGAGAACAACAAAAACAATAACCAAGAAGCTACAGACTTTCGTAAATGAGTGCTTGTGTAGAATGGAAGGATTGAAGTGGTATGACAAAGATCACTAATGTGAAACTGATGACAAGAATGGAAAGATTGAAGTGGTATGACAAAGATCACTAATGTGAAACTGATGACAAGAATGGAAAGATTGAAGTGGTATGACAAAAGATCACTAATGTGAAACTGATGACAAGAATGGGAGGATTGAAGTGGTATGACAAAAGATCACTAATGTGAAACTGATGACAAGAATGGAAGGATTGAAGTGGTATGACAAAGATCACTAATGTGAAACTGATGACAAGAATGGAAGGATTGAAGTGGTGTGCCAAAGATCACTAATGTGAAACTGATGACAAGAATGGGAGGATTGAAGTGGTATGACAAAGATCACTAATGTGAAACTGATGACATGAATGGGATGATTGAAATGGTATGACAAAGATCACTAATGTGAAACTGATGACAAGAATGGAAGGATTGAAGTGGTGTGCCAAAGATCACTAATGTGAAACTGATGACAAGAATGGGAGGATAGAAGTGGTATGACAAAGATCACTAATGTGAAACTGATGACAAGAATGGGAGGATTGAAGTGGTTTGACAAAGATCACTAATGTGAAACTGATGACAAGAATGGGAGGATTGAAGTGGTATGACAAAGATCACTAATGTAAAACTGATGACAAGAATGGAAGGATTGAAGTGGTATGACAAAAGATCACTAATGTGAAACTGATGACAAGAATGGGAGGATTGAAGTGGTATGACAAAGATCACTAATGTGAAACTGATGACAAGAATGGAAGGATTGAAGTGGTATGACAAAAGATCACTAATGTGAAACTGATGACAAGAATAGGAGGATTGAAGTGGTATGACAAAAGATCACTAATGTGAAACTGATGACACGAATGGGAGGATTGAAGTGGTATGACAAAAGATCACTAATGTGAAACTGATGACACGAATGGGAGGATTGAAGTGGTATGACAAAAGATCACTAATGTGAAACTGATGACAAGAATGGGAGGATTGAAGTGGTATGACAAAGATCACTAATGTGAAACTGATGACAAGAATGGGAGGATTGAAGTGGTATGACAAAGATCACTAATGTGAAACTGATGACAAGAATGGAAGGATTGAAGTGGTATGACAAAAGATCACTAATGTGAAACTGATGACAAGAATGGGAGGATTGAAGTGGTATGACAAAAGATCACTAATGTGAAACTGATGACAAGAATGGGAGGATTGAAGTGGTATGACAAAAGATCACTAATGTGAAACTGATGACAAGAATGGAAGGATTGAAGTGATATGACAAAAGATCACTAATGTGAAACTGATGACAAGAATGGGAGGATAGAAGTGGTATGACAAAAGATCACTAATGTGAAACTGATGACAAGAATGGAAGGATTGAAGTGGTATGACAAAAGATCACTAATGTGAAACTGATAACAAGAATGGGAGGATTGAAGTGGTATGACAAAAGATCACTAATGTGAAACTGATGACAAGAATCGGACAAGTGCCAGTGGAACAAAAAGATGAGAAGATGATAATGCCAATGGACAGGATACTCATTGAGGAAACTTGTTGATAGCACCAGAGGGCAGCCCTTATTCTAACGTTCCCAGGGTAGCAAGACCAAAGAACGCATGGAGACGAGAACTGGACATGATAGAGATGAAGAAGACACAGAAAGACCTTGAGCTGATGGCACGGGAGAGGAAGACTTGGCATAAGTTTGTTGAAGGCCTATGCTCCTTGGGGAGCAGAAGGGTGATGGTGGTGATGATGATGATGACGACACAAGGGGTAACCATTACTACAAAGGTTTACAAGACAATATGGCCACCAGCAACCATTCCTAAATGGGTTATCAAGAAGAGATGAGGTCACTATGAACCATTTCTACATGGGCTAACATAATGCAGTCGCCAACAGCCATTCCTACAATGGATGATTCATACAACATTCTCAACCTGCAGCCACCTTTCACTATCTGTGAATGGGTTAACAAGACGCTGTGGTCACCAAAAGCCATTCCCAGAATGGCTCATTCCTACAACGTACACATGCAGAAATCTTCTACTCTTTGTGAATGTTAACAAGACGCTGAGGTCACCAATAGTCCTTTGTAAAAAATACTGGGATCATTATTAATCAGCCTGGCAAGACACCAATCACTTATGAACCATTTATACAGTGCTGACCACTTAAAAATGGAAACCAGATATCTTGACAGCAAAATCAATCCAGCCACCCATACATTTTTATTTATACATATTCACACTGGCAGGAAGATCTTTAGCATAAAATAAAGTAATAACTGATAAAGAAATTAGAATTATCAATATAATAGGTTCAGGTACAGCTTCATTACACCACAAACAAAATACATTGCCAAGTTATAACACACACAATGTCTTAGTCATTACCAAGTTATAACACACACACACAATGTCTTAGTCATTACCAAGTTATAACACACACACAATGTCTTAGTCATTACCAAGTTATAACACACACACAATGTCTTAGTCATTACCAAGTTATAACACACACAATGTCTTAGTCATTACCAAATTATAACACACACTATGTCTTAGTCATTACCAAGTTATAACACACACAATGTCTTAGTCATTACCAAGTTATAACACACACACAATGTCTTAGTCATTACCAAGTTATAACACACACACAATGTCTTAGTCATTACCAAGTTATAACACACACAATGTCTTAGTCATTACCAAATTATAACACACACTATGTCTTAGTCATTACCAAGTTATAACACACACATTATGTCTTAGTCATTACCAAGTTATAACACACACATTATGTCTTAGTCATTACCAAGTTATAACACACACATTATGTCTTAGTCATTACCAAGTTATAACACACACATTATGTCTTAGTCATTACCAAGTTATAACACACACATTATGTCATAGCCATTACCAAGTTATAACACACACATTATGTCTCAGCCATTACCAAGTTATAACACACATTATGTCTTAGTCATTACCAAGTTATAACACACACATTATGTCTTAGTCATTACCAAGTTATAACACACAATCTCTCAACCATTACCAAGTTATAACATGTCTTATACATTACCAAGTTATAACTCGCATAATGTCTTAAATATTACCAAGTTATAACTCACATAATGTCTTAGACATTACAAAGTTATAACACACAATGTCTTATACATTACTAAGTTATAACACACATAATGTCTTTATACATTACCAAATTATAACACACAATGTCTAAGATATTACGAAGTTATAACACAATGTCTTATACAAAGTTATAACACATAATGTCTTATACATTACCAAGTTAAAACACACAATGTCTTATACATTACCAAGTTATAGCACACAGTCTTAAAAAAAGTTAACAAACATAGCACTACTTTACACATTCTGCCCAAAGCATAACACAAGAAATCTCCAGTAAGTTAAATACCACAGTAAAACTGATGAACTGAATATAAGGGTAAAGAGGTGTTATAAAAATGAACACTGACCTTCCTTCATATTTTCGGAAGGTTTCATGAGCAACAACAACAAAAAACAACAACACAATAAATAAAAATGTACGATTGCTGTAATCCATAGATATGAGATTGTGGCGGCTGGTAAGATGAACAGTATGCAAGCCAAAACAACCAAATTTAACGATTCCATTTGATTAACTGAACAAAGATCCAAACATTTCTGTTTGTAAAGTTCAAGTTATAAAACTGCTGCACACAACAATGAAGACAATGTGCACCATTATTTGTTTCGGTAAGGTCTACTTGAATTCATTTTTCTTTTAGTTCATATCTGACCCATGCACTTCTTGGGCGTCTCTGAGGAGACAAAAAAAACAACAGGGCTACTGCTCCATCAGGCATGTCGTACGAGGCGACTACTATGTGACTGTGCATATGGCTGGCAACCTCATGTTGAAAAAGTTGCTTCAGAAACCACTGCTGCAGGAGCATGTGCTTCTTGTAAGGAGGCCAGCAGCAGTGTTAGATCCATAAGGAGCCAAAAGAAAGGAGACAAGACAGCATATCTCCAAAAGAAAGGAGACAAGACAGCATATCTCCAAAAGAAAGGAGACAAGACAGCATATCTCCAAAAGAAAGGAGACAAGACAGCATATCTCCAAAAGAAAGGAGACAAGACAGCATATCTCCAAAAGAAAGGAGACAAGACAGCATATCTCCAAAAGAAAGGAGACAAGACAGCATATCTCCAAAAGAAAGGAGACAAGACAGCATATCTCCAAAAGAAAGGAGACAAGACAGCATATCTCCAAAAGAAAGGAGACAAGACAGCATATCTCCAAAAGAAAGGAGACAACGACGACATATCTCCAAAAGAAAGGACAGACAAGTTTTTTTTATTTTCCAAACTTACACAGTTAAACATTTTTATCATAATGCAAACCCGTGAAGTTTTCCGGCTACTTCTCAGCATAATCACAACTTATTGAGGTATTTATCCCAATGTCACATCAATTTTTTTACACCATCTGTACAGAACTCAGGGGGGGACTCGCCATTCCAACTCGTGCACCCATCTGTCATATGCCTGCACTACCACAACAAACTTCTCCCCCCCCCCCACATGGTTCAACCATTTCTCACACGGTTATCTCCTGCTATAATGACCTTTCATTCACAAGTACAGGACTTCAACAAACACAAGCCAAGCCCACCTGTCCTGTCCCCTCAGCTCATAGTCTCTCCACGTCTTCCTCATCCTCCTGATTTCTGCCTCCCGTTCTCCAAAGTTTTTTTTGGTCTTCCTTAACCTCTCTCGAGCGTTCAATTGGCTAAGCCAGTGATTCTCAACATGGGGGGCCATGCCATATTTCTAGGGAGCCACAGTAAGATGGTAAAGTACATTTTTTCCAGCTAACAGCAACTATTGGGGGGGGAAGAATGAGCAAAAATGGGTTGAGAACCCCTGGGCTCAGCAGTTAAAGCACTTTCCTCTCCCAGTAAAGTCACCAGATTCCGAGATCAAAACCTGGCAGCGTCATGTTCAAATCTACCCCGCAGTAAATAAGTACCTGACTCAGCTCTTGAGTTAGGGAACTGCTCACCCCACCTCATATAGCTGTGCCTATTATCGTATTATGGTGAGTGAAATCTCAAACACTTCACTTCTCTAAGGCAGTATCTGCTATTGCGGACCACTTTTACATTTTTTTTTTTTTAATAAACTTCTTGTAGTTCTACCCAGAACAACAACTGCTAATGACCTCTGGACCACACAAGCAATGAAATAACAACCTGCTGCTTATACAAGTATGATCCTGATACTCTTACTGCCACAACTACCGACTGCATCACACTTACACCGCCCACTGGGGGAAAATAGTTCTGTCAATACAGACAGCTATATGTGAGATGGACACCTGTATATGTTAAAGTTACATGTTTTTTTTTAATTCCTATAATACTAGCACAATGTGATACCATTATGTACTTTGGAAAATAAAGCATAAAAATACAAAGACTGGATGCTGAAGTTTCATTTAAGTATCAGGGTTATAACTCAACAATGGTGAAATGATCAACAAAGTTAATTAATCTGGTGATAAAATCCTGCACCTTTAATGCAGTCGTGTCTGGAATGTCAAGTTCTTTAAAAAAAAAAATAATACAATGGTTCCATTCTCCATGTTGATTATCCAATTCAAATAAACTTTATTTGTGTTTTTAATGTAATGTGAAGTTTCTAAACCAAACAATTTTATTTATAGCAGAGACAGTGAAGTCTATTAAATATACTATGACATGGAATACAGAAAAGTAAAATAAAATATGTGTCGACTACACCAATTTACAGTATGGACTATGAAGTCAGTGGATAATACCAATTAATAGCAGAGAAGTCTGTGAACTACACTAGTTTATTTATAGAGTATAGCAGAGATAGTAAAGTCTGTGAACTACACTAGTTTATAGAGTATAGCAGAGATAGTAAAGTCTGTGATCTACACTAGTTTATAGAGTATAGCAGAGATAGTAAAGTCTGTGATCTACACTAGTTTATAGAGTATAGCAGAGATAGTAAAGTCTGTGAACTATACTAGTTTATAGAAGAGATTGTAAAGTCTGTGAACTACACTAGTGTATAGAAGAGAAAGTATAGTCTGTGAACTACATGAGTTTATAGAGTATAGAAGAGAAAGTATTGTCTGTGAACTACACTAGTTTATAGAGTATAGAAGAGAAAGTAAAGTCTGTGAACTACAACAGTTTACAGTATAGAAGATAAAGTATAATCTGTGAACTACACTAGTTTATAAACTATCTTCTAAACGCTATAAACTAGTGTAGTTCAGACTTTACTTTCTCTTCTATACTCTATAAACTAGTATGGTTCACAGATTATACAGAGTATAGAAGAGATGGTAAAGTCTTGTGAACTACATGAGTTTATAGAATATAGAAGATAAAGTATAATCTGTGAACTACAATAGTTTATAGAGTATAGAAGATAAAGTATAATCTGTGAACCACACTAGTTTATAGAGTATAGAAGAGTGTGTATAAACCATCCAAGATTTAACAGTCCCTACTGTAAAATGTTATAGTTTACAGACTTTACTTTCTCTTCTATACTTCCACAAACGTATGCCAAGTCTTCCTGTCCTGTGCCATCAGCTCAAGGCCTTTCATGTCTGTCTTCAGTTCTCTTCCCCATGTATTCTTTGGTCTCCCTCTATGTACTGTACCCTGGGGATTCTAGATCAAGATCTCCCTGGTTATGCTATCAGCAGGTCTCCTCAATGTGTCTCCTATCCATCTCTGATGTCTTGTTCTTATCTCTTGTTCTACTGGCACTTGTCCGGTTCTTGTCATCTGCTCCATCAATTCTACACAAGCACCCATTTATTAAAGTCTGTAGCTGTTTTGGTGGGTTTTTTTGGGTCGTTTTTTTTTTAGTTGTTCTCCATGCTTCGGAGTCATATATTGGGACTGACTTGGCATTTATATACGTAAATACTATGGCACAACATAAAGAGGTTAAGGGCTTACAATACTACCTATGCACGTCAACACATAAATTTCAGTAATGCCAAATACATAAATATAAAAATATGAATTTAAAAAAAAACAACTCAAGTCTTTTTTTGTGTGCTAAAACAAGAGCTAATCTTCTCTTAACTCTTTCTATCCCGTGAACCGAATTGTAAGCCATGATAATTGATATGGTAAATTTTTTGTCCGGTATCCCCCCAATTAGTTACCGACAATTTCCTCACGTTTGCACTTGACAAGATATACAGCAAAACCATTATTACATACAAGACTTTACTACAACTGAATATATTCTTCTACCAATTTAGAATGATGTTATGTCCAGCGTGACTGAGAAGTCACTCCTTATTTTTACATTCTTACTTGTTTCTATTGGATATTTATGAAACAAATGTCAAAACAAGGGGCCTTAACTGCCATTTGGCTGACACGTTTTATATTTGCAGAAATACAATAATATCTAAAATGGCCAATACACAGACATAGTAAAAATTGCAGCCCACCATGAAATCATGTGTTGAACAAAACCACATCTCAAGTTGAGCTGTAATGTTAATGTGAAGTGAAATCACGTGTTGAACAAAACCACATCTCAAGTTGAGCTGTAATGTTAATGTGAAGTGAAATCACGTGTTGAACAAAACCACATCTCAAGTTGAACTGTAATGTTAATGTGAAGTGAAATCACGTGTTGAACAAAACCACATCTCAAGTTGAGCTGTAATGTTAATGTGCAGTGAAATCACGTGTTGAACAAAACCACATCTCAAGTTGAGCTGTAATGTTAATGTGAAGTGAAATCATGTGTTGAACAAAACCACATCTCAAGTTGAGCTGTAATGTTAATGTGAAGTGAAATCACGTGTTGAACAAAACCACATCTCAAGTTGAACTGTAATGTTAATGTGAAGTGAAATCACGTGTTGAACAAAACCACATCTCAAGTTGAGCTGTAATGTTAATGTGCAGTGAAATCACGTGTTGAACAAAACCACATCTCAAGTTGAGCTGTAATGTTAATGTGCAGTGAAATCACGTGTTGAACAAAACCACATCTCAAGTTGAGCTGTAATGTTAATGTGAAGTGAAATCACGTGTTGAACAAAACCACATCTCAAGTTGAGCTGTAATGTTAATGTGAAGTGAAATCACGTGTTGAACAAAACCACATCTCAAGCTGAGCTGTAATGTTAATGTGAAGTGAAATCACGTGTTGAACAAAACCACATCTCAAGTTGAGCTGTAATGTTAATGTGAAGTGAAATCACATGTTGAACAAAACCACATCTCAAGTTGAGCGATAATGTTAATGTGACACATCATTTAATGCAATAAAATGGCAGTTAATTCCCTTTATTCTGACATTTACTTCATATAAATTAGTTGGATAACGGTGAAGATAGGAAACATATTGGCAGATGGCAAAAGAGCAGCTGAGGTTCAAAGATGTGTACAAGAGAGACATGAAGGCTCTGGACATAAATCCAACAACCTGGGAGGATGAAGCTGTCAATCACACCAAGTGGTAATGCTCCTTAACTCTTAGTATACGAGCGGCCTTTTTGAAAGGCTGATGATCGATCCCCGTCAATAGCGAAAATGTATAGGTGAATGCATGTTTAAAACCACTGAACAATTTAGTTACATGCATGATATAGGGGTTTCATTTCTTCACATTTTGATATATAACACTTTATGTTATCTTTATAAATAAATTATTTAGTGCAGATCGATCATCGGCCTTTCTAAAAGGCCGCTGGTATACTAAGAGTTAAGGTGCCAGACTGGACAAAAATAAGCTCTCACAACAAGCAGAAGAGAAAAGAACATGCCGATAGGAACACCAGGGGGAAAAAGCAACTGAAAGCTATCTCATCAGGGGCGCATTCCCATAGCCAGTCAGGACTGAAGGGGGTTAATACTATAAAAATGTAAAAATTTGGGGTGGCTTTTCAATCACGCTATATTACACAATATTAAGTCATAAAAGTATATAGTAACAGCTTATTTTTAAAACATCCCTAGTCAAACAAAAATTTTGGTACCCGCATAAAACCTAAAAACAGCGTGGGGCATAAAGGGTTAATGGTGTCCAAGTCTTTCATGACACCACCATCATGACAAGTTTACATGGCCTTACAGTTAACAGCTTAAAAAAATGTAATTTTCACATGTACAAGACAGAACAAAGGTAAACATGGCTTCCCACACTTAACAGCTTTAGATATATCTAAACAACCACTTTGATGTGTACAATAAATAAAAGTAATCAGTACAACTATAAAAGGAAAACACACTGCTGCCTAAAGGCAGAAAATTAAAAAAACAGAGCTACAGATATGATAAGAGGAAACACAAGACTATCAACTCACATTCTGTTTTTGTCTTCCATTGTTCTCACATTTAAAATAAATAGTGTCCCAAAAGTCCTTGTGCACTCTGAATCTTAAATAACTTCTCTTCTATATAACATATAAACAATCTTTAGAAAGTGAAAAAAGAGGGACTTTATTCAAGATTTAGCGACATTTAATTGTGAGAATGTCAACTTTCAATTTGTTCATAATTTTGCATACTAAGATGAAGACTACTTTGAAGTTCTCCTAAAGTGAATGTTTAGTGTGCTTTCAGAAAATAACTCTGCAGCTAACAAAATGGCGGATATGTTGAAATTTAACATTCCTACAATTAAATATGCTCAGTCTTGAACAAGTTCCCACACACTTTTGTTTTTCAGATTGTTTATATCTTATACAGAAGTGATGTTATTAAATGTTGGTTTGGTTTTGGTTTGGTTTTAAGCACCATCTTCATTGCACTTGAACAACGCCATCAGTACTCCGATCTCCAGCTCCGAAGTTATTAAAGAAAAGACTCAAACTGCACAAGGACTTCAGGGATGCCCTGTTTATTCACAAAATGCTAAACTTTTCTGCACACGTTAGCAGTATTCCTCAGCTACAGTTAAACCTGTCAACATAACTTATCTACTGATGTTTTAAGTATCTTTAGAACATCAAAGTTTTACATTACAGGTCTGTAACCTTACGCCGAAATCTTTGGGGACAGCCTTGTTCCAGAAACCAGATTTTTTCAGTTTTCAGATGTTGCCACATCGCGTTTGATAAGTAGCCCAAAGTCGTCATAAATTGCCCAAGTCATGCAAACTTAGATAACAAATTGCCAAAAGTTGCCCAAAATATTCTGATATCAGCCAAATTAAGATCAAATAGTTGCCCTAAGTCACCCAAAGAAACTTTTGATTTTAAGAATATTTCAGTTTTTGGGTGTACAGATCAAAGGTTATAGTACCAGCACTAGTTGTGAGTGGGAACACTGAAGTCTTTGAACTATAAAAATTGTACAGCAAGGACTGGTTAAGTTTGTGGACAACGCTACTTAACAGCAGCATAAAGTGAAGTTGAGCCGCGGTACCACATTGGTTAGTGCACTGACTTCCTAGCTCTGTGGTCCATGGTTCGATCCCCAGTTGAGGTGGGATTTTTTTAGACCGCAAATGGCTCCGGGGTCGACCCAGCCTCATGATCTGGGTTAAGGAAGATTAAGGCGGCCGGCGTGATGCTGACCACACCACCCCTAGTGTGCCAATGGTCAAGAAAATATAGGCCTAACACTATATTCCCAATATGCCTCAATGGGCATGTAACGGGATCCTTTACCTTTTTTTTTTATAAACTGAAGTGGGGACCTTGAATGTGAACTTCACTTCACAGAAAACATACGGCTTCTATCTCATGTAGTTCGTATTAAAGTGAATTTTATGTAAGCTAAATTGTGTAAGTTTTCACCAAGAATGAGGAAAAAGTACCATTTATCTGGGGAGTAACATTGACAAAGGAGGGGGAACAGCTGGTGACGTCTGCTCAAAGATAAATAAAGCCAGATGTGCTTTTAATGCCCTTCGACCAATATTGAACTCCTCAGCTATATCCAGAGAGAACAAAATCAGAATTTTTAACTCAAATGTAAAGTCAGTCTTGCTGTATGGCTCAGAGACATGGCATGTCTCAAAGAGTATCACCACCTACAGACATTTGTAAATAGATGTCTCCGACGGATCCTCTGTATAAGATGGCCAGATGTAATTACAAATATAGAGCTAAGGAAAAGATGCGAGCAGCAGCCAATACAAACAGAAATTAAGGTGAGAAAGTGGGGATGCATAGGACATACACTCAGAAGAGAAAAATCAAGCATAGCCAGAGTTGCCCTTGACTGGAACCCACAGGGTAAAAGAAGAGTTGGGAGGCCAAAGAGAACTTGGAGAAGAACTGTTGAAGAGGAGGCTAGGGAAATTGGAATGACTTAGGTACAGCTGAAAAAGACAGCCCAGAATAGAAATCAATGGAGAGCAACTGTTTCTGCCCTATGTTCCACAGGGAACGAAAAGGAATGGTGATGATCTGGGGATACCGTGCTTTAGGGAAGAGAGCTGGTCCAAAATTTCTCTAGCTTTAATATTTTTTTTTCTTTTCTCAATCCGTCACCTATAGATCTACCACACAAACCCATGTGATCTACCAGCCACAGACCTTGCAAGTGTTTTACCTCAACAGAATTTTCCACTACCACCAACTGTCACACAGTGTTCGATCTGTCTTTTACATTCAATTAACCTTTTTCACCTGTGTTATCTTATCAGTTGATATAAATTAGGAACACCACAGAGTACAGGATTCTTCTACAAAACAATTCTACATTAAAATTTCAGAGCACAACTGACCAGATTTAAGTCTTTTTTGTTTTTCTTCTGATCCCCAAACTTTCATGCCTTATGCTAGCATCTGGCTCATCTCCTGCTTTGCCTTTTGTCAACAAATCTTGCATCACAAGTTAACTTATAAGTGTATACGTAAAACTGCCCATTACACATACTGATTGAAATGCGACATATAATCCTTCACATATTGGGGTCGGAGTGGCTAAGAGGTATATGGCTTATGCTTTGAATTCTAGAGGTACTGGGTTCGATTCCCAGTTGAGGGAATATAATTTGTGACATTTTGTTGTTGTCAGAACCAGTGGTCCTAATGATGTCATATTTCCCCCTTGTTTCCCGGGTAGTGAGATCGGATGCCTAGCCTTCTCGGATAATGCCGAAAAAATAAGAGGTCCCGTGTGCAATCTGCCCCAGAAAAATTTAAACCCTACCCACCGCAAAAATATGTATAGAATGTGTCATTCCTATATACACACAATGGGATTCTCGCTGGTGCTACAGAGTTTGTGCACTGTGCTGAGATCCTCCTTGTGCGATCTAAGCGAGGAGATCGGAGTACTGCTGGAGTTGTCTGTGTGCAATGAAAATAGTCCTTAAAACCAAACCAAACCTTCACATACGACTTTTACAGGTTGCCCCATGTTTAATATATCAACAAAGAGAGCTGATCGAGAGACATTTCTTCAGGATAGTGTGCATTAGACACAAGCTTTGGTTTCTTTGTGCTTTCATAAAAAACAAACTTTTTTCTCCTTGAGAATCTTCTCTCTTTGTGCCCTGACAGATATTTTTTTTTTTTTAATGTATGTCTTCGTGAACATTTTCATTTGATATAATCTTCATTCTCTGAAACAGCAAAAAGTTTGTGATAAATGATAATTCCTGATATATTTTTTTATAAAAACATCTATGATATGACACGTAATATGTTACTTTTATGATATGATACTTTTGTGATAAATGACATTTTCCTATAAATGAAGATTCTGATATGCTATTATCAATACAGGTCTGTAACCTTTAACCAAAATTTTTGGCGACATCTGTATTTTTTTCAGATGTCGCAAAGTCACATTCGAAAAGCCATGCATTTAGTTTGCTCAACAACAAATCAGAACAATCAATTTCCTCTTGTCTGTGTGTTATTAAAGTTATTGTCTACACCAGTCTGGTTTTCTCTGTGTGGTTATCTTGTAATCAAATTTTAAGACAAACAGGGGATTAATTAAGACAATTAGGGTGATTAATTAAGACAAAAAAGGGGGTAAAGGATCCCGTTACAAGCCCATTGAGGCATACTGGGAATATGGTGTTAGGCCCATATTTTCTTGACCATCGGCACACTAGGGGTGATGTGGTCAGCATCACGCCGGTTGCCTTAACCTTCCCAGAGTTGCTCTGGTACCCAATTCATGAGGTTGGGTTGAACCATTTGCTTTGCGGTCTAAAAAATCCCGCCTCAACTGGGGGATTGAACAATGGACCATCGAACTAGGAAGCCAGTGCACTAACCACTGCTCCATTAAGACAAACAGACGACAAATATGGGAACCAAGAGTCAAGGAGCCAGACCTCCAGGACGACCCAGAGTTCGCTGGGAGTACAACATCAGGCAATCTCTAAAGGACTGAGGACTAGACTCGAACCAGGCCAGGAGGAAGACAGCCGACAGGATAGTATGGCAAACCTCTACACCCCAGGTTAGACGAGGAACGACTAAGTAAGTAGTAAGTCTACACAAGTAAATAAATATGAAGAATTTGTGCTGGTAGTAGATTGGTTATTGTTAATCAGAATCGACCTCACTGCACTCCGGGCAAACCCATAGGTGCTCAGTCTCCCTCAGCAAATGTCGAAGAGTATGAATGCTAATTGTACCTGTAGCACACTGGTTGTACATAGGACGTATGCATCTTTTCTCACATCCATTTCTGCTAGTCCCACGTTTGATGCCAAACTCCAACAGTTTCAGCCTTGTTGATTCATCCATTGCAGTGTCATGATCCAGCAGGCGATCATTAATAGCCATTAGTATCTCTCCCTTATCCATGTCCAGTGTCCCCACTATGGGTGCTCGAGGCCAGTCTGTCAGCTCTCTCACAGCCACATACCCCTGCATGACCAGGTCAGTAGATCCACACTAGTTCTTCAAGACTTGAGGATTCTATTGATGTTTTCCATTCCTGCCACAGCCATTTGTTCCGAACTTTCCGAAGCATGGTTTGAGAGTCTGACAATATAACTGCCCTGGTTGATGGAGTTTCAGACAGCCACCTCAAACTGGTTAAGTGGTTGGAGAGCTTTTTCATCCCACGGCATTACTGGGTTTCCAGGATCAAAACCTGGTAACATCACGTTACCAAATATACCCAGCTGTAAAGGGATAACTGACTCTGCTCTAGCATTAGGGAAGGCAAGAGCAGCAAGAAATGGAAACTGGCCACCCCATCTCAGAAAGCTGAAATTTAGTCCAGCAGAATCTCTATCATTTCACTACCCTGTGGCAGTTTCTGCTATGGGACTTGTTGAGAGCACATCACGGGGCGAAACAATCTTGATAAAGGTATCTTTAGCGTGATTGCTATGCACCATGCTGAGCCTCACCAAAAGGCAAAAAACTGAGTCGTTAGCTATGACAAAGCAACGTATCGAAGGATGACAAAAAGGGTTTGTGTCTACACTTTGTAGCGTACAGACGTGTCCGCATGTGTGGCATGGTCCACTTATTATTATTATATGTGTAGCATAGGCTACTTTTCATAGTGATTCAGGAGTCTGGATTTGACTCGAAAGTCAATTGTATATTTATACGTCAATGTGGTGAAACCAGTTCGTCAGGATATGTTGAATCCATAGTATTGAAGAGCCAAGATGGCCAGGAATATATTGAAAGATATCCAAGATATTTCAAGGTTAGTATAACCTACATATATAGATATAAACATTGGTGAAAAAGTACAATGTGTAGAGGAGGATCATAAAAGAATATATTTTAGCGGACAAGAAAAAAAGCGTGCGAGAAAGCACAGGACAATGGTATAATAGATTTCAGAATGAAAATATAAAAGCAGAAATTATATAGATACTGCATATTGAAGAATTCGTTTTTTTCCAATGGATATCTGTTAAAAATTATGCTGGAGCAAATAGTGATTCATAAACTTTATTGTATGAATAAAATTGAAAGTCGTTTAAATATGGAGTCTTCAAAGAATCAATGAAAAGTTTGTGATTTTGACATTGTGACAGTTGTCAGTTTTTCAGTTTGTGGACACGAATACACATGTTGAAAATGAAACGATTCTTAATTAATGAATTAAGCCTGTTACATTCCACAATTTAAACTAACCGCAATAACACGTGTTGGTGTTATAATAAAAGCATTTATTCAGCGAGTCAGCGTGCCATTGCAAACGAATGAAATAACCCTAGACAATACCCAGAGACAATCGTTTTTGCTCTTAACAGATGACCTGGTAGAAATTTCTGGGGGCTTCATGTCCGGTGCCATTCGTGTTTGGAACTTCGGCTATGCAATATATGAATTAGGAGAATCTTTCCAGAGCATTATTACTTTGAACATTCCACCACTTCATCAAGAAAAACTGAAACTACGACTTCAAGGAGACCAGCTCGACCTTGATTATAACATGAGTTAGAAAAAGAATTGTACAAGGAAAACAAGAACTTGCTCAAAAAGACAGAGATCATGAACATGAGTTAGCATTAGAAAAAACGAAAATAGAGGTAAGAGAGAGAGAGAGAAGAAAAATTGAAAATGGAGGCTGCTGCTTAGGAAAGAGATAAAGAATGGGAATTTCAAAAATTGAAATTCGAACATGAACTGAAAATTGCTAGAATTCGGGCTCAAAGTTCTGGAGAACAACCTGGATCATACAGCAGTCATTATTCGCTTCCAAAATTTAAGTTGCCTAATTTTGTAGATTCACGCGATTGTACCGATAGTTTCTTATAAAAAATTTGAGATGAAGGTCGACTCGATGAAAATACCTAAAGAACACTGGAGTAATCTATTATCAGATCATTTGACTGGTAATTCTATGAAATGTTTCATGCAAATAGATGCACAGAGTCAATTAGACTTTGAAATTGTTAAACAAACACTTTTGAGAAGATTTCAGTTGACAGAAGAAGGTTTTAGAGAAAAATTTCACAAAATATTACCTGAGAAAAAGGTAGACTTCGGAGAATTTATCTCCTCCATAAATCTCTATCTCAATTGGTGGATTGATTTGGCAGATATTAACAAAATATATGAAGGGTTGCTTGATTTAATGTTATGAGACAAAGTTCTCTCGGCCAGTAGCGAAAAACTTAACCGCTTTTTTGCAGGAAAGGCATCCCAAGAGTATTGACGAGTGTGAGACACTAGGACGTCAGTACATTACGGTTCACCCTGACAAGAGAAGCCAAGAGGTCCACACTTGATACATTACCGGTTTGTGCAGCATATCATGACCATAGAGTTGGAGATTACCGTCAGTGCTCTAAGAGTGCAGATGGTAGATATAGGAATGACTTCAGGTCTTCCTATAGAGGAAGTTACAACTGTCCTCGAAGGCATTCACCTGCACACTTTGGTAGGAACAGGTATACAGGTTTCTCCAACAGAGGTCGTGGATATCCCAACGGCAGATGTAGTGATGATATCCATCACAGAGGTTATAGACGATCATTCATTGAAAGACCACATTGGAATGGTAGGTTGAATAATTACCATGAGTCAAAATGAAAACAAAATACAAAATAACAAGAAGGTTGGTAACCAAAATGGTAAACGACATGAAGGCAGGACTCAACGACATGCCAATGTATGCGCAGCACAAGGTATAAATGATTCTAGTACTGACCATGCGAATGCATGTGTCATTGAGGCTAAGAATAATGATGAATGTACAGAATATAAAACTTTATATGAACCAGGTTCAAACACCAGATTGTTCTATGGTCATACATTCATTGCCAGCAATGTCCTCATGTGAGAACACGGGCCATCACACAGTGCATAAGGGCTTCTTAAATAACAGATCTATAACAGTACTCTAAGATACTGGATGTACTACTGTTGGTATTAGAAAATCTCTAATTGATGACTCAGCCCTCACTGGGAGATCAGTGAAATGTTTCATGTTCGGTGGGAACATCAAATGGTTCCCATTAGCAAAGGTAGAGATAGACACACCATTTTATACTGGTGTTGTGACCACTTGTGTATTACAAAATCCAGTCACAGATTTGATTATTGGTAACATTCCAGGTGTTAAAGACTGTTCTCCTAGTGAGATCGCAGAATGGGTTAACTTGCACCCACTGGTGGCAGATGCTGTCGTCACAAAGGCTCAGCATTCAGCTGACCCACCATCATTAATTACTGAAGAGGCATCACTGAGAAATACATATAATATTTCCACAGTTATTCATATCAAACAACAAGATGATGAATCTTTGAGGCGTTTGTTTAGCTTTGCACAATCTGGAAATGTTAAATATACTAAACATTCTAAGTATTGTTTCACATTGAGAAACTCTATTTTAACACGGTGTTTCAACAAAGGCAATTCAGATTTCAAACAAATTGTGGTGCCAAGAGTATTTAGACGTTTAGTTTTACAAACCAGCCATGATATCCCAATGGCGGGTAATATGGGTGTAAAAAGTATTTTTGCAGGGGGATTAATCCGAGAGGGGCACACCAATGTACCATCTTAGAAAACTAAAAGATGTATTGCTCAAAAGTGGACTCCACTAATGGGTCAAATGAAGGTTACTCAGTCAAATCGCATGTATGATTACCAGTCCCCTTTGCATATAGAGAGGTCCCACAAGAAAGTACATGTTTCTCGCCATTTGAGCTCATATATGGGGTTAATCCGAGAGGACCAATGTACATCTTAAAAGATGTATTATTGGACTCCACTACAAATGAAGACACTCGCAGTAGTTACGAGTTCATCACTGACCTTAGACAACATCTGACAGATGCTTGCAAATTTGCATCAGAAATGATACAAAACCCCACACAGAAATCGAGGTTGCTTCACAACCAATCTCTCAAAGTAAGAAAATTTTCACCTGGCGATGAGGTTCTATTACTTTTGCCCAAAAAAAGAAAACAAACTCTTAATTTCTTGGAAGGGGCCATATACAGTGATTAAGAGAATAACTGATGTTGATTATGCTATCAATATCAAAGGTAAAAATAATACCTATCACATTAATATGTTAAAAGCATATACACATCCTCAGGAGTTGCAATATGTTTGGGAAAATGTATCTGATCCAACTGTTAATGCATCTTTTGCTGTGGTCCATTCAGAGGACACTATTTCTTCAATTCCTTTGAAGTTTTCCTTACCTCCACTAAAATCTGTTGAATCATGGAAAATGTTTCTATTTCTGATTCTCTTACACCTACTCAACAAGAACAGGTTTAGAACATTCTTAGTTCTTTTGCAGATGTGTTGACTGAAATATCAGGTCGCACTGACATAATTACACATGACATTCTCATTACCAATCACACACCAATTAAATTACGACCATAACCAATTCCAATTCACTATAAAGATCAAGTAGACAAAGAAATTAATCAAATGTTGGACATGGGTATAATATCACCATCTTCCTCACCATATGCTTTTCCCATAGTGTTGGTGAAGAAACCAGATACTTCTTTAAGAATTTGTATTGACTTCAGAAAATTGAATAATATAACTGTAACAGATGCAGAACCAATGCCTTTCTTAGAAGATCTTTTACCTCAGCTATCACAGGCAACATATTTTAGTAAATTAGATCTCTCAAAGGAATACTGGAAAATCCCTCAAACAGATGAAGCCATTGACAGCTTTTACTATACCACTTGGATTATTTTAGTGGAATTTTATGTGCTTTGGTCTAGTCAATGCACTTGCAACATTCGTATGCATGATGCACTGCTTATTAGGCAAAAGACATGACATCATCACATACATTGATGACATTTGTTTATTTCACTCGTAATGGTATGAACATGTTACAGGCTTGAATTCTTTACTGCTTCTCTTAAGGTCGCATGGTTTGATAGTGCGTCCATCAAAGGTTCAAATCGGATACCAAGAGATATCATTTTTGAGACATCGCATTAGTCATAATAAGTTATGTCCAGCAGATAAAACTGTAAAACGTATCTTTGATATTAAAATTCCAACTACAAAGAAAGAAGTGAGAAGTCTTTTGGGTCTGATAAATTATTATCACAAGTTCATCCCTAACTTTGCTTCTCTATCTGCTCCATTGTGTGCCTTGACTTGCAAGTGTGCGCCATTAAAAATTAGATGGTCAGATGACTGTAATCATTCATTAAATATGATTAAATGTGCTTTTTCAAAACATCCTATCCTTACGATACCTGATGCAAGTAAACCTTTCTTCCTCAGAGCTGACGCAACAGGCACGGTCATTAGTGGCTGTTTGATGCAAATGTTGTACGACAAACTTCATCCATGCATATATATCAGTCGAAAACTTTTAAAGGCAGAAAAACGCTATGCGGCTGGAGAACGAGAGTTGCTTGCCATTGTGGTCAATTTCCAAAATATTTACTAGGTTGTAGATTCATCCTGGAGGCAGGTCATGTTCCTTTGACAGTGCTGAAAACAAAGATCTATAATATCCCACGACTGTATCATTGGTTCTTATTACTCCAAGAATTCCACTTTGACATCAAGCCCATTCGGTGGTCCGATAATTGACTTGCTGATCTTCTCTCCAGAATGTCCGAGATCAGTGAATGAAACTATGTTTCATTAAGTACTGTAATGACACTCATATGGGCTGAGAAAGATAACTTCAAGTCCAATGTTGTTAACATAATATGACATTTTAATATTGATTGATCGAATTCATTAGTTACCAAGCGTTCACCCATGGTAAATGCTCGTGGGACGAGGGGGTAATGTTGAGAGCACATCATGGGGCGAAGCAATCTTGATAAAGGTATATTTAGCTATGCACCATGCTGAGCCTCACCAAGACGTAAAAACTAGAGTCGTTAGCTATGGCAAAGCGACGTATCGAAGGATGACGAAAAGAGTTTGTGTCTACGCTTTGTAGCGTACAGACGTGACCGCATGTGTGGCTTGGTCCACTTATTATTATTATATGTGTAGCATAGGCTACTTTTCATAATGTTTCAGGAGTCTGGATTTGACTCGAAAGTCAAGTGTATATTTATATGTCAATGTGGTGAAACCACTTCGTTAAGATATGTTGAATCCATAGTATTGAAGAGCCATGATGGCCAGGAATATATTGAAAGATATCCAAAATATTTCAAGGTTAGTATAACCTACATATATAGATATAAACATTGGTGAAAAAGTACAATGTGTCAAGGAGGATAATAAGAGAATATATTTTAGCGGACAAGAAAATAAGCGTGCGAGAAAGCACAGGACAATGGTATAATAGATTTCAGAATGAAAATATAAAAGATGAAATTATATAGATACTGCATATTGAAGAATTCGATTTTTTCTAATGGATATCTGTTAAAAAAAATGATGCTGGAGCAAATTGTGATTTATAAACTTTCTTGTATGAATAAAATTGAAACTCATTTAAATATGGAGTCTTCAAGGAATCAATGAAAAGTTCAAGTTTGTGATTTTGACATTGTGACAGTTAACAGTTTTACGACATGAATAGACATGTTGAAAATGAAAAGATTCTTAATAAACGAGACTACCTTGACCTTCTTAGTGCTTCTGCAACCAACTGCTGGAACATATATTTTCATATGTGCACGAATGGCTGACCACAATCTACTCCTCCAAAGAAAACATGAAATATCTAACAATACAGGCCTAT
Organism: Oreohelix idahoensis; assembly: GCA_024509875.1. Taxonomy (NCBI): domain Eukaryota; kingdom Metazoa; phylum Mollusca; class Gastropoda; order Stylommatophora; family Oreohelicidae; genus Oreohelix; species Oreohelix idahoensis. The sequence goes on along the minus strand of JAMPIV010017491.1, from coordinate 53,361 downwards.
ATCTTTTAAACCAACATCCTTGGGGAGGGCTGTGTTTTGGAAACCAGATTTTTCCAGTTTCCAGATGTCACCCACATCATGTTCGAAAAGACGCCCAAAGTCACCCAACATGTGTTCGAAAATCGCCCAAAGTCATCTTTCGGTTGTTGAGTGTTCAGATAAAAGTATAGACTCGTTTAATTATGACACCACAGAATTAAAATGGCTATGTTGTCAACAAGGAACCTACTGCCATCAGAAGAAAGAACTAATCTGGACTGCAGAAATCAACAGATAAGGAAGCTGGAAAAAAGAATTTAACAGAGAAGACCAACAGCTGACCAAAAAAACATATGGATCAGGAGAAGTAGGGAGAACTCACTGTTATCTAAGATACACAGTGGTGCACGATGGCTCCTTTTCTGCACAAGTAAACAAAATACAACTAGGAATTCAGTTAAGTACATACATACAATGGCCTCGTCACATTATTTAATCAGTAACCCAGACATCACCCAGATGAATAGTTTAGAATGTGGACAGTGATAACACTAACAGTGAGAGCTAGCTATAGTAACAAAGGAAACACTCCGTCCTCCCAAACAAAAACAAAAAATAAGCATACTTTTATAAACTAACAAATAAACCCAAGGAAAATAAATTGTAGACAAATTAAATCTCTGTTGATAGAAAAGTTTAAAAAACAAAAAAAATTGCACTGATATCAAGGAACATATTGGCACAGAATAAATAGAGCAATTTACAACAAGATCAAAAGTGAAACATCTAAATATATTGTCAGTCTCAAATCTGCATGCAATCAACCATTAAATAAACTCAAGTAAACTTTGTAGTATCTCATAAATATACTCAAAGTCAATCAAACAAGCATAAGGGGAGGAGCTACAGTACATGTGAAGTCAGAACTGAAAAATAAAAAATAATAATGAAAATTGGGATGAGACTATTTTCTTATCATTTATAATCTGAGTATGTCAAAATGAATTGTCAGAATACATTCATGAAAGGTGTATTTTAACTTTGAAAATTGTATTTCCTTAAGAAACTGTACTTTCTCTATGAAGCAAACCAATAATTTCTCAGAAACTTATTTAATGTTACTAATTTTCTTCTAACTTGCTCATTTATTCATCAATCGACACAAGATTTGGCACCTAGTCTTTCCACTGTGCATTAAAACTCAGATTAGATTTCTGATATCTTATCAAAATGTTGGTTTACAGCAAAAAATGTTGCAAAATCTGGCAGAAATTGTTACAATTTTTAGATAAATATATAAATTACAAAATAAAATGGTGTGAAATCACACAGGAAACAAGGGATGTTTCAGGTTTTACCCTTTGTCAGCCAGTTACGAACAGGTGACAAGGACAAGAATTACATTTAGGTACTACAAAAATATATGATGATGAGGAACACACCAAATGAGAGATACAAGCAGATGGAACAACGGTGCTGAGCAAAACGAGAACAATAATAATGCAAGAAAATCGTAAAACCAGAAAGACATATCGAAACAAGAAAGTAAATAATCAACGAAACGAAGACAGGAATGAACAACACTTTCAAAAGAAGTAAAAAGTCACTTAGCTGGATCCAAGAATGAAACACTTAGATGGCTGTGAGAATAAGCGTCATACGAAAGTGACGTATGAGCTAGTGAAGACTAAAAAAGATACAAAAGGATACGAAACGAACCAAAGCAAACACAAAGATAGATCAGAAAAACAACGACAGAAGAAATAAAGAAGTATGAAACAGAGAGAGAAGCCACCAGAATTTATGCAAAATGATGCTGGACATTAAGGCCCTCAGGAGATAAAACGCCCATTTGAAAAATGAGACGATTCTCCAACGAAAAGCAAGTTCGGTCATCACCAACACATGAAAGGAGGGCAGTGTCATAAATATCAGAATTACCTGAATGGTCAGGCCTATCGAAATGAAGGGCCACCGGTAAAGGTTTGCCATGATAGATGTCATTTAAGTGCTCACGAAACCTGTCTGCCAGTTTCACCAAAATAGGTAATGCCACACCTCTTGCATATGATAGCATAAATCCTGTTACTCCAATTCCATCATCAATATAGTGACGGTAAAACTCAGGTAATGGTCCATCGTAACTTTGAAGCACCAAATATTCAAAGTGACCCATGAAGAGCAAAGCATAACTCTGGCCCATTTTGGTGCCCATAGCAACGCCACTAATTTGATTAAAGAACTGACCAATGAATTCAAAAGAGTTGAGAGTAAGAACCAATTCCGCAAGGCAGAGAAGAGGACCTGTGCTAATAGTAAGGTCAGTGCGTCAGTTGAGAAAAAATTGTAGTGCTTTAAGACCATCAGAATGTGGAATAGAAGTATAAAGCGAAAAAACATCCAGAAGGAAAAAAAACGGTAAGTGTGGTCAGGCGTGAATTGGATAGAATCGAAGGTAGTGATAGCATGGGTAGTGTCCTACAAGTAAGAAGGTAGATTGGCTACCCTTAATTTTTAGATGCTAACTTTAAAGCTTATAACTCAGGATTTCTAAAAATATCAAAAAATCTAATCTGACAAATGTTATTAAAATACAATAATGAGTTTCTGGTTCACATTTCATGTCCATAATTCAAAAAAACACTAAAAAGCCTTAGTAAATTAAAATATAGCATTAAAATCCAACATGGCTGCCATTTCCATGGCAACTAATAGCACTATGCCACAAAATGCATTTCCATGAATAACTATTATTGCTGTAGGTTAAGCCCGTGAATCTAAAGTGAAATCCTACAGTTATTCAGGAAAACGGTATTTCACTGTAGCTCCCCCCCCTCCCCCCCCAAAAAAAAACCATCATTAATAAAACAACACACTCATAAACATTCAACTTTTTTTACATTGAAGAATGAACTGCTACAGTCTCTCTCTCACCATTTGGACTTGCCTGTTTGGAGCAGAAAATAACCCAACAATCAAATCCAGTTTGTCTCAACACTCCTGACCAATAATAGCTGTCCAACAACACCAATGGAAAAAATGTTAACACAAAAAAAATGTCAGCGGAGGTTTTACTGAAATCACAAGAAACAAATGTTAACACAACAGGTAAGTCTTACTGTGAGCAAAACAAAAAGAAAATGGCCCCTTAAACTTGTCAGTAAACAAAAGTTGTTATTTTTCTAGGCCCCACGTAGTTCATGGTGGGTCTCTGAAGAAACAAAGAAAGAATATGACAACTGCACCCTCAGGCATTTCATCATCATCATCATCAGCTGCCATCTCCGCAATGAAGGTCGGCTGTAATGGATCTTCAACATCTTATCTTGATGGTGCTCTTTCCTGTCCATCTCTTGATGTTATCTTTCCCAATTATAGTGCTGTCTTGCTCTCTTCCTTCTATTATGGTCTTCTCCAAGGTGTTGTATCTTTTTATATCGCATGTCATACCAGGCAACTAATAGAGGTTGTGCAGAGGGCTAGCAAGCTTGATCATGTAAAACAAAAAGCCACAGAAACAACAGCTGCAAAAGAATGCCAGATCTTGGTGCAGGCTTCCCGCGATGGGACCAGGTCCAGTGGTGACTCCATGCTTCGTAAGGAGTGCAAAGGGGAAAAAAAAGATAATAAAACTTCTGCAACTATCCACTTCATTCACAATAACAACAGGAACAGTCAACTCTTGCACACCTTTAAAAACAGTTCAAACAAAAAAAAATAAGTATTACAGCGTGAGACAACATTACGTTTTGTGCAGAAAAACATACTGTAAACTTATTAAAATGAAGAAATCACATTAAAAAAATTTCTACAACATAATGTGTATCATAGAATTAATTCTTAGCACCAATGACACCTTTTACAAGTCAGTAAAAGCATACACCATACATGTCACAAAGCTGATGACAGCATTACAATCTACACACCCAATACTCCATGCTATGCCTGTACAGACTGTCCTCAGACTTACGACAGGGTTCCATTTCACTGGCACAGCCGTAAGTCGAAATGGTCGCAAGTCAGAAATCACTATATACAATATGAACAATAAAGACAACAACTGTTAACAATGAACACATCTGAATGATAAAATGTGCAGATCTGTTTTATCATATTTTAAAGCTATGTTTACTCTTTGTTTATACTGAAATAATACACTGTAAAAAAAATTATAACTTAGAGTTACTGTACTGTACAGCATCTACACAAATAACTCACAAATTCAAACTGAGAATCATTAAATACAATATATACCCTTCATGACTGTAAGGTGTAGAAGCATGGACAATGAACAAGCAATTAGAGGAAAGAATTGAGGCCCTCGAGATGTGGATATATAGAAGAATGGGGCACATCGCATGGAAAGAGAAGAAAACAAGAGGTCCTAGAAAACCTAGGAATGAAAAGAGAGTTAAGGAAGATGATAATCAGCTAAAATATTCTGGCCATATAAAAAGACATAACACCTTGCAGGAGACCATAACAGAAGGCAGAGTTGAAGGCAAACATGCAAGAGGAAGACAACGCTATAAATGGGAAGATAACATCAAAAGATGGACAGGAAAGAATTGATCAGAGTTCACCATCAAGACAAGAGACAGAAGATGTTGGAGATCCACGGCAGCCTACCTTTGATGTAAATATGGCACCTGATGATGACAGCACCGAACTGTAATAATAATTAAATAAAATTTGTAACTGAACATCAAGAGCACAGGTAATCAAAAAAATATAATAGCAATAATTGGATGGCCATCGTAAGTACAAATGGTCGTAAGTCGCATATGTCAAGGACAGTCTGTACCTTCATTTTGTAAAAATAATTTTAAAACATTTTTTTTTTTCAAATTAACCAAAAAAAAATAATTCTTTTTTAAATTGGAAAGGGAAAAAAAAAATGACATCCTACTTGGGAAAATGGTACCGATTATCGTGAAACAATTAATACAAAAGAAAACCTGTGTGGAATCTGTGGTCATGGACTAGGCACACTCTGTCAAGAACAGATCCACTGTCCACCTGACAGGCAACACTGCAGCCGACAAACAAAAAGACCACCTACCCATCCTTGTAAAAATGAACTAGTTAACAGAAAACTAGTCTGTCGACCCAGCCCCAATTGGGTACCAGAGCAACTCTGGGAAGGTTAAGGCGGCCGGCGTGATGCTGACCTAGTGTGCCGGTGGTCAAGAAAATATGGGCCTAACACCATATTCCCAATATGCCTCAATGGGCGTGTAACGGGATCCTTTATCTAACAGAAAACTGACAAGAAGACCACCTACCCATCCTTGTAAAAATGAACTCGTTAACAGAAAAGACAAGAAGACCCACATGAAAGTTCCATTTGAGAAAGGAAGGAAAGTGGGGTGCAATATAAAGTTGTGTAGGCGAATACGAAGCCCTGTGTCGAGTGTGGTCTAAAATGATAAAGAAAGACTAGAATAACTGATCATCTGTGCTTGTTGTAAGAGGTGACAATGTGGTGTGGGGTTGGCAACCTTAGAGATGCGGTGGCGCAGTGGTTAGTGCGCTGGCTTTCTGCCTATCTCTTCAGAGCACACACCATTTCATAGCTCATTCAAACTGTATTCTGTAAGCAGCAACTAAATTAAAACAGAATAAATTCTTTTTTTTTTTACATTTCAAATACACTATATACAAAAAAGTATGCAAAAATTCACATGGCAAATAAATTATATACAAACCAATCAGCTCAAAATAATTTTAAAAATATGTACAACATTGTAACGTTTCATAGTATGCCATGGCAAGAATACCATAGACAGCTCAAGAATACCATAGACAACTCAAGAATACCATAGACAGCTAAAATAAAAGTTAAGGAGGATGTCCTGAAAGATGCCGTTGCACTGTTTAATTCAGCAGCAGGCAAGCCAATTAGTCTGTTTCTGATCATTTATATTCTCCTGAATCTAAATATATTAAATTCATTTGTTAGAACACATTATAAGTATTTGTTAGTGTTTGTATTTGTTAGAACACATTGTAAGTATTTGTGTTTGTTAGAACACATTATAAGTATATGTTAGTGTTTGTGTTTGTTAGAACACATTATAAGTATTTGTGTTTGTTAGAACACATTATAAGTATTTGTTAGTGTTTGTATTTGTTAGAACACATTATAAGTATTTGTTAGTGTTTGTATTTGTTAGAACACATTATAAGTATTTGTTAGTGTTTGTATTTGTTAGAACACATTGTAAGTATTTGTTAGTGTTTGTATTTGTTAGAACACATTATAAGTATTTGTTAGTGTTTGTATTTGTTAGAACACATTGTAAGTATTTGTTAGTGTTTGTATTTGTTAGAACACATTATAAGTATATGTTAGTGTTTGTGTTTGTTAGAACACATTATAAGTATTTGTGTTTGTTAGAACACATTATAAGTATTTGTTAGTGTTTGTATTTGTTAGAACACATTATAAGTATTTGTTAGTGTTTGTATTTGTTAGAACACATTGTAAGTATTTGTTAGTGTTTGTATTTGTTAGAACACATTATAAGTATTTGTTAGTGTTTGTATTTGTTAGAACACATTATAAGTATATGTTAGTGTTTGTATTTGTCAGAACACATTATAAGTATTTGTTAGTGTTTGTATTTGTTAGAACACATTGTAAGTATTTGTTAGTGTTTGTATTTGTTAGAACACATTATAAGTATTTGTTAGTGTTTGTATTTGTTAGAACACATTATAAGTATTTGTTAGTGTTTGTATTTGTCAGAACACATTATAAGTATTTGTTAGTGTTTGTATTTGTTAGAACACATTATAAGTATTTGTTAGTGTTTGTATTTGTTAGAACACATTATAAGTATTTGTGTTTGTTAGAACACATTATAAGTATATGTTAGTGTTTGTGTTTGTTAGAACACATTATAAGTATTTGTTAGTGTTTGTATTTGTTAGAACACATTATAAGTATATGTTAGTGTTTGTGTTTGTTAGAACACATTATAAGTATATGTTAGTGTTTGTATTTGTCAGAACACATTATAAGTATTTGTGTTTGTTAGAACACATTATAAGTATTTGTGTTTGTTAGAACACATTATAAGTATTTGTGTTTGTTAGAACACATTATAAGTATTTGTGTTTGTTAGAACACATTATAAGTATATGTTAGTGTTTGTGTTTGTTAGAACACATTATAAGTATATGTTAGTGTTTGTGTTTGTTAGAACACATTATAAGTATATGTTAGTGTTTGTATTTGTCAGAACACATTATAAGTATTTGTGTTTGTTAGAACACATTATAAGTATATGTTAGTGTTTGTGTTTGTTAGAACACATTATAAGTATTTGTGTTTGTTAGAACACATTATAAGTATATGTTAGTGTTTGTGTTTGTTAGAACACATTATAAGTATATGTTAGTGTTTGTGTTTGTTAGAACACATTATAAGTATTTGTGTTTGTTAGAACACATTATAAGTATTTGTGTTTGTTAGAACACATTATAAGTATATGTTAGTGTTTGTGTTTGTTAGAACACATTATAAGTATATGTTAGTGTTTGTGTTTGTTAGAACACATTATAAGTATATGTTAGTGTTTGTATTTGTCAGAACACATTATAAGTATTTGTGTTTGTTAGAACACATTATAAGTATTTGTTAGTGTTTGTATTTGTTAGAACACATTATAAGTATATGTTAGTGTTTGTGTTTGTTAGAACACATTATAAGTATTTGTTAGTGTTTGTTAGAACACATTATAAGTATATGTTAGTGTTTGTATTTGTTAGAACACATTATAAGTATTTGTTAGTGTTTGTATTTGTTAGAACACATTATAAGTATATGTTAGTGTTTGTATTTGTTAGAACACATTATAAGTATTTGTTAGTGTTTGTATTTGTTAGAACACATTATAAGTATATGTTAGTGTTTGTATTTGTTAGAACACATTATAAGTATATGTTAGTGTTTGTGTTTGTTAGAACACATTATAAGTATTTGTTAGTGTTTGTTAGAACACATTATAAGTATATGTTAGTGTTTGTATTTGTTAGAACACATTATAAGTATATGTTAGTGTTTGTATTTGTTAGAACACATTATAAGTATATGTTAGTGTTTGTATTTGTTAGAACACATTATAAGTATATGTTAGTGTTTGTATTTGTTAGAACACATTGTAAGTATTTGTTAGTATTTGTGTTTGTTAGAACACATTATAAGTATTTGTTAGTGTTTGTATTTGTTAGAACACATTATAAGTCTTATTTCTTAGGCGGCCAGCATGACGCTGACCACATCACCCCTAGCGTGCCGATGGTCAAAAAAAATTGGATTAACACCATGTTCCCAATGTGCCTCAATGGCTGTGCGACAGGGTCCTTTACCTTCACCTTACTTATTTCTTAGTCCATAAACATGACATTCGGCACACTTTCCATCGGCTAATAAAACTTGTGTCAGACCCGATTTCCGATATTTTATTAAAATTTTGATTTATTGCAAATAATGTTATAAAATTGTGTTTTCCTTTAATTTAGATATTAACTTTAAAGTTCTACATTTCAGGATCTACTAGTTATAAAAACAAAATCCAATCTGACAAAAGTTTTAAAATAATACAGGGTGTCCATAAAGTCTCTTTACAATTTAACAAATTTATTACAAAGGCAATTGATGAGATATCTTAATCAGATTTGTTCTATGTACTCAGTGGTTATCAAAGTTTTTAATCACATACCTTTATCGTATTTCAGGTACCCTGTTGATGAAAGAGGTACTGTTTAATGAACCCCTAAAAAATGGCTACTCCTCAAGAGAAGGCACATGTGTATCATGATCCCACACCACACATTCAGCTTTGATCTATCTCGGTGAAGTTCCCTAGTCACATGGGGGTGTTCTGATCCCCACATTATGTGTGTTCAGTTTCCCTGAAAAATGAAAGGTTGCCTCATCACTAAAACAAACTCGGGTGAGGAACGTTTCATCCTCAGAAATTCGTTCCAGCATGTTAACTTCAAACTCTTTTCGTCTTGGTTTATCATTTGGCTCGAGTGCCTGTAAGAGTTGCCCTTTGTAAGCGTAGAATCGCAAGTTCTTGTGTAGGACTTTGTGCACTGTTGAACGTGGTAGCTCTAACTGTCTGGCAGCAGTACGGATGGACTTTGTGGGAGAATGATAAAAGGCTTGTCTTACACGCTCGATGTTTTCCTCACATGTTCTTGATCGTCCACGCTTCCCTTTATCCAACCCTGTCCCTGTCTCCATAAATTTCTTGTGCCATGCACGAATTGACGGGCGTGACGGTGGATCTCTTCCATACTTAGTTCTGTAGTTTCGCCGAGTCTGCCTATCCGATTTTGTTTCAATAAACCATGATACACATTGTGCCTTCTCTTGAGGAGTAGCCATTTTTTTAGGGGTTCATTAAACAGTACCTCTTTCATCAACAGGGTACCTGAAATACGATATAGGTATGTGATTAAAAACTTTGATAACCACTGAGTACATAGAACAAATCTGATTAAGATATCTCATCAATTGCCTTTGTAATAAATTTGTTAAATTGTAAAGAGACTTTATGGACACCCTGTATATCAGCTTCCATTTAAAATTTGGTACTCATAACTCAACAAATAAAAAAAAAGCCTTAGTGAATTTAAATATAGGATTAAAATCCAATATGGCCACCGTTACTATTGCAACCAGTAGCATTACATCATCATATGCATGTGTATGCAAAGTTATTGCTACTGTAAGTTAACCTACTGCATGTGTACTGAAATCCTGCCATTGGTTACAAAAACAGCCTTTCACAGTAGATCCTCCCATAACCCCTTACACAAGACCTGACACACAAAATCAGTCGTTTATCAGTTCTAAAATTCATTCATATGGCAGACTTTTCTTGTTCTTCTACACCATACATTCTCAGACGTCAACCTGAATATGTTTAAAGAAAGCAGTGGTCAGCTGAGGTTGTTGGTATCCACATAGAGTTTGTCCAGCAATGGTGCTGGTGGTGGCCATATGTACTTTCTCTGGTCCTCATATGTCGGGAACGTCTGCGGCAGATGTTCAGCAGCCATTTTATTGGTGCCACAGTTACACTCATCGGTAGTTCTTATCTTAAGCTTTGTTGAACAGATGGTATATCTCAATCTGATGTGGCCTGTGTAGAGTCTGAAGATTAACCGTAGTTCATTTCTGTTGAGCTGGCAATATGCGTTCTTCTTCAGGTGGCATGGATGCATGCTCTCTTCTTCCAACTTGTTCTCGCGTCTGCTCCTTATAAAACTGTAGGCCGCTTTGCAACTTTCCACCTTTCTTTGCCAGTCTGTCAGCCTCTTCACTGCCAGGGATGTTGCAATAGATGGGAGCCACTGTATGAATTACATACTTGAAGGGAAATACAATTCTACTAGACAAGTCAAGTTTGAATACATTTCTCAGCACCCCTGAGGTTTATGAACATGTATCATGAAGCAAATAAAATTCTACTACATAAAAAAAATGACTGAAAATCCTGCTGGGCATCCATGAGATGTGAAAATTTGCTAACTGAAACAAATAAAATTTAAAAACATTACAAAAAACAAAGTTTGAATGCATTTCTATTATTGTATGATTCTATAATAAAATTAATTAATTCTATAATAAATAAAATAATTAAAATTAATTAATTCGGTAAGAAAAAGCAGAAGACAGCGGTTTATAAATGGGAAGATAACACCAAGAGATGAATAGAAAAGGCCTCCACAAGGCCTACTTAACCTAATGGATAATCCGGCCCTGATTGCTGGGTACGTATGTAAAAATGCAATAAAGATCTGTACGGTATGTATCCTAAATCTTTCTGGACAGCTTTGTGTCAGAAACTGGACTTTTGTGGTTTTCTGATGTTGCCCAGATCCCATTTAAAAAAGTAGCCTCAATTGCTCAAAATGTGTTTGAAAATAGTGTGATTCGCTTGCATGGCTAGGCGGGGTTGTCGCACGGAAGGTTCAGGGTTCAAATCCTGGGTAAGCCACTCATGTCTGTTGTTTTTCTGTTGTCTAGTGTTCTACTTCTTTATTTCCTACGAGTGCCTGATAACATACCTTTATATTTGTTTCATATTAATTTATTATTTACAGGCCTCGGGTTTCCCTTCCTTATGTGTTATAAATGTTTATACAATACCAAACCTACCCTCTGTCCTGTTCTCACTGTGCTAAGTCTACTATCATTTACTGGACACACAGTATTAAGGTCCTTGTCTTGTTGGACTGGCCTATACTGCATGATAGGGAAACAACAGAAATGACTGCGTCATTAATAGGCTGAACTGCCCCTGGTGGATTTCCGGTGTCGTGTATTGCGGTTCGCACTAATGACCTGTCATTGAAACATCATTTTTGGTGATGCGTAGATGGCAGGGAGGATAGTGTGATTCGCTTGCATGGCTAGGCGGGGTTGTCGCACGGAAGGTTCAGAGTTCAAATCCTGGGTAAGCCACTCATGTCTGTTGTTTTTCTGTTGTCTAGTGTTCTACTTCTTTATTTCCTACGAGTGCCTGATAACATACCTTTATATTTGTTTCATATTAATTTACTGTTTACAGGCCTCGGGTTTCCCTTCCTTATGTGTAATAATTGAAAATATAGCACACAATCACTCTAAATAGTCAGAAATTGGCCAAATTGTGATAGCAAAGTAGTCCAAAGTCGCCCAAAGAAATTTTCGATTTTCAGAATATTTCAATTTTTGGGTAAGAGATTATAGACCTGTAATGTTTATTAGTTTACTCAGAGGAAATAATGATTTTGTTCGTTATATACTAGCTTTTCTGATAGCAAATACATTTCTCCCACTCATAAAAGTCTAAATATAAATCTGAGATCGTTCAGGCTTCTTAATTAACTACAAGGTGTCCCAAAAGTCCCTAAACCACTAAATCTTTTGTTTATTAAATAAAATTAAGTTTATTAAGTTATTTAATTGTTTTTAAGTCAATAAAAAACATTACTTTTTGAAACAAATTAATACATTATAATATGTTTTATTTCTTTGAAAAAAAAAAAACATAAAGAAAAAAATATAATGTATTAATTTGTTTCATAAAATACTTTTATATTGTTTAAAATAGTTTTTTTTTAAAATATAATGCAAATATATTTACATAAATTTACTGAATTTGTTAAGTTCATGCAAAGATCATGGTTTTGATTGTCTACTCAATGGTTTTAAAAGTTATATTTTTAGATGCTGTTTACATATATATATATATATATATATATATATATATATACAGGGCGTTAATAAAGTCGCTGTGCAGTGAAATTTACGCCCGGGCGAGACTACGTCACCAGAAATGTGGTTTTCAATTGGGGCTTGTTGTGTAATGCTGGTCTTTCTGTGTGGAACACAGCACTGGAACACAGAATATCATGACGTAAATTTGCAACATTCGTGAGTAAGTTCTAAAATATTTTTCAAATTCACTGCACAGCGACTTTATAAACACCCTGTGTGTATATATATATATATATATATATATATATATATATATATATATATATATATATATATATATATATATATATATATATATATATATATAAACAAAAGATTGTACTGCATTAGGCATATTGGGACTTTTGGGATACCCTCTACCTGACAAGTAGATCTAAAAACTAAGTAGACCTGGTAAGTAAATAATTACCATGGATTTTCACAGCTTAATGATGCTAAAATTTTATCACAAAAATGTACGAAAAAAAACGAAAACAAAAGGTTAACTAAAAAAAAAAAAACTACACAATATAAATACTGCAACAGTTCAAAAATAAGCCAATTATTCAAACTTGAGAACACATCACAGGGGCTTAAATTACAATTTCACTTAATGCACTTGTGATAAACTGGGTCAGCAGACCTACAGGAACCACATTAAAAAATCGAGATCTCATTACCCTGTACACAGAAATCAGTAATCCACCATGGCATAATTTCTTAATCCCAACTATCAACACAACCATCAAGCAATTTCGCACTTCCGCTAATCCCACCATTTCACTTTTGCCGCCGATCTTTCATCCACACGCACACATTCACACACGCAGACAAACTTATATGACACTGGCAGGCAACTTATCAAACACATCATTCTTGCCAGGCTGGACACTGCCTCGCCGCCGTGGTAACGTCGGGTGCTCGGTGCATCCATTGGCTGTAAGCAGGTCTGTACATTCTGATGAGCCTGAGCTTCTAGCGTACCACAGGGCATTGCGGTTTTCATGGTCCACAACGTTGACGTTGGCATTATACTAAAAGACATGAAAGTAGTGGTCACATTTCAACACAAAAATGCTACAGAATGTTTTACAAATTTTAAAGAATACAAGTGTATGTACAGGTCCATATCTCAGAATCCAAAATGCTCAGGGACAGCCATGTTTCAGAAATAATTTTTTTTTTTTTTTGGTTTTCAAAAATCGCCAGGAGTAGCCCAAAAATCACCCAAAAATGTGTTCGAAAATAGCCCAAAGTCAACCCAAAAAACTTTTGATTTTCAGAATATTTCGGTTTTCAGGTCTTCAGATCCTGGGCTACGGACCTGTATTGTGTCATTAAAGATAAGAATTACAGAAAATCAAATCAGGTTGTGTCAACGAAGTTAAGAATGACAGAGAATCAGTTTAGGTTGGGTCAGCAACGTTAAAATGGTGGAGAATCAGTTTAGGTTCTGTCAAAACGTTAAAATGGTGGAGAATCAGTTTAGGTTGTGTCATAAATGTCAAAAAATTACAGAGATAACATTTATACTGTGTAAGCAAAAACACTGTTTATGTTGCCAATTAAGAATTATAGAGAACCTGTTACGTTGAGTAAGTAAAGTTAAGAGTGACACAAAATCAGTTATGTTGTGTCAGGAAAGTTAAGAATCATACAGAATCAATTATGTTGTGTCAGGAGAGTTAAGAATCAGACAGAATCAACTATGTTGTGTGTCTGCAAGGTTAAGAATGACAGAGTATCAGTTATGTTGTATCACCAGAGTTATAATGACACAGAAGCAGTTGTGTCAGCAAAGTTAAGAATCACACAGAATCAATTCTGTTGTGTCAGGAAAGATAAAAATCATATAAAATCAATTACGCTGAGTCAGCAAAGTTAAGAATCACACTGGTAATTATGCTGTGTCAGCAAAGAATCACACAGTTAGTTTACGTTGTGTCAGCAAAGTTAAGAATGACAAAGTATCAATTATGTTGAGTCACCAGAGTAATGAATGACACAGAAGCAGTTATGTCAGCAAAAGGACTGCCCTTTAATGTGTGTCCTATCCATCTCCAGCGACTTCTTGTCATATCTTGTTCCACAGGCACTTGCCTGGTTCTTGTCGTAAGTTCCACATTAGTGACCTTGTCAAACCATTTCAATCCTTCCATTCTATGCAAGCCACCCGCTCACGAAAGTCTTGCTTGTTGTTTTTGCTGTTCTCCATGACTCACAGCCATACAATAGTACTGACCTGACATCTGAGTTGAAGATTCTGATTCTGTATGCGGTTCTGCTGAACCTTTAGAAAATCACTTGATGTACCCAGAAAGCAAACCCATAACACAGAAACCCGATGGCCAAAACGTATATTATAGAATGATGATGGCCTAAACCAGCAACCACACATACAGAAGCAAAAAAAAACAGACACAAAATACACAAATTACACATCCATGTTCACACATGTATGCAGAAAAAGCAGTATAAATGTACTGACATGAATAAAAAAACAAATCATCTCTTACATAAATTAGCTATCAGGTACGGCGGATACATCAAGTGTAGAATTTCAAACACAAAGATGACAGAACAGATTTTCTTGAGAAAACCAATGAAAGAACTTGAGCTGATAGCAAGCATTTATTGACGGCCTACGCCCCTTGGAAAGCGAAAAGGTGCTGACTGATTGAATAGATTTTCTTAATAGATTTTCTTTAGTAACGGTCGTCTTTAAAAGACTGTAGTAAACTATGAACCACCTGTACTTTACACATTCATCATCACATGTAGTACCCTAGGAAGTATAGTACTTCAAACAAATTGTGGCCAAGCCTTTATGTCTACAGTATCCGCAAGATGGAGTAACCAACCCCATGCCCAACCTCCACTGTCGCCATATACAACATGTATGGTTTTATCTTCTTTGATCCTTAACCACCGTCAGTGCAGTCAGTGGCCATCACACCTGGTGGCGCCTTATACGGCAGCAACAAACTGCTTCCACTTTGCTAGGTTGGCGGCCATCCCTCATGCAGTGCCCCAGTTCTGGTTCATTCTTTGCATCTCAGACTCCACAGTTCTCCGCCAAGTTGTTTTTGGTCGGCCTCTCTTTCACTTTCCTTTGGCTTTGTACAGTGCTACTATTCTGTGCTAATTTTTCGGGCCCCAGTAACACACAGGCAATACTGGATGCAACGCTATGCTTTTATACGTTGTTTACATAAATAACATATGTCGGTGGAAACCCAAGACTCACAATAAAGACCAAAGCTGTGCATAATGATGCCTGCATCCCCAGCATGCTTCTTTATGGCAGCGAGACATGAACAATCTATGCTAAGCAAGAAAAAAAAGACTCAATACCTTCCATCTAGCGCAGTGGTTCCCAAACGGTGTGGCATGCCACTTTGGTGTGGCACGAGAGGATGGGCAGGTGTGGCCGGAAGATTCAAAGCCAATCAAGGATTTAGAGAGATTTTCAAAAAACTCATATGCCAAAAATGAATATGAAGGTTATTTTCTTATTTATTTTGTTACCTGTGATATAATATGGGAAATATATGTATAGAAACCCATAGAATTTTCCTGATTTTATTCAGTCATACAATTTATTTTATATCAAATTGATACAATTCCCCATGATGTATGGTGAACAGGGATTTTCAGCTCTGACAAATATCAAAGCAGACAACAGAAAGGCTTCTTTGTGTTAATGATGATATGAGAGTTTGTTTGTCTCAAATAAGACTTAATATAAATGAGATTACACCACAAAAACAAGCTCACACCTCTCATTGAATGAGTATATTTTGTGAATGAATCATGTTTTTATGTCTCATGATCATCTTATAAAGTAGTTGTGTTCTATTGTATGAATAAAGCACTGCTATGAGTTGGTTTTTTGTTTGTTTTTGAAGGTATTTCTTATTATAAAAAAAAAATTTGGTGCGATGCGAGCAAATTTTCATTCTGAAAGTGCGGCCCAGAGAAAAAAATGTTGGGAACCACTGATCTAGGGTATCAACACCTGGTGTTTTGTGGAAGGACAGTGACAAATGTTGAAGCGCTCTCATATGCTGGCCTTCAAGGTATGTATACCCTGCTTAGACAGCGCAGATTACGCTGGCTTGGTCATGTCCCCTGCATGGAAGATGGTCGCATCCACAAAGATATTCTCTACAGGCAACTGGCCAACAAAAAAAACAGCTGAGGTTCATAGATGTGTGTAAGGTAGACATGAAAGCACAGGACATAAGTCCAGCATCCTGGAAGGACAAAGCTGCCAATCACATCAGTGGAGATGCTCCCTACAGCATCACATCAGATTGGGCAAACAGAGGCTCTAACAACAAGCAGAAAAGAAAAGACCACGTTGAAAAGATCGCATGTAAAACGCAGCTGATGATTATCACTTCAAGTGTAGATCATCCCAATAGTAAGTTATGACCAGAAGAGGCTATTGTAATACGCATAAATAAACCATTACGCCTGTACAATTACGTGTTACAAAAAGTACTATCTTTTTTAAATTTTTTTTTTTTACAACTCCTATAAATAATTCACATGACCGGCACACAAAATATATTCAAGATGAGGATTGTAAGTTTGGCTCACCCATAATAATAACTGAACAAAGACAACATTGCCGAGAGCTGCTGCGATGTGGAGGGCTGTCCGGCCATCATCTTTGCTGTATGGGGCATTGATGTCTTCCGGTTCAGCATGGCCGAGGATGACGATAATGTTTCGAATGTCCTCACGAACGAGGGCATCAATGAGTTGCTGAGAATAGAAGTATCAACAAGATGATGCATTCTGGTGGCGCCCCCTGGACTTCATTATAGTTTTGTTGTTAAACGTTTTGTCAAAATATAACTAATTCATTCATAACCCTCCACTCCCCAAGGAGCATAGGCCTTCAACAAACACATGCCAAGTCCTCCTGTCACGTGCCATCATCTCAAGTTCTTTCCAAGTTCTCATCATTTTCACCTCTGTTTCCAGTTCTCTTCTCCATGTGTTTCTTGGTCTACCTCTGCCTCTCTTGACCTGGGGGTTCCAAAACAAGGACTGCCTTGTAATGCTATCAACAGGTTTCCTCAGTGTGTGTCCTATCCATCGCCATCGTCTTCTTCTCATCTCTTGTTCCGTTGGTACTTGTCTGGTTTTTATCAGTTCCACATTGGTAACCTTGTCATACCATTTTAATCCTTCTATTCTATGAAAGCACCCATCTGGTGGCGCCCCCTGGACTTCATTATAGTTTTGTTGTTAAATGTTTTGCCAAAATATAACTAATAAATAAAGTTATTGTTTCATTTTTAATACACTGTAATAGTATATATTCTTGATATCTAATATGAAATAACCTTCGTTCCTTATGTTTTTTCTGAAGCTAGAGGTGGGTAACTGTCTGAGCATGTGGCCTGACTGGGTCAAATAGATTGTCCTATGGCTGGCCCTGCTGCCCCTGGGGGCCTCTGATGAGACAGAGAAAGAATAGGACTACTACACCCTCAGGCATGACGTACAAGGCAACTAATATGGGGTTGGCAACCTCATCATGACGTACAAGGCGACTAATATGGGGTTGTGCATGAGGCTGGCAACCTCATCATGTAAAATAATTAGCTACAGAAACCACTGTATGTCAACGCTTGATGCACATTTCCTGTAAGAGGACCTGCTGCGGTGGTGCTACCACGCTCTATAATAAGCAACATGATGATGATGATTACTACAGGTCTGTGTACTTTTATCCAAAATTCCTCGGGGGACAGCTTTGTTTCGGAAACCAGTTTTTTTTCTTTCACATTTGAAAAGTAGCCCTAATCACCCAAAATAGCCATAGTTGCACAAAATATCTTTAAAAATAGCCCAAGAGTCACCCAAAATAATAGGACATTGTCCAAATTGTGATTGAAAAGTCGCCCAAAGAAACTTTCAATTTTCAGAATATTTCAGTTTTCGGGTGTTCAGATAAAAAGGTATAGACTTGTATCAGCTACAGATAAAACAATACACATAATACCCTGACAAATATTTGTCAAAAATGCCCTAATATACAGCTGACTTAAATAACATATTGTGTCTGAACAGCTGACTTAAATAACATATTGTGTCTGAACAGCTGACTTAAATAACATATTGTGTCTGAACAGCTGACTTAAATAACATATTGTGTCTGAACAGCTGACGTAAATAACATATTGTGTCTGAACAGCTGACGTAAATAACAGCTGAACAGCTGACTTAAATAACATATTGTGTCTGAACAGCTGACTTAAATAACATATTGTGTCTGAACAGCTGACGTAAATAACATATTGTGTCTGAACAGCTGACTTAAATAACATATTGTGTCTGAACAGCTGACTTAAATAACATATTGTGTCTGAACAGCTGACGCTATTGTGTCTGAACAGCTGACGTAAATAACATATTGTGTCTGAACAGCTGACTTAAATAACATATTGTGTCTGAACAGCTGACTTAAATAACATATTGTGTCTGACTTAAATAAATAACATATTGTGTCTGAACAGCTGACTTAAATAACATATTGTGTCTGAACAGCTGACTTAAATAACATATTGTGTCTGAACAGCTGACTTAAATAACATATTGTGTCTGAACAGCTGACTTAAATAACATATTGTGTCTGAACAGCTGACTTAAATAACATATTGTGTTTGAACTGTTATCATTCGTGCAGGCTTCCTGTAAGGGTACCGGCTGTAGTGGTGGTCCATGCTCAATAAGGAGTGAAAAGATAATCTGTCTCTTGGTCTTCCTCATACCGTAAAACCCAAATCTTCTGTTGTAGGTATGCAGCAGCAATTGATCCAGCTCCATTCTCGCAATATAGCCAAAACACTATTTTCTGCCTTTCTATATATTCCATGAAGGATATAGTTCTACAATTTTTCCCAATATCATTTCTCATTGCTTCTCCTGGTAACATAATTGCTCCTTCTCAAGCATTTGATCTCGTACAATATAATTTTCCTCTCCTGTGCTTGTCATGTTTGACACTGATAGCAAAAAGTTGGTAAGAATATACTATTTATCACTTGAAATACTGAGCTTTTGAGCATACACAGATTTTGATTTTTAACTGATAGAGAAAGACATCATGCTCAACCCCTGATGGGTTATAACTAAGATATGCAGGGTGCCCATAAATTATTCATTTCATTATAAGCCTTAATAAATTTGTTATTTTAAGAGTTATCTTAAAATGGTTTTGGGAAATTAACACATTAACTACCACAAGCCGCTGCCATCGGCTCACGAAAGAAACACGTTTGGACGGCAAACAGCCCACAATGGCTTTCTAAGTTTAGTAAGAAAACGAATGAAATATGTACCGAAACACTTTCCGATCTGGTTCAAGATTTTAATTGACCACCGGAAGACAACATTCAAAAGCATGGGTAAATTTGTGCCATTGAAAATTGATATTATATTCATATTTTTCAAACGTTTCAAGTTAGTTACCAAATCGCAAAACTGTTTACTATGGCAACGAGTGATAGCGCCACAAAAAACGCACGTACACCTCATCTAACTGCTGAACAGGCTAGAAACTTGTTTCAGCAATTGATTGATAGATCTAGCGACGATAAGGACAGTGAAAACAATGTGGACATTGATTCAAATAGTGATTTTAGTGGCAGTGATAACATTAGTAGTGACAATTGAAGCAGTGAAGATAGCGTAGATATTAGAAGTCCTGGGCCATCGGTGGGTCGTAAAAGAGCAAAAACCTCAGTTAGAGTTACCAATAGTGCAGGAAATACTGTAGGCCTAACTAAAGAAAGAGAACAATGGAAGCAAGTGACTGAGGGTGAAACAACGAATAGTTTTTATTGTGTTCCAACTCGTGAACCAGGTTTGCAAGCAAATCTTGATGCAACTTCCTCTGTGCTTGATTGCTGGCTTTCATTACTGACACCAGATGTTTTACATTCTTTGGTCATAGTAATAAATGAATATGCTGACATAAAGAATTCAAAACCCCATCTTCAAAAAGATCATCATCTGCTGCTTGAAATTTTTCACAGTAACAACTGCGACGGGTTTAGATAAAAGGCCATCGGTAAAAGATTATTGGGGCACAGACACCACACAATTATACTCCCTGGTATGGCAATATGTTTTCAAGATCTAGGTTTGAAATAATTTACCATACAATGATGCATGTTGGAGATGCTGATTCAGAAGGGAAGGACAAAATAGAGCCTTTTTAAAATTTGTTCATTGCGAAGTTCCAGGATGCATTTTATCCATTTCAGAATTTAGCCATTGATGAAATGGTTATTGGGTATTCTTCTTCTTCTTCGTCGTTCGTCCTGAAAAGGACGTTGGTTGCGTTGTGTCTGTTTACGCCGCAGCTGCGATATCTGCGCTTTTCGGCCGACACATCCGACTTCCGCACAGCATTTTTTGGGACCGGGTTTGCCTTCCCTCTTCGATCCCTACTCTCTCAGCCAGACTGCAGTGATGCAGCCTGTTTCCAGGACTACCACGTGGAGATGGAGTAGGGTCTTCGTCAGCTCTGGTTCGCTGACCCTGACGCAAGCAGTCAAGCTATGGGTCGCTGACTGCATTAGTCTGCTTATTGGGTATAATGGACGCTGGAAACACAAGCAGTACAATGCAACAAAGCCAAGCAAGTATCACATTAAGACCTTTGGATTGTGTGACTCTGCCACTGGATATGTCTATTCTGTATTGACATA
Organism: Oreohelix idahoensis; assembly: GCA_024509875.1. Lineage (NCBI taxonomy): Eukaryota > Metazoa > Mollusca > Gastropoda > Stylommatophora > Oreohelicidae > Oreohelix > Oreohelix idahoensis. The sequence goes on along the minus strand of JAMPIV010017491.1, from coordinate 32,382 downwards.
CTTTGGGAAGAATACATCATATATTCTTGCTAATGACTCTACAACAAGTCAGGTGGTAAAAAAATGGTGATGGATCTCAGACATGTGTTGCTTGGCGAGACAAAAAGGCAAAGAAACCAAGCCTTGTTGTGTCCACTGAAGCATCAGTTGAGATGGTGCAAGTCACAACTCGACGTCACAACTTTGTCGAAAAACCCAAACCAGTACACCGGTACAATTTTTGCATGAATGGATGTGACCACAATGATCAAATGGTAGCTTACTATGGCAATTTCCAAAGAAAAATTAGAAAATGGTGGAAGAAAATTTCTACAGGATTATAGAGGTGTCCCAGGTAAATGCCCGTATATTATACACCCTCAGTCATGCTGATGAGAAGTCAGTGTCATTGAAAATTTTCAAAGACAAACTGATTGATCAGTTGACTAAGAAGGCTGCCTCCATAACTTCACCTGATCTAGTAGCCACCAGTGGCAACAAGAAAGGTAGGAAATTTTTAGGAAACAAAGTTAAAAGATTTGAGGGTGCAAAGCACATAGTGGATTACACCGACAAAGATAGAAACTGTATAGAGTGCTCAACACCTGCGAAACAAGCCCGAACAAATTTTTATTGCATTGGTTGCTCCGAAAAGCCCCATCTCCACCCAAAGAGCTGTTTTAGGCTGTACTATAGACATGATATTTCAGCTGTAACTCACTAAAGACATTGACATACTGTAAATAAGTTATAGATGTTGTGTTTTCTCAAAGGTGCTATTTATTCAAAATTTTTGAGATTTTTTGGAAGTGGTGTAGGTGTGATAATGTAAGTCATTAATAGTGTATTTATTAGCTAGTGTGTGTGTTCTTGGGCTTGTTTTTCTTGTCATTGGATATACAACATGACAATCACCAAGAAAAAAACAGGAACAACCAAGTTGCAGGTAAGTTGATAATTTTAAAAAAATGTTGAATGCTTTGTTTTTTCTTTTCCAGCCAAATTCTGCAATCGCATCAATGGTGCGTTTAGCGGTGTGTGGCGTGGCATTATCGTGCAACAGTAGTGCAGTTCTCTGATCTTTTAATGGGTAAAGTCGCCGAAGACAACCTCTAAGCTTCTTCAAAGTCTCAATGTAATAGTCTGCATTCACCGTGTTTCCCTGTTCCAAGAAGTCTAGAAGAATCACACCCTTCTCATCCCAAAACACGGAGGCCATAACTTTCCCTACAGATGGTGAACTTTTGAACTTCTTTCTTGTCGGCGATGTTGTGTGATGCCATTCCATTGACTGCCTCTTGGATTCTGGTTAAAAAAAAATGAACCCAAGTCTCATCACCTGTCACAATATTCGATAAAAACTCTTCTCCTTCAGGTTTCGTAAAGGTGCAGGAGGTTGATGGCTATGGTTTTCCGTTTCTTTATGTCTGTCTGTCAACATTCTGGGTACCCACTGTGCACAAACTTTTGAATAACCCAGGTCTTTAATGATGTTCTGGACACTGCCTTTACTAATGGACAACATGAAAGAAAGTTCATCCAGTGTTACCCGATGGTCACCACGAATGATGCTGTAACGAACAGTTTTAGTGTAAGGGGAAGTAAACTGGAGTATGTTAGTAGTTGAAATAGATTTTGAGTTATAGCACTTAGTTGCTTGTTAGCTATCGAATTATTTAGAGAGTATCTCGTGATAGTTTCGAGAGACAGATTACAGACAGCGTGAAAAGCGCTGATATATTTATTCTGTATTGTTTTGAGTTGGGTGAGAGAAGCTCGCTGCTAGCCCGCAATTGTTTGTGTGGTGTGAATAGTGAAAAAGTATCGTGACTGCTTTTGAGCGGGACGAGTGTGTTATCTAGTGTGTGTTCCGGGCGTTCGAGGGAGTAAGTCGAGCCTGTGTTTTTGGGAAGTGTGAAATGCCTGTACAGTGCTGAATTTAAAAATGTCGACGGATTTTTCGCTGTGGGTACAGCGTAGTATAAACCTGCAGTTTTGATTATTGTGGAAATGTTTATAACTGCAGTGTGCAGTCTTTAAAGGCCATTATCTCCTGTGTGAGGAGTCTTGATTAATAAGAGTACTTTAGGCCATGAATCATGATAGCTCCTGTGAGAGGATTGTTATTGAGGATTCTTTATAGCGCTGAGTTTAATAAGAGTACTTTAGGCCATGAATCATGATAGCTCCTGTGAGAGGATTGTTATTGAGGATTCTTTATAGCGCTGAGTTTAATAAGAGTACTTTAGGCCATGAATCATGATAGCTCCTGTGAGAGGATTGTTATTGAGGATTCTTTATAGCGCTGAGTTTAATAAGAGTACTTTAGGCCATGAATCATGATAGCTCCTGTGAGAGGATTGTTATTGAGGATTCTTTATAGCGCTGAGTTTAATAAGAGTACTTTAGGCCATGAATCATGATAGCTCCTGTGAGAGGATTGTTATTGAGGATTCTTTATAGCGCTGAGTTTAATAAGAGTACTTTAGGCCATGAATCATGATATCATTGTAGCTGCCGAGTGCGCAGTTATTATGTGGTACTTTATATCTTGTGTTGTGCTGTGAACGGTATTCTATGTGTATTTCATCAATGTGTTGTGACGTGAATAAACCCATATGAAATGTCACCAGTCGTTTACAACCATCCATGACTCTTGTGTACGTACCTGTGGTGTAAACGACTAAACCAACACACGCACTTAATATTACAAGTGTGACAGGGAACTTAACACGTATTTAGAAATAGCCCCGGAGTGGGCGTGGTCTATTTGTATCGAGAACCTGTGCATCGCTTACCAGTAGACTTCTACAGTGTTTGCCTGTGTGGCGTATATGTAGGTATCAACTGTAGACATTACCAGATCCACAACACAACAGTAACGTTAGCAGATAATCAATAAGACACCCTATCAGTAACTAAACCAATACGTTATCAGTGCTGCCATTTCAGTCATTGGCAATGACGATTCACTTACAATACGGGGATGTAACAGTGGTGTGCTAGTTTTATAGGATCAGATACCCGCGAAATTCGTGTGATATTAATTCACAACTGTTAGCATGTAGCCTGAGTGGCGTTAGTATATGAAAGACAGACATCACATTTGAGAGCTGTATCCAGGCCCAAGGAAAACTTATTCAGTATCAGTTAAACTGGGAACTGTTAACTCAAGTCGCAAGTCGCAACTCGCAAGTCAAGAAATTTATTACTCAAGATTATGAGATGTCATGATATACAGTGGCGTCTGTATACCAGTACAAGTAATCATCTGGCAGTATGAACGAGCGGTGTACCTCCTTTCAACGAAATTGACAGACTGTGACCCATTTCCTGCTTTCCTGTGCGGTGTGTTAGCACGTAGCGTGCTGAATCGAGGACCTGAGCGGAATCAAGGTGTCAAGTTCCAATGCCTTTCTGTTGTCGATTGTTTTACCATTGAACTTTGTGATATCCAGGGTGTTAACGGAAAGGAACAGAAGAGTTTTCATTCAAGATAAGTGATTATGTTTGTGATGTGAACTGTGTCACCTTAACTATGTCAACGAGCCTTCCTGTGCTTTGCATCTCCTATACTGTTGAAATCTGTTGTTTTTGTTGTCTAATTTTGTATAGACATATTATTAGGATTTAGTATTGATGCTAAGTATTGATGGTTGTATGATATAGGTTGACTTCCCTCATATGATGTTATAAGGGTTCTTTGAAAAGGAATTGATGATACAAAGTTTATGAATAATATTGTTGGTATACATACTGAACTGTGTGAAATGGAAGGGTAATTGTCAGAACTTCTTGAAACATAAACTTGCGACATTAATAATTATACTGATATAGATATATAGTTAACTGAGTGATTAAATCACCATGGATTTTGATAATAATCCTGCAGATATAAGGCCAATGTTGGAGAGTGCATTGTTAATAGGTAGAGATGAAAAGGGATTGAGTGGTCCAAGACTTGGAGTATGGATCATGGACGATTTGTTGGTTAATGTGTCAGTATCCCTAAAGTTATTTGCTGAACATAACTTTAAGCTTCTTTGTAATTCAATAATGGCTAAGGATTTGATTGATTTGTTACAGCACCTTCGTGTGTTTTTGAAACAGTATATTGAGCTTGAGCACGGACATGTAGTTCAAAGTATATTCAAAATAATCCACAACGGTATTCCTGATGAGCAGAAAAAGGAATTAGGAAATGAGAATCAATTAAAAATCAACAAACAAAATGCTCTACAGGAAAGAGCCAATTTTCTACAGGATATTGCCGAAAAGAAGGAATTAAGAGAAACAGTGTCGAGACTAACAAATGATCTAGATAAGTCAAACACGGAACTTACTAAATTGCAAGCGGCGTTAGATGCTGCATTGGGCAAAGTTAAAGATTTGGAAGATCAAGTGCGTTATAGAGATAGTGAAGTAAGTGATCTCAAGCAACAACTTCAGGAAAACAAAGAGAGGTGTAGTAAATTGGAAGCTGAGACAACTGACCGTGATAGGTCGTATACAAACACACTTCTTGATTTGTTGAATAAAGTAAATTCTGGTATTGAAGAAGAGAATTATACTGTATTTCCGAATGAAGTTGAAGAACTAATGAATGATGAGGATAGTGAGAATGAAACACGACAACTAAGTGTAAATGAAGAAAAGGATGAGAAAGACAAATTAGAAGAGTTAACGACTGAGAGAGAGGAGATGATTAAAATTGAGAGATTGTTAACAGAGGAGAGAAGTAAAGTTTTGACATTTGACAAATTAAATAGGAAATTAAGTGAAGAAATTTCACAAAAAAATGTTGAAATTGCAGAAAGTACAAAAAGGGTGCAGGGTCTACTCGATGTTATTTTAAACAGCGGAATATGGTCTTCTGTAAATGTGGACAATGCTAGACAGAAAGTTGTTTACCAACAGAAAAAAAAAGCAAAGATCCAGCCCGATACAATCTTTGCGGAGAGAAAGGTTAGATGTGATAGACAAATATCTTTACGAGGAAAATATAACTTTCGAAGGTCTTTTGATTCTGCTTCCAATAGCAACGAATCTTGGCGGAAGTGTAATAGAGAGAATGATAAGGTAACAGTCAGTCCTGATAGATTTCAAGCTAAAAGCCCTAAGATTAAACGAGTAACTGATTTTGGAGGTTCTCAGAAGATGATAACAAGGGATAAAGTTATAAGTAGTGGTTCCAAGAATGAAACCCATTATAGGCGTAACGATAAAGATACTTATAGATCTGCAGATGATATTGCAAACAAGCATATTGTCAAAGAAAAGAATGGAAAGAGTTTTTGTAGGAGAGATGTTTCTAAGATTAGAAAGTACCAAGGAAATTCATATGATAATAATTTTCCTTCTCAGAGAGATAAGAGACAAGTTAATGTATCTCAACAGTTTAATTCTCAGAATTTTGAAAATAATGGTACAGACAAATACAAGAAAGGTTTTCAGTCGTGCAATAATTTTTCTGACAGATTTTTTGTGCGGAGTAGAAACGTTAATCATAACAAGTCTAACTGGGATTATAGACATAATAATAGTCTCAAACAAAGAGGAAATGATGATAAATATTTTGATCAAACGACGAATAATAAGAGCAATTATGCTAATTTTGCTCGACATGAGCCTAGAAGCATTGTTATTAAGCAAAGTAGCAATGATAATGATGTCACAAATACTACTGCTTGTTATGTTTCTGATTTTGAAAGAGCAGCACGTTGTTGTGAACTTAAACGAAGAGTCGATGACATCGTGGGGTGACCAGATTTCCACACGAACCATAGTGTGGGGTAATTGTTTGTTTAACCTCTCCGTTGTTCGTAGTAAATTTCACCATTCATTAAAATGGAATTTTCATTTGTATTTTTTGAACAGAGGCGACTTCTTGATATGGGTCAGCGCTCCTGTTTACGTTAACGGCTGTTTACAGTAGCGGCAAGAATATAGGTAAACATTGTGCCCGAGCGAGTGTTTTCTCAAGCAGAACATATCAGCGTGCTAACCATGATTTGACGTTTTACCCCTAGTGTTTATGAGATGTCGGCAAGACCTATGGAGATTTTTGTTTGCGTTTGATTTTTGTTTTGTTTGTTTATTAGGACAGTAGATGTTAATGTATTCTATTGCATAGATCATTATAGGTTGTTATATTATGATCATCATCTTTACGCATCATTTGATGTCTATTGTTTTTTATATGTATGACTGTTTTAATTATAAATTAGTTCATTTCGATGCTATTTTTTATACTATTGTGTTTTGGATAATAGGTAGTGTGTTATATGGTAGTGACGTGTTGTTTACTATTCATGAATGCAATGAGCAGATTTATATTTAACCTTACTGGTTACAAACTTATGCCTATTTTTTATACTCTGGTGTAGAACTTGCAGTTTTTTTTTTTTTGGTTTTGGTTTTACAGATGTGTTGGGTAGAATAGTTTTGTACATGATGAGTTTGCCAGCCCTATGCCCATACTCAATAGTTATAATGTTACAATAGTTACTTTTAATATATCAGATGGAGATAAATATAAATTTATAACTGAATAACACTATAGCTAAGCTGAACGTGATTGTCAGCCGAAAATATTTAAAGTTTAAATTGAACTGTATAGAGAAAATTAACAGCGGTTGCTGATATTGTTATTTGATTGAGAAATCTAGAGATCTGATTTAAGCACTTGCTTAACATACATTACGTTGTTTTCATATATTTGCAAACTTGTATTTTGGTAATAGTGTGTTTTTTCTATGTGTTTCTCTGTGACGTATTTTTGAAAAACTTACACGGGTTGTTTAGTGTTTGCTTAGATGCAGGAATTGTTATATGTCTCTCATTTTGCTGAAGCTAGTTTTTTGTTAATTTGTTAATTATAGATTTGAATTAATTAAATTAAAATACTATTTTTATGTAACTTAGCATTACGAAATATTTTTGTACTGTATTTTTTGGAAAATATTTTTTTTCCCAGACATTGTAATTTTTTATTTTTGTTTTTGTGTATGCCTAGCATTTGACTATGTGCTATGTTTGATTTGTAGAATAATGTTAGTTCTTTAAAGAAAGTTTTTTTTGTTTGTTGTTTTTTGGATGTTATGTTGTATTAGCGCTTGATTATGCGTTGGTCTTATAGCAATGCTATTACTTGTTTGTGTGGTGGCGATAATTTATTGTTGATTATGTATAACTTGTTTAAATTACTGATTATGTTTTGTTTAGTCATAAACTATTTTTTGTAGTATTAGTATAGGAATACTTTGTTATTTTGTTTTGTGCTTTTCGATCGTGTTTGTATGTATTTTGAAATACGTTGTTGATCTAAATAGTTATTAGTATATATTTTACCAACGTTCTCTATATTCATACCTTTTGCTTTCTATCTGTCTCTGTTGATTATCCTTCATTCCATTCCTTCTTTTCTATTGTCTTTTCAGTATGGTTTCATATTTTGTTTACATTTCGTGCTTTATTTACGTTTCACTTCATTCTCCTTGTATACTTCTTCTTTCGCTTCTTAAACTTTCATTCTATGTATTGTTACTTTAATGGTATAACTTAATATAGTGTAGCTACTTGTGATATTTGTAATTATTTTACATATAACAAATTGTTTGAATGTAATATTATTGTTTTTTTCCTCATATTCTGATTTCATACTTACCTTTATTACGGATCATTTTTTTCGTTTGCTTGATCTTGTCTTTTCTTGTACTATCGGTTGTTTCCTATTTAGTTGTGCTGTATTCACTTAACTTGGTTTTGTAATGCATTATTTTTTGGTATGCTTAATTGATTACATTGGATACTTCATTTTTACATTTCACTTAATGCTTATATTTTGTAGATGTCTTATTTTAACTTAACTTAAGGTAATTCTTAGACACATATGTTAGAGATTCATTGTCCTTTTAATTTTTTGGGGATGTATTTGTCAAAAAAATTGATAGAATCAATTTTTTTCTCTGGGGGTGAGGTAAGATGTAACGAACAGTTTTAGTGTAAGGGGAAGTAAACTGGAGTATGTTAGTAGTTGAAATAGATTTTGAGTTATAGCACTTAGTTGCTTGTTAGCTATCAAATTATTTAGAGAGTATCTCGTGATAGTTTCGAGAGACAGATTACAGACAGCGTGAAAAGCGCTGATATATTTATTCTGTATTGTTTTGAGTTGGGTGAGAGAAGCTCGCTGCTAGCCCGCAATTGTTTGTGTGGTGTGAACAGTGAAAAAGTATCGTGACTGCTTTTGAGCGGGACGAGTGTGTTATCTAGTGTGTGTTCCGGGCGTTCGAGGGAGTAAGTCGAGCCTGTGTTTTTGGGAAGTGTGAAATGTCTGTACAGTGCCGAATTTAAAAATGTCGACGGATTTTTCGCTGTGGGTACAGCGTAGTATAAACCTGCAGTTTTGATTATTGTGGAAATGTTTATAACTGCAGTGTGCAGTCTTTAAAGGCCATTATCTCCTGTGTGAGGAGTCTTGATTAATAAGAGTACTTTAGGCCATGAATCATGATAGCTCCTGTGAGAGGATTGTTATTGAGGATTCTTTATAGCGCTGAGTTTAATAAGAGTACTTTAGGCCATGAATCATGATAGCTCCTGTGAGAGGATTGTTATTGAGGATTCTTTATAGCGCTGAGTTTAATAAGAGTACTTTAGGCCATGAATCATGATAGCTCCTGTGAGAGGATTGTTATTGAGGATTCTTTATAGCGCTGAGTTTAATAAGAGTACTTTAGGCCATGAATCATGATAGCTCCTGTGAGAGGATTGTTATTGAGGATTCTTTATAGCGCTGAGTTTAATAAGAGTACTTTAGGCCATGAATCATGATAGCTCCTGTGAGAGGATTGTTATTGAGGATTCTTTATAGCGCTGAGTTTAATAAGAGTACTTTAGGCCATGAATCATGATATCATTGTAGCTGCCGAGTGCGCAGTTATTATGTGGTACTTTATATCTTGTGTTGTGCTGTGAACGGTATTCTATGTGTATTTCATCAATGTGTTGTGACGTGAATAAACCCATATGAAATGTCACCAGTCGTTTACAACCATCCATGACTCTTGTGTACGTACCTGTGGTGTAAACGACTAAACCAACACACGCACTTAATATTACAAGTGTGACAGGGAACTTAACACGTATTTAGAAATAGCCCCGGAGTGGGCGTGGTCTATTTGTATCGAGAACCTGTGCATCGCTTACCAGTAGACTTCTACAGTGTTTGCCTGTGTGGCGTATATGTAGGTATCAACTGTAGACATTACCAGATCCACAACACAACAGTAACGTTAGCAGATAATCAATAAGACACCCTATCAGTAACTAAACCAATACGTTATCAGTGCTGCCATTTCAGTCATTGGCAATGACGATTCACTTACATTAGGGGGGTGTAACAGATGCCATCAACTCGATGAATGTTGTGTGGAGTCACTGCGGTAGACGGACGGCCAGTCCGCTTTGCATCAGCCATTGAGGATTGACCTACTTCAGCTTCGTCACAACGATGTACCCAACGTCGGACAGTGCTAACATCCACTGTTGAATCTCCATAAACATTCTTCAAACGTTCGTGGATGCGAATTGGGGTCTCGCCTTCAGCATTTAGGAATTCTATGACATAACATTGTTTTAACCAAACATTTTTAAACTGTTACAGTGGTGCCACCAGTTACTGAAACAGGTTGGTAATGCTATACAGTGCAGAAGAGTGTTTGAGGAATCCTGCTAAATTTACAAATTGCACACCGATGCTGTATTTACATACATAAAAAATAGGAGGCATTACTTTTTGACCTTCTCTCGTATCTGTTGTTGTTCGTCCATCACGGGTGATGAAGACCACTCTGTTCATCCAATTATTAAGAATATGTTAGGTTAGTCTATGGGTACGAAGGTGACTGATGAGCCCGATGCAGGCCTGGAAAGATCTCGGACAGTGTGGGCAGGGGATGTTTGCTTCATGTGAAGGTTTTATTGCGCTGTCTTTTCTAGCTTGTCTCCACTGTTCCGCTGCTGCTCTTCTGGATGATTCGCATGCCGCTGCACCATTACGAAGAGATGTGCGCCAAGCAGTTCGGTCTTGTGCAGCAGCTTCCCATGTGTCAGGGTTTATGTCAAAAGTTTTCAATGAAGTCTTATGCATGTCTTTGAAGCGCTTTTTCTGGCCACCATGGGAGCGTTTACCCTTCTGCATCTCACCATAAAAGAGTATCTTTGGCAGTCGATGGTCTGGCATGCAGACTACATGACCTGCCCAGCGAATCTGTGACTGCGTCAGAATAGTATCGATGCTAGGGATACCAGCTCTGTCAAGAACGGCGGTATCCGGGATCTTGTCTTGCCATTTGATGTTCATTATCTTCCTGAGACAGACTGTATGGAAGTGGTTTAGCTTCTTTACGTGACGCCTGTATACAGTCCATGTTTCACATGCGTAAAGCAGCACTGGAAGCACTGCAGCTCTGTACACCTTCAGCTTTGTCTGTAGACTAATGCCACTTCGATGCCAGACGTTTGTGTATAGTCTGCAAAATGTGCTGCTGGCTTTGGAGATCCTGGTGTTCACCTCATCATCAATGACGATGTTCTGGGATAGTGTGCTACCAAGGTATGTGAATCTGTTCACAACATTCAGTTTCTCACCATTTACCTTGATGATTGGCTCAGTATAAATTGTGCCAGGAGCTGGTTGGTACATGATTTCTGTTTTCTCTGTGTTGATGGTAAGCCCAAAGTTGGAGCAGGCTTCGGAGAATCTATCCATGCTATGCTGCAGATCAGCCTCTGAGCCAGCATTGAGGGCACAATTGTCAGCAAACAGAAGATCTCTGATGGTGTGTGATTTGACCTTGGTTTTTGCTTGAAGCCTCCTAAGGTTAAACAATTTTCCATCAATACGATATCTGATGTCGATTCCTGTGTCTCCGTCCCTGAAAGCATCAGTCAGCATAGCAGAAAACATGATACTGAACAGAGTCGGTGCAAGTACACACCCTTGTTTAACTCCATTTGAGACAGGGAAAGGCTCCGATAGCTCACCGTTTTCCTGAACTCTAGCCTGCATTCCATCATGCAGATGCTGCACTATTGTGATAAATTTCTTTGGGCAGCCGTATTTTGCCATGATCTTCCATAGATCCTCTCTACTGACCGTGTCGAACGCCTTTGTCAAGTCGATGAAAGCTGTGTACAGGTCACAGTGCTGTTCTTGGCATTTTTTCTTGTAGCTGTCTTGCAGCAAACATGATATCAGTGGTTCCACGTTCTTTCCGGAATCCACACTGACTTTCAGGTAGAAGACCTTTGTCAAGATGAGCCGTAAGGCGATTCAGAAGGATTCTGGTGAATATCTTCCCGGCGATTGATAAAAGAGAGATGCCACAATGATTGTTACAGTCTTGGCGATTACCCTTTATGTTTATATAGATGTATAATTGACGCATCTTTGAGATCGTGTGGGATGGTTTCACTCTGCCACATTTGCTGGAAGATCATGTGAAGTTTCTCTATCAGAACTGTACCGCCATCTTTATAGACCTCAACAGGAATTGAATCGGGGCCGGGGGCCTTTCCACTAGAAAGTTGACGAATCGCTTTTTGAGTTTCCTCCAAAGTTGGTAAATCATCTAGTGCTTCATTTATAGGAATTTGGGGCAGGCGGATGATGGCTTCGTCGTTAATAGATGATGGCTAGTTCAGAATATTATTAAAATGTTCGACCCAGCGTTGGAGAATTTTTTCCTTCTCTGTAATTAGTGTTTTTCCATCTGCATTAAGGAGGGGAAATGATCCTGATGATGTTGGACCATAGACCGCTTTGAGTGCATGGTAAAAATGTTTCAAGTCATGGCTGTCAGCAAAGCCTTGGAGCTCATCTTTTTTTTTTTAATGTAAAACTTTTGCCTCGTTTTGGTGAGGCGCGTCCTGTTCAACCTTGTCGGTTATATTAGGGCGCATGCCCAAATATCTGCTTTATTACTCAGCCATGAATCCCGCATCTGGCGTAGTTTATGTTGGATGATTCTACACATGTTGTTGAAAGCGTCTTTCTTGGATGTAGATTTTGGATCATTTAAATATGCTTTATGGAGATGGTGTTTCTCAGCCAACATCTTCTTTATATCATCTGAGATCTCATCAAACCAGTCATTTTGTTTCTTGATGGCGGGACCCAGGACCTCTGTAGCAGTGTTGTAGATCTGCTCACTTAGAGCTGCCCAATTTGTTTCCACACTTTGGCCGTCTAACGAGATAGATTTGAGACGGTCTTCTAGGGTGTCAGTAAATGACTTTGATATTTGTCTTCTTTAGTTTGGTGACATCCAGCCTTTTTTGAGTTTTCTTCCCCTGAAGGCGCTTGGCTGGTTGGATACGAATTTTAAGTTTAGACACAATGAGGCGATGATAAGTCCAGCATTCGGCACCACACATGGACTTGGTCACACGGACATCTTGCCTGTCCTTCTTCCTAACAATTACATAGTCAATTAGGTGCCAATGCTTTGAGCGAGGGTGCATCCAGGAGGTCCTGTTGCGGGTAGGAAGTCGAAAAAGGTGTTGGTGACAAGAATGTCATGTTCTGCGCAAGTCTGGAGGAGAAGAAGTCCATTGATGTTACAGCGACCCACGCCGTATGTTCCGATAGTGCCATTCCAGGAGATATTATCTGAGCCTACTCTTGCATTAAAGTCACCAAGAATGATGAGCTTATCTGCTTTAGGAACTGATGCAATGAGTGCATGTAGTTCTTCGTAAAACTTATCCTTGACGTCATCCTGGTTTGTCATAGTTGGTGCATACGCACTAATGATGGTGGCATGTTTCCTTCCATAAAGCAGGGGGATCTTGATCGTCATGAGTTGGTCATTTATTCCCTTTGGGGGCCCCGTTAACTTGCCGACAATTGCTGTTTTGATTGCAAATCCAACCCCTGCTTCTTGTCTTTCTTCAGTTCCTCTTCCGCTCCAACAGAATGTATAACCTGCACCCTTTTCGCAAAGTTGGCCCTCGTCTACAAATCGAGTTTCACTCAGTGCTGCTATGCCAATGTTGTATCTGGCCAGTTCTCTCCCAATCAGGGCAGTTTGCCTCTCAGGTCTGTTTGCATTAAAGTCTTTGTCAAGGAGAGTTCGCACATTCCATGCACCTAGAATAAGGGGGAAAAATCTGTCCTTTCTTTTTCTTATGTGTCGCCTGCTGAAGTAGTGTACCCACCAACCGCGGTAAGCTGATTAGGTAACAGTGGAGCAGGCAATGTTTAGGACACCTTTTCTAGCCCCTTCCTCATGCCATGGAGGTGATCAGTGCTTTCCTAAAGAGGGCTGCTCAGTCACTCAGGGGCTGCCGAATCCCACTGCTGCTCCGATCAGTGGAAGACGACCATATGACCTGAGCCGCCTGTGTGTGGGTCTGCGACTACGACTGCCAGCGTACCCACACCTGGTGCTTCGCCGCTCGCCCATCGCCACAGGACTTGTTGTGAGTGGATGGATGAGTGGATGAAAGAGTGACTTGCGCAGTGATTTGGTTTAAAGTGAAGAAGAGTTGCGCAATTCATCGACCTCACTCGCCTGGGTCCATCTGAATCCAGTGGCAAGACAAGTCAAGACGACTGGAGATGAAGTCAGGTGCAGTGGATGACCAGGGCTTTCTACGTGCCTCACCGTGCTCGTTACACTCCACAGCGCATTGCTGGTAATCACCATCATGCCTGTTGAACCAACAGATGGTTTCTTCCGCACAGTCTATCGAATCCAGTCTTCACATGCATGGGTAGGCAGACCCTAACTCACCGAAGGTTTATAACCAGTCGGCTACCCTCACCTAGTTTAGCCGGCCTGTCAAAGCCGTTTCCCGGGGGGTGGCTGCTGTCGCATGCTGACAGCTACGAGGAGCCACAGGTGAGAGCTGGATGCCAGGTTTGGACCAAAGGTGGCCGAGCTGCCCTGAAAAGGGCATGACAGCTCCCCTTACCAGAGGTACTACCAATACCTGACATCCCAAACCCCCCAATATAATATCTACCATGCTAAATAAACATATTTAATTCAGCTTGATGCACTAGTACCTTAATCTGTCTCAAAAATTAAATAGAATTCATATAAATCTGTTTAAAATTAATAAATCTACAGCTTAATTTCTCCCAATACCTACAGGGCAAAAATGGGGGAACAATTTCAGACATTTTTTGGAAGTGGCATAGGTGTGATAATGTAAGTTACCAATAGTGTCAATATTTGTCAATGTGTGTATTCTTGGGCTTGTTTTTCTTGTTATTGGATATACTACATGATAATCACCAAGAGAAAGGTATTACCTATCATAGAAACAAGCAATTTGAACATGTTGATTATTTGGACACAAATTTGAATTGATTTTTGTCTGTCCATCATTTTACATTACTAATAATATCTACCATATTATTAAGTAAACTTTCCTTTTACCAGCTTTAGGCAATAGTGCATTCATTTATCATCAAAATGACATATAATTCATAAAAATCTTTTTAAAATTAAGAAAACTACAGATTAAATCTTTCATACATCTACAGAATGAAAATGGGAACAAAATTTAATTCGGCCACAGTGTGTTTTTCCATTCGGTAGTTAATGTGTTAATAACTGTTAAAAAAGTATTTGTGGTGCAGAAAGGCACCGGTATGGACATATTTGGGTTGTTATGTCATGACGTGCTTTTGTTTTGAGTGGAGATGGATTTTGGTCTTGTGTGTTCTACATAATGGACTTGTATCAGTGGCATTCACTTTCGTATTATGTGCAGCTAAAGTAGGAGGATTATATGTCAGAAAGTGTCTTCACAAATGTACGATGAAATTACCTCACATTTTTCAGGATATATTATTATGGACTTGCGTGCTAATGTGCAGGAGAGATACAATGATAATCATGTATGAAGTTTTCTAATATGGAAGGATGCACTTAAAAGCAATTTGCCTTTTTATTGAAAAAGTACAATGTCTATGGACCACGTTTAAAATGTTCTCTTGAACGTTACCAAACGATAGTGCCTTCTGGGAATTGTACTTAACTTTTGAAGAGGCAAGGAGTTTTATCAGAAGCCGATGCGGAAGCAGATGGGAGACGAAGCACCTGGGCCACACAAAAGGTGATGCATGTTGCCGGCATGGCAGAAAAGAACAGGTGATAGTCTTCAGACTCAGCACAGTCCACAACAGATTGGGATACCACCTATTCAACAAGCTAAAGATAGGAACTACCGATGAGTGTGACTGAGGCACCGATAAAATGACTGCTGAACGTCTGTTTTCTGGGATACCCAGCATGAGGGGAGCGGAACGGGCAAGTGTGGCATCACCAGTGCCAATCCTGGAAAAGCTCTATGGAGATAGAAATAGCCTCAAGCTGATCACTGCTTTCTGTGAACATATTCAAGTTGACGTCTGACAGTGTACAAAGAAGAAGAAGAACAGTAACTGGTGCTGACACAACATGTTGAAGTGGTATATTACACTGTACTGGATCAGACAAATGTGTATATTATATGTTACAAAGTTAAGTTGGTCGTCGCTGACCCCTAGCAAGTCAATTGATTCTATTGAGCCACACTACTGTTCATTACCTAAACAGACCAACCCTCCCATCTCAATAACAAAAGGAAAAAAAAAAAAAAAAATCCCGTTACACGCCCATTGAGGCATATGGTGTTAGGCCCATATTTTCTTGACCGTCGGCACACTAGGGGTGATGTGGTCAGCATCACGCCGGCCGCCTTAACCTTCCCAGAGTTGCTCTGGTACCCATTTCGGGCTGGGTCAACCCAGGAGCTGTTTGCGGCCTAAAAAAATCCCACCTCATCTGGGGATCGAACCATAGACCACTGAGCTAGGAAGCCAGTGCACTAACCACTATGCCACGGTGGCTAAAACTCAAGAAATTTTTGTTTTAATTAAGTAGACTACCACAGTTCAGTCAACACTTCAGTAAACCAGAATTCAGTGAACTTCCACATCAGCCTCATTAGTATCGCGCAGAACATCAAGGCAATAGATGATTTCATTCCAAACATTAAGAAGCATGTTTTGCGTGATGGAAGCTAATGTCTCTTCAATCTCGAGTTTTAATTCTAAATAAAAATGTCCCGAGTTGTGTTATTTAATTACCACCAACCATTTTAAGATAACTTACTTACTTAGTCATTCCCCTTCTACCATGAGGTGTAGAGGTTTGGAAGAGAGAGCGCCCGACTATCCTGTCAGCTGTCTTCCTCCTGGCCTGGTTCCATTCTAGTCCTCGGTCCTTCAAAGATTGTCTAATGTTCTCCTCCCAGCGGACTCTGGGTCGTCCTGGGGGTCTGGATCCCTGGCTCTTTGATTCCCATGCTTGTCGTGACGATCTTTTCCCATTCTGCAGACATGGCCAAACCATCTTAGTTGGTACTGTTCTACTTGGGTCTGCAGGGGGTGGGATTTTAGGCCTTGATGTATCGTCTGGTTGCGGACCATGTCTCTTCTTGTTACCTCAACCACCTTCCTCAGATACCTCATTTCTGAGGTTTGGATCTGGCTTTTGTGGGTTGTAGTCATTGCCCATGACTCGCATCCATATGTCAAGACTGGGACATAGGTGAAGCGGTATGCAGCCATCTTCGTTTTCTTACCAACCTCTCTCTTGCTGAGGAATCCTTGATTTATGGCCTGAAAAAGTCTCCCAGCTGCCACTTTTCGAGTAGCCAACTCTTCTTTGATGCCTCCCTTTCGGTCTATAATAGCTCCGAGATATTTAAAGTGGTCGACCTGCTCCAGGACCTGTTCTCCCAGATTAAGATAACTCCTACAATAATTAATTTATCAAGGCTTATTATAATGGGGTGAATAATTTATGGACACATCTTACAGTACCTACAATTTTAGATACCTAATTCAATTTCTACCACCTGCTTATGGAATCAATTTCACCAGTGGTGGATCAAATGGAATCAATCGTTTATACATGTACTTGGATGTAAAAGGTAGTCCCATGGCAGATAAGGTAGTCTCATAACAGATACTGCCGTAGGGGAGTGAAGTGTTAGACTTCACCATACTAGGTCCAGCATCGAGAGGTGGGGGTGAGCAGTTTTCTTCCTCGCTGCCAATTTCCTTCCCTAACTCAAAGAGCAGAGTCAGGTACCCATTTACAGCTGAGCAGATACTGGGATGTACACACGCCTAAAGAGTTCACCTTCTTATTAAAAGAGTTCACCTTCTTATTAAAAGAGTTCACCTTCTTATTAAAAGAGTTCACCTTCTTATTATACATTCTGTCCACAGGCTTAAAAAATAAAATCACCATGGCAATAACGTTTTCAGAAACAACAAATTAAACACAAAAACATGATACAGGACCAACCACAGCTGGAGCACAACTTTGAAACAGAAAGAAATGATATACAAACCTGATTAATTGGAATATCTATATAAGGTAAGGGGGGTAAAAATTCTTTTCCTTCATATTTTGTTCGTATCCACTTTTCTTTTTCATCTCTGGAAAAAAAAGAAGAAAGTAAATGAAGTTATTACATATTTTAGAATGTGGAATTAACAGACAGACATTTGAACAACATATTTAAAAACAATATTGTAAGTACATGTGATTGTGAAATTTAAAAACAATAAACAACAAGTCACAGACTTGGGTGATTGTATAGGAAAGAAGGACTGAAATGGAACAACAAGATGACTAACGTGATCTGATGACAAGAACCAGACAAGTACCAGTGGAACAAGAGATGACAAGAACCAGACAAGTACCAGTGGAACAAGAGATGACAAGAACCAGACAAGTACAAGTTGAACAAGAGATGACAAGAACCAGACAAGTACCAGTGGAACAAGAACCAGACAAGTACCAGTGGAACAAGAGATGACAAGAACCAGACAAGTACCAGTGGAACAAGAGATGACAAGAACCAGACAAGTACCAGTGGAACAAGAGATGACAAGAACCAGACAAGTACAAGTTGAACAAGAGATGACAAGAACCAGACAAGTACCAGTGGAACAAGACATGACAAGAACCAGACAAGTACCAGTGGAACAAGAACCAGACAAGTACCAGTGGAACAAGAGATGACAAGAACCAGACAAGTACCAGTGGAACAAGAGATGACAAGAACCAGACAAGTACCAGTGGAACAAGAGATGACCAGAACCAGACAAGTACCAGTGGAACAAGAGATGACAAGAACCAGACAAGTACCAGTTGAACAAGAGATGACAAGAACCAGACAAGTACCAGTTGAACAAGAGATGACAAGTACCAGTGGATCGTGAGATGACAAGAACCAGACAAGTACCAGTTGAAAAAGAGATGACAAGAACCAGACAAGTACCAGTTGAAAAAGAGATGACAAGAACCAGACAAGTACAAGTTGAACAAGAGATAATAAGAACCAGACAAGTACCAGTTGAGCTAGAGATAACAAGAACCAGACAAGTACCAGTGGAACAAGAGATGACAAGAACCAGACAAGTGCCAGTGGAACAAGAGATGACAAGAACCAGACAAGTACCAGTGGAACAAGAGATGACAAGAACCAGACAAGTACCAGTGGAACACGAGATGACAAGAACCAGACAAGTACCAGTGGAACAAGAGATGACAAGAACCAGACAAGTACCAGTGGAACACGAGATGACAAAAACCAGACAAGTACCAGTGGAACAAGAGATGACAAGAACCAGACAAGTACCAGTGGAACACGAGATGACAAGAACCAGACAAGTACCAGTGGAACAAGAGATGACAAGAACCAGACAAGTACCAGTGGAACACGAGATGACAAGAACCAGACAAGTACCAGTGGAACACGAGATGGGAAGAAGCTGGCAGAGGATAAGACACACATTGAGGAAACCTGTGAATAGCATTACTTTTTGAACCCCTAGGTTAAGAGAAAGTGAGAGACCAAACAAAATGCACGGAGAAGTGAATTAGACATTGACATGGATAAAGAAAACATGAATGAATGGCACAGGACATGTGGGCTTGGTAGGTATGTGTTCAAAGCTTTGTTCAGCTCATGTTATTTCGGAGCAGACGGGAGGAACAAAACTGGAGACAGAAACAAGATGAATGAGGAAGACATGGAGGGACCAATGGGCTGATGGCATGGGACAGGAGGACTTGACGTGGGTTTGTTGAGGGCATGTACTCCTTGGGGGAAACCGCGGTCACACTATATTGAAATATGAGCTAAA
The DNA here is from genome assembly GCA_024509875.1 of Oreohelix idahoensis. Taxonomy (NCBI): domain Eukaryota; kingdom Metazoa; phylum Mollusca; class Gastropoda; order Stylommatophora; family Oreohelicidae; genus Oreohelix; species Oreohelix idahoensis. Next base: position 13,175 of record JAMPIV010017491.1, on the reverse strand, counting down.
CAACCAACAGGTTGTTATTGTTGCTTAGAATCAAACACCATTGCACTCTTGGCTAACCCATGGCAGCTCAGTCACCCTCATCAAATGTTGAAGGGTATGAATGCTAACTGTTCCTGTTGCGCGCTGGTTGTATACACACTGGGCGCATCCTCTCATCCGTCCATCCCTGCTAGTCTTATATTTGATGCCAAACTCCAGCAATCTTAGCCTTGATGATTTATTGATTGCAATGTTATTCTCTAACAGGCAATCATTAATGGACCTCAATATACCTCGCTTATTCATATCCAATGCACCTTCTTTGGGTGCTCTTGAAGCTAGTCTGCAGCTCTTTCATTGCAGCATATCCCTGCATGACCATGACAGTAGTCCACATCAGTTCCTGACAGTTACCTTACTTACTTACTCAGTCGTTCCTCTTCTACCATGAGGTGTAGAGGTTTGGAAGAGAGAGCGCCAGACTATCCTATCAGCTGTCTTCTTCCTGGCCAGGTTCCATTCTAGTCCTCTGTCCTTCAAAGATTGTCTAACGTTATCCCCCCAGCAGACTCTGGGTCGTCCTGCAGGTCTGGATCTCTGGCTCTTAGTTTCCTTTGCTTGTCTTGGTAGCCGATCTTCTCCCATTCTGCAGACATGGCTAAACCATCTTAGTTGGGACTGTTCTGCTTGGGTCTGCAGGTGTTGGGTTTTTAGGCCATGATGTATCATCTGGTTGTGGACCATGTCTCTTCTTGTTACTTCAACCTCCTTTCCTCAGATACCTGACAGATACCAACAGGTAAAAACAAATAAAAGGAAAGTACGATTTAAGAATTATAGGCTGTCCTAAGATCAATTCTTTTTTTTTTAAATGTACAAACCTTGAAGAGCTTGGTGTGGGTTTCGGCCGGCCTTTTGTGTTTGCCTCCCATACACTGTTGACCGTTCCATTGCCTACAGATACCATCACCTTAACAATGTCATTTCTGTATCAGAAAAGGTGAGAAAACAAAAATCATCAGACAACAAAAATATGAACTGTAGCTACTAAAGCTACTTATTCACAAGCATAAAAATCTCCATATTACTAACTGTCTAAGTGAAAACATCCTGCTACAAACAATCCCACCAGCTTTATAGGAAAATATGGAAAAAGCAGGCACTGCACAGTGAAAGCTAAACTGAACACCTAGTAAAACAGCATGCAGGGATTTCAATTATTTGGCTGTATAAGGATTTAAGAGGATTTAAAAAAAAGAGAGCAGTACTTACGGCCACTCATCGAGATCAAGAGATCGAACCCTGGATATGTGTGTTCCTAAGTTGCGATGGATGCCTGAGCACTCAATACATATCAAAGCACCTAAGTTTATACTTGCCCAATCTGGACCTGAGGAACAATGGAAATCTTGGTTAAAAATAGGAGGTGAACAAACACAGGGAACAATGACAAATTATTGAAGAAATTTGACGGGAACGAGATTGAAGAACAGAGAAAAAAAGTCTTTTTAAATTACTTGAAGGAACTTGACTGAGGAACAATGAAAAAATCATAGTAATAGTTTGAAGGGAACAAGAGTGAGGAACAATGACAAAAATCATAGTAATAGTTTGAAGGGAACAAGAGTGAAGAACAATGACAAAAATCATAGTAATAGTTTGAAGAGAACAAGAGTGAGGAACAATGACAAAAATCATGGTAATAGTTTGAAGAGAACAAGAGTGAGCAACAATGACAAAAATCATGGTAATAGTTTGAAGGGAACAAGAGTGAGCAACAATGACAAAAATCATGGTAATAGTTTGAAGGGAACAAGAGTGAGGAACAATGACAAAAATCATAGTAATAGTTTGAAGAGAACAAGAGTGAGGAACAATGACAAAAATCATGGTAAAAGTTTGAAGGGAACAAGAGTGAGGAACAATGACAAAAATCATGGTAATAGTTTGAAGGGAACAAGAGTGAAGAACAATGACAAAAATCATAGTAATAGTTTGAAGAGAACAAGAGTGAGGAACAATGACAAAAATCATAGTAATAGTTTGAAGGGAACAAGAGTGAGGAACAATGACAAAAATCATAGTAATAGTTTGAAGAGAACAAGAGTGAGGAACAATGACAAAAATCATAGTAATAGTTTGAAGGGAACAAGAGTGAGGAACAATGACAAAAATCATGGTAAAAGTTTGAAGGGAACAAGAGTGAGGAACAATGACAAAAATCATAGTAATAGTTTGAAGAGAACAAGAGTGAGGAACAATGACAAAAATCATGGTAAAAGTTTGAAGGGAACAAGAGTGAGGAACAATGACAAAAATCATGGTAATAGTTTGAAGGGAACAAGAGTGAGGAACAATGACAAAAATCATGGTAAAAGTTTGAAGGGAACAAGAGTGAGGAACAATGACAAAAATCATGGTAATAGTCTGAAGGGAACAAGAGTGAGGAACAATGACAAAAATCATAGTAATAGTTTGAAGAGAACAAGAGTGAGGAACAATGACAAAAATCATAGTAATAGTTTGAAGGGAACAAGAGTGAGGAACAATGACAAAAATCATGGTAAAAGTTTGAAGGGAACAAGAGTGAGGAACAATGACAAAAATCATAGTAATAGTTTGAAGAGAACAAGAGTGAGGAACAATGACAAAAATCATGGTAAAAGTTTGAAGGGAACAAGAGTGAGGAACAATGACAAAAATCATGGTAATAGTTTGAAGAGAACAAGAGTGAGGAACAATGACAAAAATCATGGTAAAAGTTTGAAGGGAACAAGAGTGAGGAACAATGACAAAAATCATGATAATAGTTTGAAGGGAACAAGAGTGAGGAACAATGACAAAAATCATAGTAATAGTTTGAAGGGAACAAGAGTGAGGAACAATGACAAAAATCATAGTAATAGTTTGAAGGGAACAAGAGTGAGGAACAATGACAAAAATCATGGTAAAAGTTTGAAGGGAACAAGAGTGAGGAACAATGACAAAAATCATGGTAATAGTTTGAAGGGAACAAGAGTGAGGAACAATGACAAAAATCATGGTAATAGTTTGAAGAGAACAAGAGTGAGGAACAATGACAAAAATCATAGTAATAGTTTGAAGGGAACAAGAGTGAGGAACAATGACAAAAATCATAGTAATAGTTTGAAGGGAACAAGAGTGAGGAATAATGACAAAAATCATAGTAATAGTTTGAAGGGAACAAGAGTGAGGAACAATGACAAAAATCATAGTAATAGTTTGAAGGGAACAAGAGTGAGGAACAATGACAAAAATCATAGTAATAGTTTGAAGGGAACAAGAGTGAGGAACAATGACAAAAATCATAGTAATAGTTTGAAGGGAACAAGAGTGAGGAACAATGACAAAAATCATAGTAATAGTTTGAAGGGAACAAGAGTGAGGAACAATGACAAAAATCATAGTAATAGTTTGAAGGGAACAAGAGTGAGGAACAATGACAAAAATCATGGTAATAGTTTGAAGGGAACAAGAGTGAGGAACAATGACAAAAATCATAGTAATAGTTTGAAGAGAACAAGAGTGAGGAACAATTAAAAAGATACTGCAAAAATTTGAAAGGAACAAAAATTAAAAAAACTTAAAAAATTTAATGTAAAAATTTGAAGAGAACAAGAGTGTTATTGTTGTTCAGAATCGACATAATTGCACTCTGGGCAAACCCATAGGTGCTCAGTCTCCCTCAGCAAATGTTGAGGGTTTTATGAATGCTAATTGTTCCTGTTGCGCGCTTGTTGTATAAACGCCGGATGCATCCTCTCATATGTTCATCCCGGCCAGTCTTACACCTAATGCCAAACTCCAGCAATCTTATTCTCTAAAAGGCGATCATTAATTGTCCTCAGTATCTATCCCTTGTCCAAATCCAATGCACCTACTATAGGTGCTCTTGAAGCTAGTCTATCAACTCTTTCACTGCTGCATTGCCCTGCATGACCAGGACAGTAGATGCACACCAGTTCTTGAATCTTCAAGTCTTCTATGGAGGTTTTTCATTCATGCCGTAGCCATCCATTTTGGATCTTCGAAGCATGGACTGAGGAGTCGGATACAATAACTGCCCTTGTTAATGAAGACAACCTCCTTAAAGCCGCAGTAGCTGCCTCTACCTCATGTAACCCCCACTATGTTCACCGACAATCCTGCCCTTAACTCTAGCCGAGAAGTCCCACAAGAGTCTTTTTCTTCTTTGATCCTTAGCCACCGACCGTCAAAGCAGTTAGTGGCCATTACGCCTGGTGGCGTCTTGTAGGGCAACAACAAATTGATTCCATTTTGCTCGGTCGGCGGCCATCCTTCGTACAGTGCCCCAACTCTGGTTCATTCTTTGCATCTCAGCCTCCACAGTCCTCCGCCAAGTTGTTTTTGGTCGGCCTCACTTTCGTTTTCCTTCAGGGGTCCAAAGCATAGCTGTTCTTGTGATGGCATCGGGGTCTCTTCTGAGGACATGGCCAACCCAGCTCCAGCGTCTCCCAGCTATGATGGTGTGCATGTCCTCTTGCTAGCTCAGAGTAAGCAGATCTTGGTTGGTGATGGTATTCGGCCAAAAGATTCGGAGAATTTTTCTTAGGCATGTTGTGTGAAAAGAGGACAATTTCGACATTTCTTTCTCTGTGTAACTCTCCAGCTCTCCACGCCATAGAGAAGCACAGAAAGCACACAGCTCTGATATAATCCTAATTTTGTGCTTGTGCTGTACTGAGAGGACTTCCAGATGTTGTTTAGACTAAAAAAGGCTGTTCTTGCTTTGTTCATTCTGTTGTTGATGTCTTTGCTTGCTCCGCCGTCTGGTGTTACTATGCATCCTAGGTATGTGAAGGCATCTGTCTGTTCCAGTTGCTGATTCCTTACTGATATGGGCTCAGGGTTGCTCACATTGAGCGTCATGACCTCTGTCTTCTTTAGGTTGATGTTCAAGCCCACCTGCTGGCTATACTTATTAAGTCTATCCGTTTTTTCCTGGATGTGTTGATGTGAATGTGCTAGCAGTGCAATGTCATCTGCATATTCCAGATCTTCCAATGTAGAAAATGTAGTCCGTCTTATTCCTCTTGGATTGCCCTCTGTTGTCTGGCGCATCACCCAGTCTATGACTGTTAAATATAGAGTGGTTGATAAGGGGCATCCCTGTCGTACTCCTGTCTTCACTTCAAAGGTTAGGATGCTCTGCCCAATGCTACACGTAAAGTTGGCACAAAGGCTTTTTATGGTTGACACTATGCAGCTTGGAATTCCATAAGCCCTCAGTATTTTCCATAAACTGTCCCTATGTATACTGTCAAAAGCCTTTTCAAAATCAACGAAATTAATGTACAGCTGTCTTTGCCATTCTGAGCACTGCTCTATAATGTTCCTGAGGGTAAATATATGATCTACACATCTTCTGTTCTTTCTAAATCCTGCTTGTTCTTTCCTCAGTTTGTGGTCTACCGCTTTTGAGATTCTCTGTATAATTATCCTGCCTAATATTTTGCTGGGAACTGAGAGAAGAGTGATTCCTCTCCAATTATTGCAGTCTGCAAGATCTCCCTTCTTGGGCAATTTGACAATTATTCCTTTTCTCCACTCTGTTGGTGTTGTCCCTGTTTTCCAGGCTTGTGCAAATAGTGGTTCTAATAGTTCTGCTGCTAGCTCTGGGTCTGTCTTAAATAGCTCTGCATTTAAGTTATCATGACCAGGAGCTTTTCCATTCTTTATCCCTTTGATTGCTGTGATGATTTCTTCTTTTCGTGGGATGTCTGTATTAACATCTAGATCATTTTCAGCCTCAGGAACATTCAATTGTGTCTCTGGTGGTTCCTTATTCAGAGTTTCTCTGAAATGCTCTGCCCATCTTGTTCCCTGTCCCTCTACTGTCGTGATGAGATTTCCGTGCTTATCTCTTACTAATGTAATATTGTTTGCACCTCGTTTTCCACTGATGATTTTAGTTATTTTGTATACTGTGCTTAGTTCATTTCTCAGTGCTGCCTCTTCTGCCTGTCTTGCAAGGTCATCCAGAAATGTCCTTTTGTTAGCACGGGTTTGATGTTTAACTTCCTTGTCCAGCTGACTGTACTGTTCACTATATATTGCCTTTAACCTGGGAGACTTAGCTTCTGTTTTCTTTCTTTTCATTTCCTTTCTCTTCGCTATGGTGTTAAGTGTATCTGGTGTTATCCAGTCTTGGCTCTTTCTTTCCTGGAATCTCAAGCATGACTTGCTGCTTTCCTTGTATATTGTTGAGATGGTGTTGAATCTCTGGTCAACATCATCAGTCTCTGTTCTTTCCTGGCTTTTGATAATCTCATATCTTCTCTTTACGTCGACCACGAAAGCTTTTCTGGTGAGGGGATCCTTCAGTTTCGTGATGTTGTATCTTCTCTGTTTGACTGCAACTGGTCCAGCAGCTCTGAGTTTCACTTTCAGTCTTGCTACTACTAGGTGATGATAACTTCCCACATCTGCACCTCTTCTTACTTTCACGTCTTATAGTGCATGTCTCCATCTGCCATTGATCATTATGTGATCTATCTGGTTTCTGTCTCGGCCGTTTGGCGATTCCCATGTTCTTCTTCTTCTTCTTCTTCTTCGTTCGTCCTGAAAATGACGGTGGTTGCGTTGTGTCTGTTTGCGCCTAAGCTGTGATATCTGCACCTTTCGGTCGACACATCCGACTTCAGCACGGCATTTTTTAAGGACCGGGTTTGCCTTCCCATTTCGATCCATGCTCGCTCAGCCAGCCTGCACTGCTGCAGACTGTTTCCAGGACCACCACGTGGAGGTGGAGCACGGTCTTGACCAGCTCTGGTTCGCTGGTCCTGACGCAGGCAGTCAAGCTATGAGTTGCTGACTGCATTCACTATTGCTGCATCTTGGGGTCCCATTCCCATGTTAACTTGTGCACTTCCTTGTGTGGAAAAAGTGTTCCTCTAATGACCAGGTTGTTAATACTGCAGAAGCTTATTAATTTGTCCCCATTCTCATTTGCTGTTCCACTGCCACATTTCCCCATTACTCTTTCGTTATATTTATTGTGTGCTCCCACTTTTGCATTTAGGTCTCCCATTATTATAATGAGATCGTACCTGGGTGTAGTTTCCATTTCTTTTTGTACCTGTTGATAGAACTCGTCCTTGATCTCTTCATCGCTGTCGTTTGTTGGTGCATAGCATTGTATAATTGTGGTGTTGGTGAATCTCCCTCTCAGTCTTGCTCTTATCAGTCTGTTGTTGATGGGTTTCCATTCCAGTAAAGACCTTTCCATTCCTTTCTTCAGGATAATGGCTACACCTTCGTTGTGCTGACTATCCTCTCTGCCAGAATAAAGTACTGTTTCCTCTGTAGCTGTTTTTATTCTCCCCTTACCTGTCCATCTGCTCTCGCTTATTCCCAGGATATGTATTTTGTAGTTCCTCCCCACAAGAGTGAAGAGCAATAAAACAATTTTTCACTGTAAAAATTTGAAGAAAACAAGAGTAAAGAGTTAAAAAATTCACTGTAAAAATTTGAAGAGAACAAGAGTTATGAACAACTTAAAAAATTCACTGTAAACATGTGAATCTAAAACATCAATCTAACGTATAACACACTATTTTTAAAACAATCATCATTTTCCTTTGTGATCCTTACGGAGCATGAAGTCACCACTGCAGCTGAAGACCTCCACCAATCATTCACACGTTCTTGCAGCATCTATGGCAATTTGTTTGACATAATGATGCTGCCAGCTACACGCACAACCTCCATATCAGTCGCCATTTATGACATGCCAGATAAAGCAGTGGTCCTAATCTTTGTGTCTCATCAGAAGCCCCCCCCCAGGAACTACACGGGGCTATTAAAATTAGGGCTGCATCGAATATTCGATTCGGTGCCGAATAGTGCATTCAATGAACTATTTGTATTCAGTCAAATAGTACACTGCCATCAAATACGAATAGTAAATTTCTGTTCAGCACTGCTGACAACACATTTTCAGATAACATGTCATCTTTTGGTAGAGAATGTTGAGACTCGTTTTTTTTATTTTAAAGCCAATCCATGTTTCATGCAGCAATTTAAAAAAAGTGATTAATGGCTAGTTAGTAGGATTAAATAGCTCTAAGATATTTGTCCTATTTTTTGTAACGCTGTATAAATAATAAAAATGTCAGTTGACCTACTGAACACAACTTCTTATGCCCTACATTCACTCACTTTTCATATTCTTATTCGGCCGAATAGTTAAAGGCCTCTATTTGCATTCGGCCGAATAATAAAAACCACTATTCGGTGCAGCCCTAATTAAAATAATAGAATGTGAAAAGATTTTGGAGTTGGTTTTATATATGACCAACACCCAAGAAACATTGGATGTTTTGGGGTTACCCTTCGCCATATCTCACTATTGGAACAGTTCATAAAAATATTATTATTTCTGTATTTTGCATCAATAAAAAAATTAACAGAAGCACAGGTAGTTCACTACGCCAGGAAGGAAATACTCACTGGGGGCACCACAATCTGCACATGCGTTATTCCCGCTTGTGCACCTGATAGCTTGTATTCCAGCTCTGTCAGAATTATTCTGTTTCTGTAAGGATTTGATAGAATCAAGACTTCACTCATGAAGCACCCAAAAAAAAAATACGTGCGCACACACAGACAAAAACATACATACACACAGAAAAACACAGACATACAGATGCACCACAAACACAGACAAATGCAGAGATTCACACAGGCCAGAGACAGACTCATACAGACAAACACAAATAACCATGGACAGACTCACACAGATACCCACACAAAAACCAGGTGAACAAATCAAAAAACACAATTTTTTTATTATCATAAATTCACTTTAACGCCATTTAAGAGGGTTTCATCTTCAAAATTGTTGTTACCCTAGTGTACCACCCACATCGTTCCTTCTTCTTCTATCTTTCCTCCCCATGGAGCACAGGCCTTCAACAAACTTATACTCAAGTCATCCTATCCTGTGCCATCAGCTCACGGTCTTCTTCATCCCCTTCCAGTTCTCTTCTCCATGTGCTCTTTGGTATTCCTCTACCATTCACAAGGACTGCCTGGTAATGCTATCAACAGGTTTAGTCAATGTGTGTCCTATCAGACTCCAGCATCTTTCCCACAACATGAGTTACTTCTGTCACAGCGCTATTTCGCAGTGCATCTTAGGTATTTCGTTCGGCGGAAAAGTCAGCCGGGCATCGCCGAACCAGTGAGTCATGTGACTACCGGAAACCGGGAAATCAGGCACAAAATTTAGACAGTGAGAATCTAGCCACCGTCCTGGATGGACAGATTCTTCCCTTTGCCAGCAAGTTAGCTGTGAAGTTCATGTTATGGACTATGTGTTTTGAGTGCTTGCCATATTCGATCTTGGTGGATTGTTATGTGGTTATTCTAGTACAATGTAGTGTCTAGATTGTATAACTTTCAGGCCGTAGATTTATAAGTTGATGATGATTTGAGTATTTCTTTGTCACAGTATTGTTGCTCAGGTAAGCGATAGTCATTGCAGTGTAGTTTCAGTGTAGGTCGTACTGTCGTGTATGATACTGATAGATCAAGCTGTTACGGCTAGTTACATTGGCATTTCATTATTGTATTTTAATATGTTTATTGGCCGTGTGAGGCCTTTTGTATTGTGCATAGTATTAAAGGGAAGTACCTATAGAAGGTGTTGATTACTTATGTCAGCCATTGTTGTGTGGTCATACTTCTGGAAGAACGAGCTTGTAATTGTTATTATAAATCCACACTGCAGTGGTGCAACCATAGTAAATTGGTTTCTGACACTTCATGTTTCTTAATTTTTAAAAATGATTTTTTTTATTTAATGGTCTGCTCACCAAACAGGATCTGGTGCACCATTTTCTTTGTGTCTGCTAACCAAATAGAATCACCTGGTGTACCATTTTGGATTGTGTCTGCTAATCAAATGGTGTACATAAATGCCTGCCACGGCGTACCTATTTTTTGGCCTACTATCCATACAGAAACTTGTGGTGTGCCCCCTCCCCATCTTTGCTGTCTGCTAACCAAATAGAATCATCTGGTGTCTACACAGCACACAAAAGAACTTCAATATTTTAAACTTTTTGGGACTGGGTTTAGTTTGGACTGCTGCTGTATTCTGAAGTTCGAGCATATCAAACATACTACTATATCATATCATGTGACGTATTCTTTCCAGAACGTTGTCTCCATTACAGCTGCTCTGAACGCATTGGGCAAGTCGACCTGCATCAGCCAAAGACAAGTTCAGACTCTCTGTGATGTCCTGGGTCAACCGTCGTCTAGGTCGATCCCTTCCCCCTTTTCCAGGGACCATGCCTTCCATCACTGTTTTTTCCAGGCTATTATGTCTTTTTATATGACCGAAAAATTTCAGCTTCCTTATTGCGATGGTATTTAGGAGCCAATGTTCCTGTACGTTTAGTGAGTGCAGTACTTCTCTGTTGGTCTTTTTTTCTGTCCAGGGTATTCTCAACATCCTTCTGTAGCATTTCATTTCGAATGATGTAATCTTTAACATACTACTGACTTAAAAAAAAAAACACACAAAAAAAAACGAGTTTAGTGAGTTCTGCTTGTCATATTTTTTTATTCAGTGGTAACAAAACAAATGGAACTTTCAATATCACCATTTTTGAACTTCATTTCTTTGTTACCATGTTTCAAACTCTTTTCAGCAAGTAGCTGATATGGACAGCATTCCATCTGTTGCTGTTACCAAGCCATCACGGTCTCTAGAGCGGTGAATATCTCTCTGTGCATAGATCCATCATCTGGCTCGAGTTTGGGTGCAAACTTTATAGTTTTTTCTTTTTAACATGCCTTTTTAAATATCTGTTATGGCTGACTTTCCAATGTCATACAATTTGGCTCAAGAAGACCCATGTTCTCTTTGTGAAAGTCTGTTTAAAATCTTTAGCTTCAATTCAATTGCAGAACATTTCTACTTCCTGTTAGAAGATGACAGTATAACTTTACAGTATAGTAAAGTCAAAACTATGTAAAAATGATAAATCACACTTGCACTAAGCAAACTAAGAGCCGTGGTAGAGCAGTGGTTGGTGCACTGGCTTCCCAGCTGAGTGATCCATGGTTCGATCCACATTTTTGGTTGTTTTTTTGACTGCAGACGGCTCCGGGTCGACACAGCCTCATGAATTGGGTACCAGAGCAACTCTGGGAAGGTTAAAGGTGGCCGGCGTGATGCTGACCACATCATCGCTAGTATGCTGTATGGTCAAGAAAATATGTATCTAACTCCATTTTTCCAATATGCCTCAATGGGCATGTAATGGGATCCTTTACCTATCAGCAAACTGACAAAGTGACCAGATGAAAGTAAGAGCAAAAAATATATATTTGTATAAGGACATTTTTTTTTTGTTTAGCTCTGGCACACTGCTCATTTTCTGGCGCCAGCATTACAACAATGCCGACTAGTCCTACCTTGAATACCTTTTGTGTCATGCAGTTGTTTACACTTCACCTATATTTTGTATACCTATGTCTTTCATGTGTTCTGTACATAATCATCTTCCCCACGTTCGTCCAATAAGATACCTACTTTATTTTTGCCAGCATCATTTGCCTGCAGACTAGAAAGAATCTGCTGTTCTATAGCATCAACCCAATCATCACGATCCTGAAGGAGAGAAACGTGGAAAAACTCAGTGGAAAAACTCAATGGAAAAACTCAATGCTAATCCACTACAAATTACAAGAACAAGATGGTTTCTTGGCTCCTCACAAATAAATTTCACTCAAATAAAATAAAATCATTAAATCACGTCCACAAAGTTATGTTTGAATGAACAGTATGCCTATTTAAATGTAGCCTTCTTAATTTCTTTCTTGAATATGTTAAAACGTACAGATGCAACAACTTACAGCTTACATTCATTTTAACTCTCAGCTTTAGTATGAGCTATGTTTAAACGAGCATCCAACTGGCCAGGCGATTAGAGTTATTTCCTTTCATAGGACAGTTACTGCAATCTGGCAGTAACACGCTCAAGTCTACCCAACAGTAAATGGGTACCTCACACCGCTCTTGAGATCTTCTTCAAGTACAATGCCTAGTGGCGTAGGAGATCATGTCTTTCCACAACTTCATGTCTCCAGTACAATTTATCAACTCTGCTGTTGACTTTTTTCCGTCCCACAATATCAAAGTGTTCAGTATTTGATCTCTTTGTCTTCCTCTATATCTTTTTCCTTCAATCTTACCTGTTGTTACGTTATATTCCAGCTTTCCTCTTCTCATAACATGCCCAAAAAAAGTGGACTGATTCATACTAACTTGTGAAATAAGTTTCCTTTGCGTATTGGCCTCTTTCAGGGCATCCTCGTTACTCTTTTTGGCTGTCCATGGTATTTTTAACATTCTTCTGTAAAATCACATCTCAGTGACCTCTAGTGGTTTCCCTAGCTTGTTTACTAACTTCCATGACTCACTCCCATATGTCAGGATTGGTTCTATATAACACTGAAGAACTCTCTTTCTTACTTCAATTGACAAAGAATTGTTGTATAAAATACTCATCATTTTATAGAATGCTGTTTTTGCCTCAGCTATTCTGCTCTTCACTTCTGAGATTCATCTTCCATCCATTGTTATTAATATGCCCAGGAATTTGAATCTATTGACCTGTTTTAAAACTGTTCCATTTACTTTGATAGTGCATTCTTGGGGAAGCCATTTTCTTTTGAGATAGGGAAGGAAAAAGCAGCAAAGACAGGAGCTGGTCACCCCACCTCATTAAAAAGTTGGACCTAGTATAAATGAAGTCTCTAACATTTCACTCCCCTACAGCAGTTCTGCTATGAGACTACCTTTACCTTTTAAAACTTAAACAATAGATTAAAAATAATGATACCATTTACACTTAATACATTCAATATGTGGCAGAGTAGTTAGCGAGCTTGCATCTCAAGGCAAAGGGACCAGGTTTGGACCCAGGCTGTGTCTTGCTCCAATCTACCCAGCTGTAAAAATGGGCATCTGGCCGATCTCGAATTATAAACAGCATAGGTGGTGAGAAACTCAGCCACCTCATAAAGCTGAGATCTAATATGAATGAAGTCTCTAACACTTAACTCTCCTGTGGCAGTATCTGCTATGGGAGTACCTTTTACCATTTACTCTTAGGCCAATCGGTGTTATACCACAA
>JAMPIV010017490.1:0-382241 GCA_024509875.1 Oreohelix idahoensis | reverse complement strand
ATAGACCAGGTTTTCTGCACAGGAACCCGCTTTAGACCAGGTTTTCTGCACAGGAACCCGCTTTCGCCCAGGGTCTCTGCACAGGAACCCGCTTTAGACCAGGTTTTCTGCACAGGAACCCGCTTTAGACCAGGTTTTCTGCACAGGAACCCGCTTTAGACCAGGTTTTCTGCACAGGAACCCGCTTTAGACCAGGTTTTTTCTGCACAGGAACCCGCTTTAGACCAGGTTTTCTGCACAGGAACCCGCTTTAGACCAGGTTTTCTGCACAGGAACCCGCTTTAGACCAGGTTTTCTGCACAGGAACCCGCTTTAGACCAGGTTTTCTGCACAGGAACCCGCTTTAGACCAGGTTTTCTGCACAGGAACCCGCTTTAGACCAGGTTTTCTCCACAGGAACCCGCTTTAGACCAGCTTTTCTGCACAGGAACCCTCTTTAGACCAGGTTTTCTGCACAGGAACCCGCTTTAGACCAGGTTTTCTGCACAGGAACCCGCTTTAGACCAGGTTTTCTGCACAGGAACCCGCTTTAGACCAGGTTTTTCTGCACAGGAACCCGCTTTAGACCAGGTTTTCTGCACAGGAACCCGCTTTAGACCAGGTTTTCTGCACAGGAACCCGCTTTAGACCAGGTTTTCTGCACAGCACAGGAACCCGCTTTAGACCAGGTTTTCTGCACAGGAACCCGCTTTAGACCAGGTTTTCTGCACAGGAACCCGCTTTAGACCAGGTTTTCTGTACAGGAACCCGCTTTAGACCAGGTTTTCTGTACAGGAACCCGCTTTAGACCAGGTTTTCTGTACAGGAACCCGCTTTAGACCAGGTTTTCTGTACAGGAACCCGCTTTAGACCAGGTTTTCTGCACAGGAACCCACCCGCTTTAGACCAGGTTTTCTGCACAGGAACCCGCTTTAGACCAGGTTTTCTGCACAGGAACCCGCTTTAGACCAGGTTTTCTGCACAGGAACCCGCTTTAGACCAGGTTTTCTGCACAGGAACCCGCTTTAGACCAGGTTTTCTGCACAGGAACCCGCTTTAGACCAGGTTTTCTACACAGGAACCCGCTTTAGACCAGGTTTTCTGTACAGGAACCCGCTTTAGACCAGGTTTTCTGTACAGGAACCCGCTTTAGACCAGGTTTTCTGCACAGGAACCCGCTTTAGGTTTTCTGCACAGGAACCCGCTTTAGACCAGGTTTTCTGCACAGGAACCCGCTTTAGACCAGGTTTTCTGCACAGGAACCCGCTTTAGACCAGGTTTTCTGCACAGGAACCCGCTTTAGACCAGGTTTTCTGCACAGGAACCCGCTTTAGACCAGGTTTCTGCACAGGAACCCGCTTTAGACCAGGTTTTCTGCACAGGAACCCGCTTTAGACCAGGTTTTCTGCACAGGAACCCGCTTTAGACCAGGTTTTCTGCACAGGAACCCGCTTTAGACCAGGTTTTCTGCACAGGAACCCGCTTTAGACCAGGTTTTCTGCACAGAACCCGCTTTAGACCAGGTTTTCTGCACAGGAACCCGCTTTAGACCAGGTTTTCTGCACAGGAACCCGCTTTAGACCAGGTTTTCTGCACAGGAACCCGCTTTAGACCAGGTTTTCTGCACAGGAACCCGCTTTAGACCAGGTTTTCTGCACAGGAACCCGCTTTAGACCAGGTTTTTCTGCACAGGAACCCGCTTTAGACCAGGTTTTCTGCACAGGAACCCGCTTTAGACCAGGTTTTCTGCACAGGAACCCGCTTTAGACCAGGTTTTCTGCACAGGAACCCGCTTTAGACCAGGTTTTCTGCACAGGAACCCGCTTTAACCAGGTTTTCTGTACAGGAACCCGCTTTAGACCAGGTTTTCTGCACAGGAACCCGCTTTAGACCAGGTTTTCTGCACAGGAACCCGCTTTAGACCAGGTTTTCTGCACAGGAACCCGCTTTAGACCAGGTTTTCTGCACAGGAACCCGCTTTAGACCAGGTTTTTTGCACAGGAACCCGCTTTAGACCAGGTTTTCTGCACAGGAACCCGCTTTAGACCAGGTTTTCTGCACAGGAACCCGCTTTAGACCAGGTTTTCTGCACAGGAACCCGCTTTAGACCAGGTTTTTCTGCACAGGAACCCGCTTTAGACCAGGTTTTTCTGTACAGGAACCCGCTTTAGACCAGGTTTTCTGCACAGAACCCGCTTTAGACCAGGTTTTCTGCACAGGAACCCGCTTTAGACCAGGTTTTCTGCACAGGAACCCGCTTTAGACCAGGTTTTCTGCACAGGAACCCGCTTTAGACCAGGTTTTCTGCACAGGAACCCGCTTTAGACCAGGCTTTCTGTACAGGAACCCGCTTTAGACCAGGTTTTCTGCACAGGAACCCGCTTTAGACCAGGTTTTCTGCACAGGAACCCGCTTTAGACCAGGTTTTCTGCACAGGAACCCGCTTTAGACCAGGTTTTCTGCACAGGAACCCGCTTTAGACCAGGTTTTTCTGCACAGGAACCCGCTTTAGACCAGGTTTTCTGCACAGGAACCCGCTTTAGACCAGGTTTTTTCTGTACAGGAACCCGCTTTAGACCAGGTTTTCTGCACAGGAACCCGCTTTAGACCAGGTTTTCTGCACAGGAACCCGCTTTAGACCAGGTTTTCTGCACAGGAACCCGCTTTAGACCAGGTTTTCTGCACAGGAACCCGCTTTAGACCAGGTTTTTCTGTACAGGAACCCGCTTTAGACCAGGTTTTTCTGCACAGGAACCCGCTTTAGACCAGGTTTTCTGCACAGGAACCCGCTTTAGACCAGGTTTTCTGCACAGGACCCCGCTTTAGACCAGGTTTTCTGTACAGGAACCCGCTTTAGACCAGGTTTTCTGCACAGGAACCCGCTTTAGACCAGGTTTTCTGCACAGGAACCCGCTTTAGACCAGGTTTTCTGCACAGGAACCCGCTTTAGACCAGGTTTTCTGCACAGGAACCCGCTTTAGACCAGGTTTTCTGCACAGGAACCCGCTTTAGACCAGGTTTTCTGCACAGGAACCCGCTTTAGACGAGGTTTTCTGCACAGGAACCCGCTTTAGACCAGGTTTTCTGCACAGGAACCCGCTTTAGACCAGGTTTTCTGCACAGGAACCCGCTTTAGACCAGGTTTTCTGCACAGGAACCCGCTTTAGACCAGGTTTTCTGTACAGGAACCCGCTTTAGACCAGGTTTTCTGCACAGGAACCCGCTTTAGACCAGGTTTTCTGCACAGGAACCCGCTTTAGACCAGGTTTTCTGCACAGGAACCCGCTTTAGACCAGGTTTTCTGCACAGGAACCCGCTTTAGACCAGGTTTTCTGCACAGGAACCCCCTTTAGACCAGGTTTTCTGCACAGGAACCCGCTTTAGACCAGGTTTTCTGCACAGGAACCCGCTTTAGACCAGGTTTTCTGCACAGGAACCCGCTTTAGACCAGGTTTTCTGCACAGGAACCCGCTTTAGACCAGGTTTTCTGCACAGGACCCCGCTTTAGACCAGGTTTTCTGCACAGGAACCCGCTTTAGACCAGGTTTTCTGCACAGGAACCCGCTTTAGACCAGGTTTTCTGCACAGGAACCCGCTTTAGACCAGGTTTTCTGCACAGGAACCCGCTTTAGACCAGGTTTTTCTGCACAGGAACCCGCTTTAGACCAGGTTTTCTGCACAGGAACCCGCTTTAGACCAGGTTTTCTGCACAGGAACCCGCTTTAGACCAGGTTTTCTGCACAGGAACCCGCTTTAGACCAGGTTTTTTCTGTACAGGAACCCGCTTTAGACCAGGTTTTCTGTACAGGAACCCGCTTTAGACCAGGTTTTTCTGCACAGGAACCCGCTTTAGACCAGGTTTTTCTGCACAGGAACCCGCTTTAGACCAGGTTTTTCTGCACAGGAACCCGCTTTAGACCAGGTTTTCTGCACAGGAACCCGCTTTAGACCAGGTTTTCTGCACAGGAACCCGCTTTAGACCAGGTTTTCTGCACAGGAACCCGCTTTAGACCAGGTTTTCTGCACAGGAACCCGCTTTAGACCAGGTCTTCTGCACAGGAACCCGCTTTAGACCAGGTTTTCTGCACAGGAACCCGCTTTAGACCAGGTTTTCTGCACAGGAACCCGCTTTAGACCAGGTTTTCTGCACAGGAACCCGCTTTAGACCAGGTTTTTCTGCACAGGAACCCGCTTTAGACCAGGTTTTCTGCACAGGAACCCGCTTTAGACCAGGTTTTCTGTACAGGAACCCGCTTTAGACCAGGTTTTCTGTACAGGAACCCGCTTTAGACCAGGTTTTCTGCACAGGAACCCGCTTTAGACAGGTTTTCTGCACAGGAACCCGCTTTAGACCGAACCAGGTTTTCTGCACAGGAACCCGCTTTAGACCAGGTTTTCTGCACAGGAACCCGCTTTAGACCAGGTTTTCTGCACAGGAACCCGCTTTAGACCAGGTTTTCTGCACAGGAACCCGCTTTAGACCAGGTTTTCTGCACAGGAACCCGCTTTAGACCAGGTTTTCTGCACAGGAACCCGCTTTAGACCAGGTTTTGTGCACAGGAACCCGCTTTAGACCAGGTTTTCTGCACAGGAACCCGCTTTAGACTAGGTTTTCTGCACAGGAACCCGCTTTAGACCAGGTTTTCTGCACAGGAACCCGCTTTAGACCAGGTTTTCTGCACAGGAACCCGCTTTAGACCAGGTTTTCTGCACAGGAACCCGCTTTAGACCAGGTTTTCTGCACAGGAACCCGCTTTAGACCAGGTTTTCTGCACAGGAACCCGCTTTAGACCAGGTTTTCTGCACAGGAACCCGCTTTAGAGAAGGTTTTCTGCACAGGAACCCGCTTTAGACCAGGTTTTCTGCACAGGAACCCGCTTTAGACCAGGTTTTCTGCACAGGAACCCGCTTTAGACCAGGTTTTCTGCACAGGAACCCGCTTTAGACCAGGTTTTCTGCACAGGAACCCCCTTTAGACCAGGTTTTCTGTACAGGAACCCTCTTTAGACCAGGTTTTCTGCACAGGAACCCGCTTTAGACCAGGTTTTCTGCACAGGAACCCGCTTTAGACCAGGTTTTCTGCACAGGAACCCGCTTTAGACCAGGTTTTTTTGCACAGGAACCCGCTTTAGACCAGGTTTTCTGCACAGGAACCCGCTTTAGACCAGGTTTTTTGCACAGGAACCCGCTTTAGACCAGGTTTTCTGCACAGGAACCCGCTTTAGACCAGGTTTTCTGCACAGGAACCCGCTTTAGACCAGGTTTTCTGCACAGGACCCCGCTTTAGACCAGGTTTTCTGCACAGGAACCCGCTTTAGACCAGGTTTTCTGCACAGGAACCCGCTTTAGACCAGGTTTTCTGTACAGGAACCCGCTTTAGACCAGGTTTTCTGTACAGGAACCCGCTTTAGACCAGGTTTTTCTGCACAGGAACCCGCTTTAGACCAGGTTTTCTGCACAGGAACCCGCTTTAGACCAGGTTTTCTGCACAGGAACCCGCTTTAGACCAGGTTTTCTGCACAGGAACCCGCTTTAGACCAGGTTTTCTGCACAGGAACCCGCTTTAGACCAGGTTTTCTGCACAGGAACCCGCTTTAGACCAGGTTTTTCTGCACAGGAACCCGCTTTAGACCAGGTTTTCTGCACAGGAACCCGCTTTAGACCAGGTTTTCTGCACAGGAACCCGCTTTAGACCAGGTTTTCTGCACAGGAACCCGCTTTAGACCAGGTTTTCTGCACAGGAACCCGCTTTAGACCAGGTTTTCTGCACAGGAACCCGCTTTAGACCAGGTTTTCTGCACAGGAACCCGCTTTAGACCAGGTTTGCTGCACAGGAACCCGCTTTAGACCAGGTTTTCTGCACAGGAACCCGCTTTAGACCAGGTTTTCTGCACAGGAACCCGCTTTAGACCCGCTTTAGACCAGGTTTTCTGCACAGGAACCCGCTTTAGACCAGGTTTTCTGCACAGGAACCCGCTTTAGACCAGGTTTTCTGCACAGGAACCCGCTTTAGACCAGGTTTTCTGTGCAGGAACCCGCTTTAGACCAGGTTTTCTGTACAGGAACCCGCTTTAGACCAGGTTTTCTGCACAGGAACCCGCTTTAGACCAGGTTTTCTGCACAGGAACCCGCTTTAGACCAGGTTTTTTCTGCACAGGAACCCGCTTTAGACCAGGTTTTCTGCACAGGAACCCGCTTTAGACCAGGTTTTCTGCACAGGAACCCGCTTTAGACCAGGTTTTCTGCACAGGAACCCGCTTTAGACCAGGTTTTCTGCACAGGAACCCGCTTTAGACCAGGTTTTCTGCACAGGAACCCGCTTTAGACCAAGTTTTCTGCACAGGAACCCGCTTTAGACCAGGTTTTCTGCACAGGAACCCGCTTTAGACCAGGTTTTCTGCACAGGAACCCGCTTTAGACCAGGTTTTCTGCACAGGAACCCGCTTTAGACCAGGTTTTCTGCACAGGAACCCGCTTTAGACCAGGTTTTTCTGCACAGGAACCCGCTTTAGACCAGGTTTTCTGCACAGGAACCCGCTTTAGACCAGGTTTTCTGCACAGGAACCCGCTTTAGACCAGGTTTTCTGCACAGGAACCCGCTTTAGACCAGGTTTTCTGCACAGGAACCCGCTTTAGACAGGTTTTCTGCACAGGAACCCGCTTTAGACCAGGTTTTCTGCACAGGAACCCGCTTTAGACCAGGTTTTCTGCACAGGAACCCGCTTTAGACCAGGTTTTCTGCACAGGAACCCGCTTTAGACCAGGTTTTCTGTACAGGAACCCGCTTTAGACCAGGTGTTCTGTACAGGAACCCGCTTTAGACCAGGTACAGGAACCCGCTTTAGACCAGGTTTTCTGCACAGGAACCCGCTTTAGACCAGGTTTTCTGTACAGGAACCCGCTTTAGACCAGGTTTTCTGTACAGGAACCCGCTTTACACCAGGTTTTCTGCACAGGAACCCGCTTTAGACCAGGTTTTCTGCACAGGAACCCGCTTTAGACCAGGTTTTCTGCACAGGAACCCGCTTTAGACCAGGTTTTCTGCACAGGAACCCGCTTTAGACCAGGTTTTTCTGTACAGGAACCCGCTTTAGACCAGGTTTTCTGTACAGGAACCCGCTTTAGACCAGGTTTTCTGCACAGGAACCCGCTTTAGACCAGGTTTTCTGCACAGGAACCCGCTTTAGACCAGGTTTTTCTGCACAGGAACCCGCTTTAGACCAGGTTTTCTGCACAGGAACCCGCTTTAGACCAGGTTTTCTGCACAGGAACCCGCTTTAGACCAGGTTTTCTGCACAGGAACCCGCTTTAGACCAGGTTTTCTGCACAGGAACCCGCTTTAGACCAGGTTTTCTGCACAGGAACCCGCTTTAGACCAGGTTTTCTGTACAGGAACCCGCTTTAGACCAGGTTTTCTGTACAGGAACCCGCTTTAGACCAGGTTTTCTGCACAGGAACCCGCTTTAGACCAGGTTTTCTGCACAGGAACCCGCTTTAGACCAGGTTTTTCTGTACAGGAACCCGCTTTAGACCAGGTTTTCTGTACAGGAACCCGCTTTAGACCAGGTTTTCTGTACAGGAACCCGCTTTAGACCAGGTTTTCTGTACAGGAACCCGCTTTAGACCAGGTTTTCTGTACAGGAACCCGCTTTTGGCCGCTTTAGACCAGGTTTTCTGTACAGGAACCCGCTTTAGACCAGGTTTTCTGCACAGGAACCCGCTTTAGACCAGGTTTTCTGCACAGGAACCCGCTTTAGACCAGGTTTTTTGCACAGGAACCCGCTTTAGACCATTTTTTCTGCACAGGAACCCGCTTTAGACCAGGTTTTCTGCACAGGAACCCGCTTTAGACCAGGTTTTCTGCACAGGAACCCGCTTTAGACCAGGTTTTCTTCACAGGAACCCGCTTTAGACCAGGTTTTCTGCACAGGAACCCGCTTTAGACCACGTTTTCTGCACAGGAACCCGCTTTAGACCAGGTTTTCTGCACAGGAACCCGCTTTAGACCAGGTTTTCTGCACAGGAACCCGCTTTAGACCAGGTTTTCTGCACAGGAACCCGCTTTAGACCAGGTTTTCTGCACAGGAACCCGCTTTAGACCAGGTTTTCTTCACAGGAACCCGCTTTAGACCAGGTTTTCTGCACAGGAACCCGCTTTAGACCAGGTTTTCTGCACAGGAACCCGCTTTAGACCAGGTTTTCTGCACAGGAACCCGCTTTAGACCAGGTTTTCTGCACAGGAACCCGCTTTAGAGACCAGGTTTTCTGCACAGGAACCCGCTTTAGACCAGGTTTTCTGCACAGGAACCCGCTTTAGACCAGGTTTTCTGCACAGGAACCCGCTTTAGACCAGGTTTTCTGTACAGGAACCCGCTTTAGACCAAGTTTTCTGCACAGGAACCCGCTTTAGACCAGGTTTTCTGTACAGGAACCCGCTTTAGACCAGGTTTTCTGCACAGGAACCCGCTTTAGACCAGGTTTTCTGCACAGGAACCCGCTTTAGACCAGGTTTTCTGCACAGGAACCCGCTTTAGACCCCGTTTTCTGCACAGGAACCCGCTTTAGACCAGGTTTTCTGCACAGGAACCCGCTTTAGACCAGGTTTTCTGCACAGGAACCCGCTTTAGACCAGGTTTTCTTCACAGGAACCCGCTTTAGACCAGGTTTTCTGCACAGGAACCCGCTTTAGACCAGGTTTTCTGCACAGGAACCCGCTTTAGACCAGGATTTCTGCACAGGAACCCGCTTTAGACCAGGTTTTCTGCACAGGAACCCGCTTTAGACCAGGTTTTCTGCACAGGAACCCGCTTTAGACCAGGTTTTCTGCACAGGAACCCGCTTTAGACCAGGTTTTCTGCACAGGAACCCGCTTTAGACCAGGTTTTCTGCACAGGCACCCGCTTTAGACCAGGTTTTCTGTACAGGAACCCGCTTTAGACCAGGTTTTCTGCACAGGAACCCGCTTTAGACCAGGTTTTCTGCACAGGAACCCGCTTTAGACCAGGTTTTCTGCACAGGAACCCGCTTTAGACCAGGTTTTCTGCAGAGGAACCCGCTTTAGACCAGGTTTTCTGCACAGGAACCCGCTTTAGACCAGGTTTTCTGCACAGGAACCCGCTTTAGACCAGGTTTTCTGCACAGGAACCCGCTTTAGACCAGGTTTTCTGCACAGGAACCCGCTTTAGACCAGGTTTTCTGTACAGGAACCCGCTTTAGGCCAGGTTTTCTGCACAGGAACCCGCTTTAGACCAGGTTTTCTGCACAGGAACCCGCTTTAGACCAGGTTTTCTGCACAGGAACCCGCTTTAGACCAGGTTTTCTGCACAGGAACCCGCTTTAGACCAGGTTTTCTGCACAGGACCCCGCTTTAGACCAGGTTTTCTGCACAGGAACCCGCTTTAGACCAGGTTTTCTGCACAGGAACCCGCTTTAGACCAGGTTTTCTGCACAGGAACCCGCTTTAGACCAGGTTTTCTGCACAGGAACCCGCTTTAGACCAGGTTTTCTGTACAGGAACCCGCTTTAGACCAGGTTTTCTGTACAGTAACTCGCTTTAGACCAGGTTTTCTGTACAGTAACCCGCTTTAGACCAGGTTTTCTGTACAGGAACCCGCTTTAGACCAGGTTTTCTGTACAGGAACCCGCTTTAGACCAGGTTTTTTGTACAGGAACCCGCTTTAGACCAGGTTTTCTGCACAGGAACCCGCTTTAGACCAGGTTTTCTGCACAGGAACCCGCTTTAGACCAGGTTTTCTGCACAGGAACCCGCTTTAGACCAGGTTTTCTGCACAGGAACCCGCTTTAGACCAGGTTTTTTTTGCACAGGAACCCGCTTTAGACCAGGTTTTCTGCACAGGAACCCCTTTAGACCAGGTTTTCTGCACAGGAACCCGCTTTAGACCAGGTTTTCTGCACAGGAACCCGCTTTAGACCAGGTTTTCTGCACAGGAACCCGCTTTAGACCAGGTTTTCTGCACAGGACCCCGCTTTAGACCAGGTTTTCTGCACAGGAACCCGCTTTAGACCAGGTTTTCTGCACAGGAACCCGCTTTAGACCAGGTTTTCTGCACAGGAACCCGCTTTAGACCAGGTTTTCTGCACAGGAACCCGCTTTAGACCAGGTTTTCTGCACAGGAACCCGCTTTAGACCAGGTTTTCTGCACAGGAACCCGCTTTAGACCAGGTTTTTTTGTACAGGAACCCGCTTTAGACCAGGTTTTCTGCACAGGAACCCGCTTTAGACCAGGTTTTCTGCACAGGAACCCGCTTTAGACCAGGTTTTCTGCACAGGAACCCGCTTTAGACCAGGTTTTCTGCACAGGAACCCGCTTTAGACCAGGTTTTCTGCACAGGAACCCGCTTTAGACCAGGTTTTCTGCACAGGAACCCGCTTTAGACCAGGTTTTCTGTACAGGAACCCGCTTTAGACCAGGTTTTTTGTACAGGAACCCGCTTTAGACCAGGTTTTCTGTACAGGAACCCGCTTTAGACCAGGTTTTCTGTACAGGAACCCCCTTTAGACCAGGTTTTCTGTACAGGAACCCGCTTTAGACCAGGTTTTCTGCACAGGAACCCGCTTTAGACCAGGTTTTCTGCACAGGAACCCGCTTTAGACCAGGTTTTCTGCACAGGAACCCGCTTTAGACCAGGTTTTCTGCACAGGAACCCGCTTTAGACCAGGTTTTCTGTACAGGAACCCGCTTTAGACCAGGTTTTCTGTACAGGAACCCGCTTTAGACCAGGTTTTCTGTACAGGAACCCGCTTTAGACCAGGTTTTCTGCACAGGAACCCGCTTTAGACCAGGTTTTCTGCACAGGAACCCGCTTTAGACCAGGTTTTCTGCACAGGAACCCGCTTTAGACCAGGTTTTCTGCACAGGAACCCGCTTTAGACCAGGTTTTCTGCACAGGAACCCGCTTTAGACCAGGTTTTTCTGTACAGGAACCCGCTTTAGACCAGGTTTTTCTGTACAGGAACCCGCTTTAGACCAGGTTTTCTGCACAGGAACCCGCTTTAGACCAGGTTTTCTGCACAGGAACCCGCTTTAGACCAGGTTTTCTGCACAGGAACCCGCTTGAGACCAGGTTTTCTGCACAGGAACCCGCTTTAGACCAGGTTTTCTGCACAGGAACCCGCTTTAGACCAGGTTTTCTGCACAGGAACCCGCTTTAGACCAGGTTTTCTGCACAGGAACCCGCTTTAGACCAGGTTTTCTGTACAGGAACCCGCTTTAGACAAGGTTTTCTGCACAGGAACCCGCTTTAGACCAGGTTTTCTGCACAGGAACCCGCTTTAGACCAGGTTTTCTGCACAGGAACCCGCTTTAGACCAGGTTTTCTGCACAGGAACCCGCTTTAGACCAGGTTTTCTGCACAGGAACCCGCTTTAGACCAGGTTTTCTGCACAGGAACCCGCTTTAGACCAGGTTTTCTGCACAGGAACCCGCTTTAGACCAGGTTTTCTGTACAGGAACCCGCTTTAGACCAGGTTTTCTGCACAGGAACCCGCTTTAGACCAGGTTTTCTGCACAGGAACCCGCTTTAGACCAGGTTTTCTGCACAGGAACCCGCTTTAGACCAGGTTTTCTGCACAGGAACCCGCTTTGACCAGGTTTTCTGCACAGGAACCCGCTTTAGACCAGGTTTTCTGCACAGGAACCCGCTTTAGACCAGGTTTTCTGCACAGGAACCCGCTTTAGACCAGGTTTTCTGTACAGGAACCCGCTTTAGACCAGGGTTTCTGTACAGGAACCCGCTTTAGACCAGGTTTTCTGTACAGGAACCCGCTTTAGACCAGGTTTTCTGCACAGGAACCCGCTTTAGACCAGGTTTTCTGCACAGGAACCCGCTTTAGACCAGGTTTTCTGCACAGGAACCCGCTTTAGACCAGGTTTTCTGCACAGGAACCCGCTTTAGACCATTTTTTCTGCACAGGAACCCGCTTTAGACCAGGTTTTCTGCACAGGAACCCGCTTTAGACCAGGTTTTCTGCACAGGAACCCGCTTTAGACCAGGTTTTCTGCACAGGAACCCGCTTTAGACCAGGTTTTCTGCACAGGAACCCGCTTTAGACCAGGTTTTCTGTACAGGAACCCGCTTTAGACCAGGTTTTCTGTACAGGAACGCGCTTTAGACCAGGTTTTCTGTACAGGAACCCGCTTTAGACCAGGTTTTCTGCACAGGAACCCGCTTTAGACCAGGTTTTCTGCACAGGAACCCGCTTTAGACCAGGTTTTCTGCACAGGAACCCGCTTTAGACCAGGTTTTCTGCACAGGAACCCGCTTTAGACCAGGTTTTCTGCACAGGAACCCGCTTTAGACCAGGTTTTCTGCACAGGAACCCGCTTTAGACCAGGTTTTCTGCACAGGAACCCGCTTTAGACCAGGTTTTCTGCACAGGAACCCGCTTTAGACCAGGTTTTCTGCACAGGAACCCGCTTTAGACCAGGTTTTTCTGTACAGGAACCCGCTTTAGACCAGGTTTTTCTGTACAGGAACCCGCTTTAGACCAGGTTTTCTGTACAGGAACCCGCTTTAGACCAGGTTTTCTGCACAGGAACCCGCTTTAGACCAGGTTTTCTGCACAGGAACCCGCTTTAGACCAGGTTTTCTGCACAGGAACCCGCTTTAGACCATGTTTTCTGTACAGGAACCCGCTTTAGACCAGGTTTTCTGTACAGGAACCCGCTTTAGACCAGGTTTTCTGTACAGGAACCCGCTTTAGACCAGGTTTTCTGTACAGGAACCCGCTTTAGACCAGGTTTTCTGTACAGGAACCCGCTTTAGACCAGGTTTTCTGTACAGGAACCCGCTTTAGACCAGGTTTTCTGCACAGGAACCCGCTTTAGACCAGGTTTTCTGCACAGGAACCCGCTTTAGACCAGGTTTTCTGCACAGGAAACCGCTTTAGACCAGGTTTTCTGTACAGGAACCCGCTTTAGACCAGGTTTTCTGTACAGGAACCCGCTTTAGACCAGGTTTTCTGCACAGGAACCCGCTTTAGACCAGGTTGTCTGCACAGGAACCCGCTTTAGACCAGGTTTTCTGCACAGGAACCCGCTTTAGACCAGGTTTTCTGCACAGGAACCCGCTTTAGACCAGGTTTTCTGTACAGGAACCCGCTTTAGACCAGGTTTTCTGTACAGGAACCCGCTTTAGACCAGGTTTTCTGTACAGGAACCCGCTTTAGACCAGGTTTTCTGTACAGGAACCCGCTTTAGACCAGGTTTTCTGCACAGGAACCCGCTTTAGACCAGGTTTTCTGTACAGGAACCCGCTTTAGACCAGGTTTTCTGCACAGGAACCCGCTTTAGACCAGGTTTTCTGCACAGGAACCCGCTTTAGACCAGGTTTTCTGTACAGGAACCCGCTTTAGACCAGGTTTTCTGCACAGGAACCCGCTTTAGACCAGGTTTTCTGCACAGGAACCCGCTTTAGACCAGGTTTTCTGCACAGGAACCCGCTTTAGACCAGGTTTTCTGCACAGGAACCCGCTTTAGACCAGGTTTTCTGCACAGGAACCCGCTTTAGACCAGGTTTTCTGCACAGGAACCCCCTTTAGACCAGGTTTTCTGCACAGGAACCCGCTTTAGACCAGGTTTTCTGCACAGGAACCCGCTTTAGACCAGGTTTTCTGCACAGGAACCCGCTTTAGACCAGGTTTTCTGCACAGGAACCCGCTTTAGACCAGGTTTTCTGCACAGGAACCCGCTTTAGACCAGGTTTTCTGTACAGGAACCCGCTTTAGACCAGGTTTTCTGTACAGGAACCCGCTTTAGACCAGGTTTTCTGTACAGGACCCCGCTTTAGACCAGGTTTTCTGCACAGGAACCCGCTTTAGACCAGGTTTTCTGCACAGGAACCCGCTTTAGACCAGGTTTTCTGCACAGGAACCCGCTTTAGACCAGGTTTTTTCTGTACAGGAACCCGCTTTAGACCAGGTTTTCTGTACAGGAACCCGCTTTAGACCAGGTTTTCTGTACAGGAACCCGCTTTAGACCAGGTTTTCTGTACAGGAACCCGCTTTAGACCAGGTTTGCTGCACAGGAACCCGCTTTAGACCAGGTTTTCTGCACAGGAACCCGCTTTAGACCAGGTTTTTTTGCACAGGAACCCGCTTTAGACCAGGTTTTCTGCACAGGAACCCGCTTTAGACCAGGTTTTCTGCACAGGAACCCGCTTTAGACCAGGTTTTTCTGCACAGGAACCCGCTTTAGACCAGGTTTTTCTGTACAGGAACCCGCTTTAGACCAGGTTTTCTGTACAGGACCCCGCTTTAGACCAGGTTTTCTGCACAGGAACCCGCTTTAGACCAGGTTTTCTGCACAGGAACCCGCTTTAGACCAGGTTTTCTGCACAGGAACCCGCTTTAGACCAGGTTTTCTGCACAGGAACCCGCTTTAGACCAGGTTTTCTGCACAGGAACCCGCTTTAGACCAGGTTTTCTGCACAGGAACCCGCTTTAGACCAGGTTTTCTGCACAGGAACCCGCTTTAGACCAGGTTTTCTGTACAGGAACCCGCTTTAGACCAGGTTTTCTGTACAGGAACCCGCTTTAGACCAGGTTTTCTGTACAGGAACCCGCTTTAGTCCAGGTTTTCTGTACAGGAACCCGCTTTAGACCAGGTTTTCTGTACAGGAACCCGCTTTAGACCAGGTTTTCTGTACAGGAACCCGCTTTAGACCAGGTTTTCTGCACAGGAACCCGCTTTAGACCAGGTTTTCTGCACAGGAACCCGCTTTAGACCAGGTTTTCTTTACAGGAACCCGCTTTAGACCAGGTTTTCTGCACAGGAACCCGCTTTAGACCAGGTTTTCTGCACAGGAACCCGCTTTAGACCAGGTTTTCTGCACAGGAACCCGCTTTAGACCAGGTTTTCTGCACAGGAACCCGCTTTAGACCAGGTTTTCTGCACAGGAACCCGCTTTAGACCAGGTTTTTCTGCACAGGAACCCGCTTTAGACCAGGTTTTCTGCACAGGAACCCGCTTTAGACCAGGTTTTTCTGTACAGGAACCCGCTTTAGACCAGGTTTTCTGCACAGGAACCCGCTTTAGACCAGGTTTTCTGCACAGGAACCCGCTTTAGACCAGGTTTTCTGCACAGGAACCCGCTTTAGACCAGGTTTTCTGCACAGGACCCCGCTTTAGACCAGGTTTTCTGCACAGGAACCCGCTTTAGACCAGGTTTTCTGCACAGGAACCCGCTTTAGACCAGGTTTTCTGCACAGGAACCCGCTTTAGACCAGGTTTTCTGCACAGGAACCCGCTTTAGACCAGGTTTTTCTGTACAGGAACCCGCTTTAGACCAGGTTTTCTGCACAGGAACCCGCTTTAGACCAGGTTTTCTGCACAGGAACCCGCTTTAGACCAGGTTTTCTGCACAGGAACCCGCTTTAGACCAGGTTTTCTGCACAGGAACCCGCTTTAGACCAGGTTTTCTGCACAGGAACCCGCTTTAGACCAGGTTTTCTGCACAGGAACCCGCTTTAGACCAGGTTTTCTGCACAGGAACCCGCTTTAGACCAGGTTTTTCTGTACAGGAACCCGCTTTAGACCAGGTTTTCTGCACAGGAACCCGCTTTAGACCAGGTTTTCTGCACAGGAACCCGCTTTAGACCAGGTTTTCTGTACAGGAACCCGCTTTAGACCAGGTTTTTTGTACAGGAACCCGCTTTAGACCAGGTTTTCTGCACAGGAACCCGCTTTAGACCAGGTTTTCTGCACAGGAACCCGCTTTAGACCAGGTTTTCTGCACAGGAACCCGCTTTAGACCAGGTTTTTTTGCACAGGAACCCGCTTTAGACCAGGTTTTTCTGTACAGGAACCCGCTTTAGACCAGGTTTTCTGTACAGGAACCCGCTTTAGACCAGGTTTTCTGCACAGGAACCCGCTTTAGACCAGGTTTTCTGCACAGGAACCCGCTTTAGACCAGGTTTTCTGCACAGGAACCCGCTTTACCCGCTTTAGACCAGGTTTTTTCTGTACAGGAACCCGCTTTAGACCAGGTTTTCTGCACAGGAACCCGCTTTAGACCAGGTTTTCTGCACAGGAACCCGCTTTAGACCAGGTTTTCTGCACAGGAACCCGCTTTAGACCAGGTTTTCTGCACAGGAACCCGCTTTAGACCAGGTTTTCTGACCAGGAACCCGCTTTAGACCAGGTTTTCTGCACAGGAACCCGCTTTAGACCAGGGTTTCTGCACAGGAACCCGCTTTAGACCAGGTTTTCTGCACAGGAACCCGCTTTAGACCAGGTTTTCTGCACAGGAACCCGCTTTAGACCAGGTTCTCTGCACAGGAACCCGCTTTAGACCAGGTTTTCTGCACAGGAACCCGCTTTAGACCAGGTTTTCTGCACAGGAACCCGCTTTAGACCAGGTTTTCTGCACAGGAACCCGCTTTAGACCAGGTTTTCTGCACAGGAACCCGCTTTAGACCAGGTTTTCTGCACAGGAACCCGCTTTAGACCAGGTTTTCTGCACAGGAACCCCCTTTAGACCAGGTTTTCTGCACAGGAACCCGCTTTAGACCAGGTTTTCTGCACAGGAACCCGCTTTAGACCAGGTTTTTTTGTACAGGAACCCGCTTTAGACCAGGTTTTCTGCACAGGAACCCGCTTTAGACCAGGTTTTCTGCACAGGAACCCGCTTTAGACCAGGTTTTCTGCACAGGAACCCGCTTTAGACCAGGTTTTCTGCACAGGAACCCGCTTTAGACCAGGTTTTCTGTACAGGAACCCGCTTTAGACCAGGTTTGCTGTACAGGAACCCGCTTTAGACCAGGTTTTCTGTACAGGAACCCGCTTTAGACCAGGTTTTCTGCACAGGAACCCGCTTTAGACCAGGTTTGCTGCACAGGAACCCGCTTTAGACCAGGTTTTCTGTACAGGAACCCGCTTTAGACCAGGTTTTCTGTACAGGAACCCGCTTTAGACCAGGTTTTCTGCACAGGACCCCGCTTTAGACCAGGTTTTCTGCACAGGAACCCGCTTTAGACCAGGTTTTTTGTACAGGAACCCGCTTTAGACCAGGTTTTCTGTACAGGAACCCGCTTTAGACCAGGTTTTCTGTACAGGAACCCGCTTTAGACCAGGTTTTCTGTACAGGAACCCGCTTTAGACCAGGTTTTCTGTACAGGAACCCGCTTTAGACCAGGTTTTCTGTACAGGAACCCGCTTTAGACCAGGGTTTCTGTACAGGAACCCGCTTTAGACCAGGTTTTCTGTACAGGAACCCGCTTTAGACCAGGTTTTCTGTACAGGAACCCGCTTTAGACCAGGTTTTCTGCACAGGAACCCGCTTTAGACCAGGTTTTCTGCACAGGAACCCGCTTTAGACCAGGTTTTTCTGCACAGGAACCCGCTTTAGACCAGGTTTTCTGTACAGGAACCCGCTTTAGACCAGGTTTTCTGTACAGGAACCCGCTTTAGACCAGGTTTTCTGTACAGGAACCCGCTTTAGACCAGGTTTTCTGTACAGGAACCCGCTTTAGACCAGGTTTTCTGTACAGGAACCCGCTTTAGACCAGGTTTTTTGTACAGGAACCCGCTTTAGACCAGGTTTTCTGTACAGGAACCCGCTTTAGACCAGGTTTTCTGCACAGGAACCCGCTTTAGACCAGGTTTTGTGCACAGGAACCCGCTTTAGACCAGGTTTTCTGCACAGGAACCCGCTTTAGACCAGGTTTTCTGCACAGGAACCCGCTTTAGACCAGGTTTTCTGCACAGGAACCCGCTTTAGACCAGGTTTTTCTGTACAGGAACCCGCTTTAGACCAGGTTTTCTGCACAGGAACCCGCTTTAGACCAGGTTTTCTGCACAGGAACCCGCTTTAGACCAGGTTTTCTGCACAGGAACCCGCTTTAGACCAGGTTTTTCTGTACAGGAACCCGCTTTAGACCAGGTTTTTCTGTACAGGAACCCGCTTTAGACCAGGTTTTTAGCACAGGAACCCGCTTTAGACCAGGTTTTCTGCACAGGAACCCGCTTTAGACCAGGTTTTCTGTACAGGAACCCGCTTTAGACCAGGTTTTCTGTACAGGAACCCGCTTTAGACCAGGTTTTCTGCACAGGAACGCGCTTTAGACCAGGTTTTCTGCACAGGAACCCGCTTTAGACCAGGTTTTCTGCACAGGAACCCGCTTTAGACCAGGTTTTCTGTACAGGAACCCGCTTTAGACCAGGTTTTCTGTACAGGAACCCGCTTTAGACCAGGTTTTCTGTACAGGAACCCGCTTTAGACCAGGTTTTCTGTACAGGAACCCGCTTTAGACCAGGTTTTTTTTGCACAGGAACCCGCTTTAGACCAGGTTTTCTGCACAGGAACCCGCTTTAGACCAGGTTTTCTGCACAGGAACCCGCTTTAGACCAGGTTTTCTGCACACAAACCCGCTTTAGACCAGGTTTTCTGCACAGGAACCCGCTTTAGACCAGGTTTTCTGCACAGGAACCCGCTTTAGACCAGGTTTTCTGCACAGGAACCCGCTTTAGACCAGGTTTTTTCTGTACAGGAACCCGCTTTAGACCAGGTTTTCTGTACAGGAACCCGCTTTAGACCAGGTTTTCTGTACAGGAACCCGCTTTAGACCAGGTTTTCTGTACAGGAACCCGCTTTAGACCAGGTTTTTTTGCACAGGAACCCGCTTTAGACCAGGTTTTCTGCACAGGAACCCGCTTTAGACCAGGTTTTCTGCAGAGGAACCCGCTTTAGACCAGGTTTTCTGCACAGGAACCCGCTTTAGACCAGGTTTTCTGTACAGGAACCCGCTTTAGACCAGGTTTTCTGCACAGGAACCCGCTTTAGACCAGGTTTTCTGCACAGGAACCCGCTTTAGACCAGGTTTTCTGTACAGGAACCCGCTTTAGACCAGGTTTTCTGTACAGGAACCCGCTTTAGACCAGGTTTTCTGCACAGGAACCCGCTTTAGACCAGGTTTTCTGCACAGGAACCCGCTTTAGACCAGGTTTTCTGCACAGGAACCCGCTTTAGACCAGGTTTTCTGCATAGGAACCCGCTTTAGACCAGGTTTTTTCTGCACAGGAACCCGCTTTAGACCAGGTTTTTTTCTGCACAGGAACCCGCTTTAGACCAGGTTTTCTGCACAGGAACCCGCTTTAGACCAGGTTTTCTGCACAGGAACCCGCTTTAGACCAGG
Organism: Oreohelix idahoensis; assembly: GCA_024509875.1. Taxonomy (NCBI): domain Eukaryota; kingdom Metazoa; phylum Mollusca; class Gastropoda; order Stylommatophora; family Oreohelicidae; genus Oreohelix; species Oreohelix idahoensis. Next base: position 363,109 of record JAMPIV010017490.1, on the reverse strand, counting down.
TTTTCTGCACAGGAACCCGCTTTAGACCAGGTTTTCTGTACAGGAACCCGCTTTAGACCAGGTTTTCTGTACAGGAACCCGCTTTTGACCAGGTTTTCTGTACAGGAACCCGCTTTAGACCAGGTTTTCTGCACAGGAACCCGCTTTAGACCAGGTTTTCTGCACAGGACCCCGCTTTAGACCAGGTTTTCTGTACAGGAACCCGCTTTAGACCAGGTTTTCGGTACAGGAACCCGCTTTAGACCAGGTTTTCTGTACAGGAACCCGCTTTAGACCAGGTTTTTCTGTACAGGAACCCGCTTTAGACCAGGTTTTCTGTACAGGAACCCGCTTTAGACCAGGTTTTCTGTACAGGAACCCGCTTTAGACCAGGTTTTCTGCACAGGAACCCGCTTTAGACCAGGTTTTCTGCACAGGACACCGCTTTAGACCAGGTTTTCTGCACAGGAACCCGCTTTAGACCAGGTTTTCTGCACAGGAACCCGCTTTAGACCAGGTTTTCTGCACAGGAACCCGCTTTAGACCAGGTTTTCTGCACAGGAACCCGCTTTAGACCAGGTTTTCTGCACATGAACCCGCTTTAGACCAGGTTTTCTGCACAGGAACCCGCTTTAGACCAGGTTTTCTGCACAGGAACCCGCTTTAGACCAGGTTTTCTGCACAGGAACCCGCTTTAGACCAGGTTTTCTGTATAGTAACCCGCTTTAGACCAGGTTTTCTGCACAGGAACCCGCTTTAGACCAGGTTTTCTGCACAGGAACCCGCTTTAGACCAGGTTTTCTGCACAGGAACCCGCTTTAGACCAGGTTTTCTGCACAGGAACCCGCTTTAGACCAGGTTTTCTGTACAGGAACCCGCTTTAGACCAGGTTTTCTGTACAGGAACCCGCTTTAGACCAGGTTTTCTGCACAGGAACCCGCTTTAGACCAGGTTTTCTGCACAGGAACCCGCTTTAGACCAGGTTTTCTGCACTGGAACCCGCTTTAGACCAGGTTTTCTGCACAGGAACCCGCTTTAGACCAGGTTTTCTGCACAGGAACCCGCTTTAGACCAGGTTTTGTGTACAGGAACCCGCTTTAGACCAGGTTTTGTGTACAGGAACCCGCTTTAGACCAGGTTTTGTGTACAGGAACCCGCTTTAGACCAGGTTTTGTGTACAGGAACCCGCTTTAGACCAGGTTTTCTGTACAGGAACCCGCTTTAGACCAGGTTTTCTGTACAGGAACCCGCTTTAGACCAGGTTTTCTGTACAGGAACCCGCTTTAGACCAGGTTTTGTGTACAGGAACCCGCTTTAGACCAGGTTTTGTGTACAGGAACCCGCTTTAGACCAGGTTTTCTGTACAGGAACCCGCTTTAGACCAGGTTTTCTGCACAGGAACCCGCTTTAGACCAGGTTTTCTGCACAGGAACCCGCTTTAGACCAGGTTTTCTGTACAGGAACCCGCTTAAGACCAGGTTTTCTGCACAGGAACCCGCTTTAGACCAGGTTTTCTGCACAGGAACCCGCTTTAGACCAGGTTTTCTGCACAGGAACCCGCTTTAGACCAGGTTTTCTGCACAGGAACCCGCTTTAGACCAGGTTTTCTGCACAGGAACCCGCTTTAGACCAGGTTTTTTTTCACAGGAACCCGCTTTAGACCAGGTTTTCTGCACAGGAACCCGCTTTAGACCAGGTTTTCTGCACAGGAACCCGCTTTAGACCAGGTTTTCTGCACAGGAACCCGCTTTAGACCAGGTTTTTCTGTACAGGAACCCGCTTTAGACCAGGTTTTCTGTACAGGAACCCGCTTTAGACCAGGTTTTCTGTACAGGAACCCGCTTTAGACCAGGTTTTCTGCACAGGAACCCGCTTTAGACCAGGTTTTCTGCACAGGAACCCGCTTTAGACCAGGTTTTCTGCACAGGACCGCTTTAGACCAGGTTTTCTGCACAGGAACCCGCTTTAGACCAGGTTTTCTGCACAGGAACCCGCTTTAGACCAGGTTTTCTGCACAGGAACCCGCTTTAGACCAGGTTTTCTGCACAGGAACCCGCTTTAGACCAGGTTTTCTGCACAGGAACCCGCTTTAGACCAGGTTTTCTGCACAGGAACCCGCTTTAGACCAGGGTTTCTGCACAGGAACCCGCTTTAGACCAGGTTTTCTGCACAGGAACCCGCTTTAGACCAGGTTTTCTGCACAGGAACCCGCTTTAGACCAGGTTTTTTGCACAGGAACCCGCTTTAGACCAGGTTTTCTGCACAGGAACCCGCTTTAGACCAGGTTTTCTGTACAGGAACCCGCTTTAGACCAGGTTTTCTGTACAGGAACCCGCTTTAGACCAGGTTTTCTGCACAGGAACCCGCTTTAGACCAGGTTTTCTGCACAGGAACCCGCTTTAGACCAGGTTTTCTGTACAGGAACCCGCTTTAGACCAGGTTTTCTGCACAGGAACCCGCTTTAGACCAGGTTTTCTGCACAGGAACCCGCTTTAGACCAGGTTTTCTGCACAGGAACCCGCTTTAGACCAGGTTTTCTGCACAGGAACCCGCTTTAGACCAGCTTTAGACCAGGTTTTCTGCACAGGAACCCGCTTTAGACCAGGTTTTCTGCACAGGAACCCGCTTTAGACCAGGTTTTCTGCACAGGAACCCGCTTTAGACCAGGTTTTCTGTACAGGAACCCGCTTTAGACCAGGTTTTCTGTACAGGAACCCGCTTTAGACCAGGTTTTCTTTAGACCAGGTTTTCTGTACAGGAACCCGCTTTAGACCAGGTTTTCTGTACAGGAACCCGCTTTAGACCAGGTTTTCTGCACAGGAACCCGCTTTAGACCAGGTTTTCTGCACAGGAACCCGCTTTAGACCAGGTTTTCTGCACAGGAACCCGCTTTAGACCAGGTTTTTGCACAGGAACCCGCTTTAGACCAGGTTTTCTGCACAGGAACCCGCTTTAGACCAGGTTTTCTGCACAGGAACCCGCTTTAGACCAGGTTTTCTGCACAGGAACCCGCTTTAGACCAGGTTTTCTGCACAGGAAACCGCTTTAGACCAGGTTTTCTGCACAGGAACCCGCTTTAGACCAGGTTTTCTGCACAGGAACCCGCTTTAGACCAGGTTTTCTGCACAGGAACCCGCTTTAGACCAGGTTTTCTGCACAGGAACCCGCTTTAGACCAGGATTTCTGCACAGGAACCCGCTTTAGACCAGGTTTTCTGTACAGGAACCCGCTTTAGACCAGGTTTTCTGTACAGGAACCCGCTTTAGACCAGGTTTTCTGTACAGGAACCCGCTTTAGACCAGGTTTTCTGTACAGGAACCCGCTTTAGACCAGGTTTTCTGCACAGGAACCCGCTTTAGACCAGGTTTTTTGCACAGGAACCCGCTTTAGACCAGGTTTTCTGTACAGGAACCCGCTTTAGACCAGGTTTTCTGTACAGGAACCCGCTTTAGACCAGGTTTTTTGTACAGGAACCCGCTTTAGACCAGGTTTTCTGCACAGGAACCCGCTTTAGACCAGGTTTTCTGCACAGGAACCCGCTTTAGACCAGGTTTTCTGCACAGGAACCCGCTTTAGACCAGGTTTTCTGCACAGGAACCCGCTTTAGACCAGGTTTTCTGTACAGGAACCCGCTTTAGACCAGGTTTTCTGTACAGGAACCCGCTTTAGACCAGGTTTTCTGTACAGGAACCCGCTTTAGACCAGGTTCTGTACAGGAACCCGCTTTAGACCAGGTTTTCTGTACAGGAACCCGCTTTAGACCAGGTTTTCTGTACAGGAACCCGCTTTAGACCAGGTTTTCTGTACAGGAACCCGCTTTAGACCAGGTTTTCTGCACAGGAACCCGCTTTAGACCAGGTTTTCTGCACAGGAACCATTTCACTACAACCATCACCCAAATACCCGTATCAACTCCCCTGACAGCCCCGGTTGAAAAATCTGTTATGCAGATTTTTACCAAATTTTAACATTAATCTTACCATCGCAATTAATTATATCAATAAAAATTAAATTATGGACTACGACCAGTGATGTTTTGAATAAAACAGTGTCAGTGGTCGTTGTCAATACATTATAATGTCACATACGTCATAGAAGTAATACATAAGTTAAAGAAAAGAAATGTCAATCGTCAAGACAGAAGAAGAAATTATCATCTAATGTCTTAAATAATATAAGAGTTAGTTAACTAAGAACTAAAATTATTTAAGTAATCGACGTATTAGTGTGTAAATGTCATGTGTGTGTAATATTCTAGACATGAATCTATTTAAATAAACTAATTACATGTCATAAAAGTATTAAAATAAAGAATATAGCAGAAATACATTAGAACATAGTATTAAGAACAAATAATGAAAAGAAAATAGTAAATACTAAAGGAATAGAGTCAATCTACTAATGTTATCAATAAAATTATATATGAAAAATTTATCTAATCTACCGCTAAGTTACCCTATATAAAATAAAGATACACTATTATAATAAACTCATGTGTACTAGTTCAGGTACTAATTAAAATCTAATTATCCTACAATTTTAATTGTTTTATTTCATAGTATTCAAAATGCTTAACACTGGGGTAAAGCATACACGATAGGCCTAGACGACTATCACTTTCCCCTAGTTCTGAAAAAATTCCGACGTGTGAAGCACGATATAAAGAGTCAGTCACGACATTTTCCAAACCTGGAATCGACTCTATCTTGAACCTTGATTTGAAACAATCGAATGTGTAGCATCAATTATCCTGTGTCAACGTCAGTTGAGATACAAATTTCGATATTCTTATAAAGCGTTTGATGTCACAGTAAACCTTGACGTCTAGAATTAAAGATTCGTAAAGTTGTGCTCGATTGAATCATAACATGTCATCTGGTGTCGATAACAACGAGCGAGCCGTCATATTATTCGACGTTGAGTTCTGTTCAAACGACTACTTGAACTTGTATGAGACTAATATCGAAGTCGAGATTGCCCGCATCTGACGAAGAAGAGCAAAACCGGTAAAATATGTTGACCTCAAAATAGGAGGTTTCAATTAAAATTTTCCTAAAACTTTACTGATCGCGATGTTAGAAATATCAGTCCAATGTAATATGCAGACATGTTTTTCCTTAACAGGAAAAAACAATACATTAATTATGCTGCATGGGCTGAGCATAGTTAGAACAATCAACCACGTTACTGTCTATCGTTGGCATGGTAAAACAAATAAAGACAGAAAACATGTGTACAAAAATAGAGGTGTCACAAAAAATGTTTTCTCCAAGAAAAGTCACTAACCAATCTATATTAGAATAGATGACTATGACAGAAAATAACTGATGACTGACTATGCTGAGTCATCATAAAATATGACTAAAATTGTGCGTGTAAAGTTTTATCTACGAGAAATAGAATCAGGTACTACTTGCAACCTGAGAGAATGATGGTGAAAATACGCACCCTTGTCATGCTCGATAACAACATAGTGCAAGAACATGCACTTTTCCTATTATAGGTAGCTTTACTGTCACTACGATGTGAACAATAGTACTGTGTAGCACCTGTCGTATGCGACAGCGTAATAATCAAAGTGAAAACTTTTATGACCAACTTATCGGTTTTAATTTTCCCATCAGAGGTACAACCAAAATTAACGACGTTAGTTTTATTATTAAACATTTTATTACTGTCAATCATATCTACATTCGTATTAAGATCAGGTTCTCTCTGATCATATTGACAAGATAATGTAGTTTGACAAGTAGGTAGATGTAAAGAACCATGATTGTCAGGAAAAGAAAGTTCATCTTCCTGAAATAAGAATAGATCAGAATCATAACAAGAAGTGACGATCTTGACGTCGAGATCGTGAAAAGAAACTTGTTTAATGTTTAGGACGGGTATGGAACACCCCAAACATATTATTAGAAAGATCGACTATTGACAACTGAGAGTGCTGAGTCATCTCAGATTGTGTCATGAAAGTCATAGATATGTCATTGGTAGAGTGATTAATCCCTGACATTTGATCACAGTCATAAGCAAAAGAGATGGTCATAAAAAGATAACTGACCAGTAAGATTAGGAGTAAATTGTTGAGGACACGTGAGTACTTAACAGTAGCTAGATGTCTGATAACATTTCATGTTTACCGTGAAAACCAAACTAGTGATAACAGACAAAAGAGTAAAGAAAAAATTTGTAAGACCAGTTGTAGCATTAACAATGTTGGAAGTATTTAAATATACAACGTAAGATGTGGTAACAACATTGTCAAGTTTATTGACAATTGATGTACATTTAGTATCCCGGTCTTCAATAAAAGACAAATCAGATATGCTTTTGTTATCGACACTCTCAACATGAGGGGTATCTTCATCATTCTCATCACCTTCCAAAATGGTGTCAAGACCAAAATTTGAAAATACTGTGCCACCTGTGGCAAATTTACTGGCACGTAGTTGAGCCATAACAATTACCGAGTTGTCAGTGCAATAGTGCCATCATTCCCAATCCTCAATCTCCCCTGGTGAGCAATCCTTGCTACCATAGATGCGACCCACAGTTAAATCCGCAATAGGATCCCTCAATAAACATATGTGGATTTTACCTGAAAAGAAAGGGGTATGTACCTACAAAAGAGCAGTGGCATAGTACTCAATGGTACCCCCAAAAGTACTACATGTAACAATTTTATTAGTTAAATATTTAGGATGTACTAAGGACTGTCGAATGCCAATGGTGGATGAACCTGAGTCCCTCAAAACTGATACCATTGTACCGTTGGCCACTCCTTTGTTGAAGATCAAAGACCCTGTGCCGTCGTATGCAGAGAGACTAACTTCCGGTAGAAGATGTCCACACTTCAACACCGTATCCTTGGCCTGCTGAAAAATAGTGCTACATTTTTGGCAAGTATTTGCCATGTTATAATCAACAGCATAACATGAAGATGAAGCCCGCATCTGAGTATTATTATCATGACTACCTGGGGGTGCATTGCTAGTCAAAGCCGCCCCTGTATTGTGTTCAAACCTATGTGTTCCGTGAGAATTTGAACGTTGCTGATGATCAACAGAATTATTTTGACTCCTGTGGTGAAGTGGGATGTTATAAATATTTATAGGGGACTTAGTGTACTGACTGAGATCAGCTGTGAAGGTATCTATATCTAATAAGAGTAGTGTATTATAGATAACCTTACTTGCTGCCACATATATGTATATCTCAGTCAGAATTATTCTGGAATAGTGTGATGACTACGTTGTATGTCTAGGGTATGTGTATGATGAAGTGTAAGTCATAACAACAACAGACAGATAAACAATTTAAATTATTCCACCACACTTGACAACACTGTGACACTCACATACATATAACACTCTAAAGGATATCTTAAAGGAGTCACTGATAACTTTTCAAATAACAATATGTATTCATTGCTGTTATGAATGAATATGTGTCCTGATTCAAATACAAAGGGAACCAGGAATCACAATCAATTTTAATTACAAGTTATATGTACAGAATTTCTCAATATGAATATTGTAGTGACATATATTATTAAAGTATCCTATGTGTGTCAGTTGTGTAGTAGTAATATGAGGTAATACTGGTTTTGTTTTGTTCAAGCTCTGTTGGTATTTGTCATCATGACTTCAATAGTTTGTCTTTATGGGAGCTAGTATTGGAGATGTTCTCAGTTCCTGTTATTAAAACAATTTACTTCCCCTCTTAAGTTTATGTTACAATATTATTTTAAGATGGGGGTACATAATTTTGAGCTCAGCTGGCCACATCAGCTTATCTTGCGTGATGGCGGCAGGAAAAGACTCCTCTGCTCGATTTCTCCCCTGTGCTCTGGAGACACCTCACTGATAGCTAAATGGACCCAGGAGTATGCTGTCCGACTCTGGATTCAGCAAAGCTCTGACCAGGTGCTGCTCAATACCATCAAGACCACGGTCCCACAATTCATGGAAACAAACACAGATACGTTGATTAGCAATGAATTCTGGCACAAAATACTGGCACAAATTCCCATCTGCTTATGTTCCAGGCTTTTATTTTAGCAAAAATGTGAGCTGGCTTCAACGCACTGTTGCTTTATCAAGCTTATTTGAACTAGTGGTCTCGAACTAACGCTCCTAAGTGAGTATATCAGCGAGTCTAGCCAATGGAGCCACGTTTCGACAAGGGTTTGAAAAAATTTTAACTTCCTACGTCTCCCCTAACAACCAAGGATAGCATTTATAGCCCGACCAATCGTGTTTAGCCTTATATTTGTTGCGCTCCAATCAATTTGGAGTTTACATGGTAGGCTATTTCTGTACGTAAGGTTTTTTCAAACACGTTATAAAAAAATTTTATGAGCAGAAATGATTTCATGCTGTCAGGCATCCCCAATATTTTATTTTGGTTATAACTTGTTAATTCCTAGACTATTTGCATAACGTTTTACATATTCTTTGTCAGCAAACCCTAAGGAACCCAAATAAACAAATTTAAAAGAGCTAAGTGGCTGCGTTCAAAATATGCAATTTCTTCTACCTCCTGTTTCGAAGATGTGCTGTCTGGGTACTGTAATGTTTTCAAACGTAAACCCATCTATTGTCATCTTTCCTTATAAGCGTTTTTCAGGATTTAAAAACCTAACTCTGGGAAGGGTAGTGAATTTATCACTGTCCGTCCGAAAAAATTAGTGCATGTGGCCTTACACGCGTGATAGTAGTAATTGTGTATCGCGCGACGCGTGTTTTGTGTTGCACGTGTTCGGCTTTATGCCTCTCCCTTTTCTCTATCCTTTAGTCCATCTGTCTTTAGTTACGCCGTGTATAAAATGGAATGAATGAAATATTAAAATTAGGTCATTGTTCAGCTTGGTATCTCAATGTTTTTGCAAGAAATACAGCACACGTTTCATTGAAGAAAGCGGGTAATAATATAGTAGGCTTTTACTATCAACATGAAAGCGTTACAATTTGCAGACGAAGCATAAAACAAAGGGGATTTCGAGTACATTCCTTGTGACAGCACTGTTATTTTACCATTGCTCTTCCTTTATTTATTATATGTATTTATTAGGCTTTATATTTACTTGATAATTTATATATGTGGATTAGAATATTCCACGACAACTCCTACCGTTGAAGCTATTATTCCTAGATCTGTAACCATTATGACTATTACTCCAGTTATTGTTATTGTTGTTATATGATGCGACATTGTATGGTTTATTCCAAGTCGAATTTTGTTGAAATTTGTTGTTGTCCCTGAACTGAGGTGATTGATTTCTATATTGTGATCTACCTCTCGAAGAATTGTTATACTTGTTAAAATTATTATTCTTAAAATAGTTGTTGTCATTACTTCTTCTGTGCATAAAACTCCTGTCAAGGCTTTGAGCACGTGACCTATTATTATCACGCCATGTTGCGGCGGAAGCTACAGGTAATGCTTCTCTCAACTGAGAATTAGACATACTAGCACCTGGATGTGCGGTAAAATAATTAACTGCCATTTCTTCTAAAGCCGCCATTGCAGGTGGTTTACGCTCCTGTAAAAATTACAAAAATGGTGCGCTAACAGAGGATAGAACCTTATCCCTAAGCAACAAATCAACTAGCTTATCGTAGGATTTATCTACCCCAGCGAGTTCAACCCATCTATTGAAGGTGATACGTATATTTGAAATAAACCCTGCGAAATCCTTACTGGAATCTGGTAGAATAGTTTTGAACTTCATTCTACATCCCTCCTCATCTAGATGAAAACGTCTTAATAACATAGCTTTTGTAGCATCATAATCCTTTGCAATTGCTGGATCTATATTCTCTATAGCATTTAATGGTTCACCAGCCAGAAACTCACTGTTTTAAAACCCATGCGGATTTATCAAGTTTATTTGTTTCACATATTTCCTCAAAACGTAATAGATACGATGATAAATCGTCGAAATTTTGTTTAAAAGGTGGTAATTTAAACTTACAGTAACCTTTGGTTTGGTTGGATGACGATGTATTATGTGCATTATCACCATTGCTATTTGTAGCAATTTGCGCTTTTAATCTCAATTCTTCCAAATGAAGAAGTGCCAATTCTTTTTCTTGTTTCATTTTATTTTGCAATCTTAATCATTTCATCCCTTGCTTCCAGTTCCTTTCGTTTTTTATATTCCTTAATTTCGCGTTCTTCTTCTTCTTGCTTAGCTGTAGCTTTTTGTTCTGCTTCTTCTCGTTTTCTATCAAGTTCCTCTTGCTTAGCTAAAGCTTTTTGTTCTGCTTCTTCTCGTTTTCTATCAAGTTCCTCTTGCTTAGCTAAAGCTTTTTGTTCTGCTTCTTCTCGTTTTCTATCACGTTCCTCTTGCTTTCTCTAAGCTTCCTTAGCTTCATATTTCGCTAGTTCTGCCACTGCAAATTCACGAAGAATGTCTCCTTTGTAACCGAAATCCTTCCCAATCTTTACAAAAGTTTCCAAAGTAGACATGTTTATTCAATAATATATTTAATTAGTAGTCAATTATATCAATCTCGAGTCTATATTTACTTAAATATCTATGCCACCAAGGCTAATACCGTACTGTGATCCACTATGTCAAACAGTTACTTATGACGTGTCTTACAAATTAGTGTAAGCTAAAAAGTTAATTTTATTTAATATTTTATAATATCATGCCATAGTCAGGCAGAAAAAAATAGTTGCTACTTAAACTACTAGTGCAAACATCAAGAAAATATCTCAGGCATCAAATATTTTCGATTAATTATTTATCAATGTTATATTTTATAATTATATACCTATTTCATCATATTATTATTATTATTATTGACTGCTTGCATCAGGGTCAGCGAACCAAAGCTGACCAAGACCCTACTCCACCTCCACGTGGTGGTCCTGGAAACAGGCTGCATCACTGCAGTCTGGCTGAGAGATTAGGGATCGCAGAGGGAAGGCAAACCCGGTTAAGTTGTGTCGACGAAGAACACACTCCGGCGTAAACAGACACAACGCAAACCAACGTATACAATAAACCAAAAACCAAAGAAGCACTATTACAAAATTACGCCACACTTGTCGATTTACAAACACTAAAACGAATTTAATAACCAAATATAATGACGGAAGTTACAGAATTTGTGACAAAACTGAAATTAGGTCAAAGCACAGGAAATCTACGAAATTGTACACAAAAACATGGACTCTCTACAAATGACGTAACAGTTTTATGTGTAGAACTAAACGATAGTAAGATGAGTCTTCACGCACATCTGACAAACAATAGACAAAAATTAATAAACCTGAAACTTAGGACAGTAATAATACAACGGTTATATACAACACTTCACAGCTAACAACTAATATTGACTGATTCCAACGTGAACAAAGTATGCCGCAGTATTTAGCGGATTTTTCACGAATTGACTTCAGTCAATTGATCCCTATCGAACGATTTGAACTATTCTCACCGTCCGTAGAGGTATTTGAGAACAGAACAAATTCCCAAGAGCCTTCTGCTGACTGAACATACATATAACATTATAATTTTAAAAAATCCATGTAACATGTATTACATTATTATAAGGAGAAAAAATATGCCTGCAAACCGAACCGGACCAACATTGCATAATGCACGAAAAGTATTTATCTTTTTGAAGAACAACAATCTTCGCCAGTGTAAGCATGCGCCATAGAACGACGTGGATGGCATGCAATATTGATCATTCTTTCATAGTACGCATTGTTGAAAATTTTCCCAACGGCTGTCGTCAATGAAATTGGACATGTTGTGACGTCATTTGCATCCGTAGTACGCATGCGTTTTGGTTACACAGGAAAAATTGAAAAGTTCTTGGCACAATAAACAGTCACTCTGAAACAATTCTGTTACAGCTATTTCTTCTTAGGAAAAAAAAAATTTCTCGTCCCCATGCGGAATACCATTCTGTTACAGAGTGCTCATGTAGAGGCGTAACGTATATTAAGGCGCTGGTTAGCTGGCCCAATTATTAAAGTAATAATTCATGATCTGGTGTCTCTGATTCATTCCTTGAACTTCATGCTTGTGCCTTAATGTTATAATGTCTGCCTTTTTGAGTATCTGTGCTGATATATTACACGAATGCTGAGTGTAGAAAATATCAACCTTAATTCACAAAGGTGACAACTCATTCCGTTTGAGAGTCCATCACACTTTCAATATTTAATGACAGTATAAAACAGTTCATAGACAAGTCATCTCATGATTAAAATACATACGTTAGTGCAGTCCGACTACTGTCTCCTTATACATTCATCAATCATCAAAGTATCAACGTTTTTACACGCAATGTCGACAGGCGAACATTCGGTAGTGATCATTGACGTTTGAAGATATTATAACTCTAGGAATTCATCCGTAAATTACTTATTCATTCAGGATAGCTTATCATAGCATCCATATATAATAAAGGCTGACCCATGCCTTACAATCCAAGAGAAAACACTGCACAATTCATAACGCGTCTGACTTCTTCAACGTCAGTCTATAGAAGGGTAAAAGAATCGCGTTGCCATGCCCCAGCCTATCAACTAACTACGTCATGACTATCCCTAGTCAACCCTATAACATCGCGGTCAATATAATGGCTTTAAGTGCAAAGCACTTTACATTGGTGGCATCTCAAAATGTTCACGCGTATTAAATTCAAAGTGGGTTACCATCACCCAAATACCCGTATCGCTTCACCGATGGTGAAGTTTGGGGCTGTGGTCATCAAAAGTTGGAGAACCACTGGTCTACATTGTGCCCAGAGAGTAGTCAAATTTAGGGTCGTTGACACCAATGGTTTGAGAACCACTGGGGTATAGTCTCCCATGCTGCCGTAAAATCTGTTGGGGTGTCATTGCTGCCAAGGCTTGAGAACCACTGATTTAATCTTAAGTATTATTTAATCTTACATATATATCAAGCTGATACATTATGAAAAAAAAATGTATTTAAACCCCAAAAAAATTACTTTTGGCAGCTGTAATAAAAAGCATTTGGTTGCGATAGCAGTGCAAGGAAATTTAGCTATGTCATTAACAACAAACTCAATTCTGCCCACATGACTGACGACAGCCGATTTATGGAAATAGATTTAAATGTTTGAATTTGAAAGGCCCATATTTAGGCTTTTGGGAAAAGCAAAGATGAAATCGACGATGTGCACGGTGGAAAAGGAAGTGAATGGTGAGATCAAACAATGTAGCTTAAAAAATAGTGAAGCAGTGCCATAAAGTCATGACAACATGTCCTATAAGAAGCGAAAAGGGCATGATGATGATGAATTCTTCAGAAGATTGTGACTTCGAAAAGGATTTGGATAAACAGGAAAGACATCGTTGAGTTTCTGCGATTTGTAATTATAATGAAACATTACACAGGATAAAGTTTTGAGCAGACTGTGAAGCGATGGAATATATTGGTAGACTAAATGCTGCCCACGCCACATTTAGGCTGCATATAGAGTCGACAACAACTCAAGCTAGTGAAGAGAGACTGATTTCGGCCTTACAGTTAACTCTAAATGGTCTATGTTAGGTTATGAAATATGATTTAATTGCAGCACTAACTTTGTACAAAATGAACTATTAATATAAGAATGATTTTAGTTTCATTTACATAGCATCATTTCCCTTTTCGTTCGCCGTGGAGCATGTAGCCAGCACTGCAGCTGGTCCCCTCATATGCACGGCTGTTTGCCTTTCCCTGACCGCGCTATTTATAGCTATCGTGACAGAGGTCACGTGGTCAACTTCCTAAGGGGGAAAAAATGTGGCGGTGTTTACTTTTGATAGGGCTTAATTATTGCTTTTAGGCTACTTTATTATTATAAATAACGGCTTTAATTTTGCGTAAAGCTAGACTAGAAATGTTAGAGTAAATTTTAGAACAAGAAAAAACATTTTATCACAATTAGAACAGAAGATATAAATCTGAAATAGTGTAAAATTTACGTTTTTTTAAATATTTTGTTATGGTTTATTTCTAATGCAATTTACACTAAAACGGTCACAATCAACATGCATAACAAATTACAGAAATCAAAAGTAGAAAACCTGCAGAAAATGGATATCAAAGTTTTGTTTTGGTTTCATGCGTCAAACATTTATTATTGAAACATTAAATTGCAAGTCCACATTTATTACCTTAAAATAACACACCCAATTGTCCCCAAAACATGAGAGCTAACAATTATCTCAATCATACATCACGATGGTCATGTAAAAATGAGTATGGTCATGAGTAAAACGAAATGGTCAATTTAATAGATAAATAGGTGTATTTAATAAATACATCTATTAAATGATTTCCACACTCTGTTAATTCTGTCACTCTCATGCAACAACTGCCATAATTTGCTCTAGCCCCAAAATTTCACACTTCCTTTTTTTTATAGGATGAATCTGTACATTCACAGATGGTGAAATTTGTAACATGAGTTTCCATTATAAATTTTAATTGTGAAGTTATATTTTTAATACCGCTGGCACGTCTTTCAGTTTTGGAAATAGTGGAATGTACAAATTCTCCTCCTTGCTCTCCATGCATGCCCATTCCAAAGCCATGAGTTCTGATCCAGTCTGCGCAATGTTTTATAATATGTGCTGTTTAGGAATTGTCTTACTGGGGAATAGCTTTCTGAACAAAGACATATAAGTCTCTATTAATGCTGTTATTGATTCTTTACTAATTGGTTTACTGTGTGATATTTTGTTGTGTATTTTCTCAAATGCTTCTTTCAGTGAGTTGAATTGTTCTTGGGCAATAAAAGCTATGTTAGTTATATCTTGTCTGAAATTTTCAGTGTTTGTGTAATGATTGCTCTTGTAAGATCTTTATAAACTTTTTGTGTGAGATATCTGTGGCAGTGATTCCCTATGAATGCACTGCTATGATAAGCCTGTGGTATGATTTTGTGTTTGGCTAGTACCTTGTCCAAGTGTGATCAAACTTGACCAGACCTAGCTCACAGATCTTGAAACTGAAGTTTGGCCAGCGCATCTTGTGCATTTTCAAGTTTAACTTTAAAACTATCTGTCTCCTCCTTATCCTCACAAAGTTCAATACCTGCCTGAAAAAATTCAATTTTAGCTTCTAATTCTTCTGCCTGTTTCCAGTTCCAACCAAATCTCTTCAAGTTCTTAATAGTACTAATGTTTGCATGTATCTCTTGCGGATTCTCAAATATCTTTGTGTCTATTGTATCGGCTACCATGTTCTAGAAGTCTGTGGTGTTTCAAAACAATGCCTAATAAAATATGAAGGTAAGGAGGAGCTACATTTTCAATTTCAATCTCTAACATTGGTTTGTGTAAACAATTATGGTAACATGCCACTTGCCTTTTATTCCCTTTCCCATATTTCATATATCTATTGTAATCTCTTATCAACATTGCCAAACTTCTTGGTTTGCAAGTTGTATGCTCTCTGGATGTCATTATTTCCTTGTTTTGCTGGAGACACCACAGACATGGGTATATTCCTTGAGCTCCAGACAAACCAAACATTTTCATCAAAAAGTCATAATCCCCGAATAAGAAAACAACAACTTTTTTACCATCCCACTCTAAATCTTTTAGTGACTCTATCTGAGCTTTCATGCCATTCATAAATATTTCTAAATTATCATATGTATCTCTGACTCTAGCCATTGATAAAAGGATGGTATTAGATTTAGAATTTGGTTTCTCTAAATTTACTACCTGCATTGTAACTTTGAATGAAAGAAGATATACAAACAGTTACTTAGAATTCTTTGGCAGCCGTCGTGTGCACAGGTTTTCTACCAAAGAACACTAATGGAACAGTCCTTATCTCACACACAATAAAAAAAAGACATTCATATTATAAATACAAGATTAACAAGACTTGAAAGATAGATCAAAGTAATGTGGAAGTAATCTATCTATAGCTTTGCATGTTTTCTGATGCTTATATATGCAGCTAAATATCATTATAAATGAATGAAAATGCAAAAACAGATGGTGCTTTACAAAAAGTTATTTTTTTACAACCTTATTTAAGATTTGCGAGTATCAGGAATGCGTTTACAGTGATTTAAATGTTATAAAATCTGGTGACAATATGCTTGTTCTTGTAATGCCAAACTCACAAAACTGACTACCACACATTCTCAAGATATGAAACCAAAAAAAAAAGTATGTGAAAATAATCTTTAGCTTCCCTTCGAGAAGTCTTTATAATAATAAACTCAAACGAATGGGCCCATATTTAGATATTAAATTAATAAAAAGATTACTTATTTTATAAATTTCCTCAAATGATGACGCTGTTTTCAAAAGTCTGTAACTCCGTCAAAACTAATTTCAAACAAATAAAAATGCAATCAAAAATAGAACACAGAACAAAGTTATAGTACACAAAAGAATTTTAGCGCTGTGTTTATCCAGAACGAGTGTGTAATGATTTATATTTTACTGATTTTACACACACATCAGTTGATTTTCCCCGCCAAAACGCTCAGTAGTTTTTTACGGTGCATATGAAAATTTTATACGCGGTGTCAGAATTCCGGTCACCGAAACTAAAAGATCGCTCGGGTATAAGGCACAAACAGCCGTGTATGATGTTCGTATTAACGCAATCATATGCTTTCGCAGTTATGGTTTTCGTTGCAGTTTGTTTTACATGATGATGTAGCCAGACCGATACACATTCTAATTTCAGTCGGCTTTTACAACAGTGCCATAAGGAGTAGTAGGGCAATTCTTTCTTTGTCTCCGGAGGAAATAAATGGATGATTCTAGTTTAAATGACATTTACACCGTTTGAAAATTTTTGAAAAAATCGTTTCATTTTCAGTGTTACAATATGCATTTTTAAAATTATAAGTAAAAAAAAAAATTAGCTCAGAGCGGAGCTGGAGCAGAGCAATTCAAAAATGTTATTGGTCCAAAGTAATACAACCAACAGCATTTCACAACTAGTTGTAAAGTTGCACGTATTTTCAGTCTGGTCTGGTCCCTGGTAAAATCTACTCTAGAATCCTAGAGCAGTGACTCCGACGCCTAGCTGAGCCACAATTGGATGAGGTCCAGTGCGGATTCCGAGCAAACCGAAGTACTCAAGACCTAATCTTCACACTCAGACAGCTGAGTGAAAATGCCCTTGAGTATAAGAGTGAGATCCATCTTTGTTTCGTAGATCTGGAAAAGGCGTTTGACAGGGTCCCCTGGAGCAAACTTTGGGACTGTTTGGCAAGGAAGAATATTCCAGCACCTCTGATTCATGCTATACAGAGCTTCTACAAGTCTTGCAGAAATTATGTGAGGACAGCAAACCATAAGTCAGAAGAGTTCAGGACCACCACTAGTGTAAGACAAGGTGATATCCTATCACCTTACCTCTTCATACTCCTTATGGACGATGTCATCAAGGCATGTAAGGAGAGAACAAGAAAGTATTCAGTGGGGTACTGGAAGATGAGACAGGTCCATATTTCGGAGCTGGCATTTGCTGATGATGTTGCCCTGATTGCTAAATCAGAGGCACATCTCCAATCCAACCTGCAAGTCTGGAAGGAAGAGCTGGAGAAGAGAGGGATGGTCATAAGCAGCTCTAAAACAAAATCCATGGTGGTATCACGAGAAGAAAGAAAACATCAGATTAAGTTGGGAGAACAGGTCCTGGAGCAAGGTCGACCACTTTAAATATCTCGGAGCTATTATAGACCGAAAGGGAGGCATCAAAGAAGAGTTGGCCACTCGAAAAGCAGCGGCTGGGAGACTTTTTCAGGCCATAAATCGTGGATTCCTCAGCAAGAAATAGGTTGGTAAGAAAACGAAGATGGCTGTATACCGCTCCACCTATGTCCCAGTCTTGACATATGGATGCGAGTCATGGGCAATGACTACAACCCACAAAAGCCAGATCCAAACCTCAGAAATGAGGTATCTGAGGAAAGTGGTTGAAGTAACAAGAAGAGACATGGTCCGCAACCAGAAGATCCGTCAAGGCCTAAAATCCCACCCGCTGCAGACCCAAATAGAAGTCCCAACTAAGATGGTTTGACCATGTCTGCAGAATGGGAGAAGATCGGCTACCACGACAAGCATGGGAAACAAAGAGCCAGGGATCCAGACCTCCAGGATGACCCAGAGTCCACTGGGAGGACAACATTAGACAATCTTTGAAGGACCGTGGACTAGAATGGAACCAGGCCAGGAAGAAGACAGCTGATAGAATGGTCTGGCGCTCTCTCTTCCAAACCTCTACATCTCACGGTAGAAGGGGAACGACTAAGTAAGTAAGCCATAAGGAGTAGTAGGGCAATTCTTTCTTTGTCTCCGGAGGAAATAAATGGATGATTCTAGTTTAAATGACATTTACACCGTTTGAAAAAATCGTTTCATTTTCAGTGTTACAATATGCATTTTTCAAAATTATAAGTAAAAAAAAAATTAGCTCAGAGCGGAGCTGGAGCAGAGCAATTCAAAAATGTTATTGCTCCAAAGTAATACAACCAACAGCATTTCACAACTAGTTGTAAAGTTGCACGTATTTTCAGTCTGGTCTGGTCCATGCTTTCTAGATATTACCAAAATACATGATGTACTGGTGTCAAAGTACAATACATTTGCAATCAAACGATCAATGAATAGTATGTAGCTTGTGGCGTGGGTTCAATTGGCTGTAATCTAGGTTTTCTTTAATATAGTTAATCAACTAGTGGTTCCGGGTGAACGGGCTTCAAACACAACATAAGAACTGGCCTCTCAAATAGACCAACATCAGATACTTGGACCATGACTCCTGGTTAAATATGATGACGTTTATTTACGACACATAGTAGTGATCACATTCCATTATGGTTATGACATATTCTCAATACATTTGTATTCCACAAACCTTTCAGCACACTCCTGAATGCCGTTACAAGGCATATACACTGTCATAAATCCGTTCCAACGAGGAACACAGTTATACACAGCTGATCAGTCCATCGACTGTAAACAAAAGCTCCAAATCACTAGGTCAAATATTCATGTCACATGCGAACTACGCATAGCGACAGTAAATTAGTGCCGCACTTGCAGGCACCAGTCATCTTCATTCTCACTCACATGTGGCGTGCAAAAGCCTATGCCACAAGCTTTACATAGAAACAAATCATTTATTAAAACAAAATAAACTGCATTATGGTACTTCCTTTTGTCAGCAGTGGAGAACATTAAACATCTGCATTTTTATTTATCACAATTTCAGTGATATAAACATGTCACTGATTTAGGGGAAAAAACTGAGGCATAGTTCAGAGGAAGTGGTTAAAAAAAAAGTCACTGGCAAAAATTTAATGATGTAAATTAAAAGATATCACATGTTTTGAAACAACATTAATGACAATATGCAGCAGTTGTTCAAGGTTTAATAATGTGTTATAAAATATATATCAAAGTGAACTGGCATCATTTCTAGTTAGAAACAAAACAGAATTAACAGGTACTAAAATGTAACAGTAAAGCTAGTCCCATAGCAGAAACTGCCATAGGGGAGTGAAATGTTAGAGACTTCACTATGCTGGGTCCAGCTTTTTATGAAGCGGGGTGACTAGTTCTCTTCCTTGCTGCCTTTGCCATCCCTAACTCTTGAGCAGAGCCAGGTACTCATTTACACCTGGGTAGACTTGAGCATGATATTACTAGGTTTCGATCCTGGAACCTGGTAACTGTGTTGCTAGAGGAAAGCACTCTAACTGTTTAAGCAATCAGACTTCTGATCATGCAGTGAAATTACATCAGTGTTCAGTCATAAAATGCAGCAAAATGGCTAGGTGACTGAAATAAAATGTCTGAAAACTGCAAGTGTTTCACCAGCTGAGTGTTAGAAAGTATATAGATCATAGTGACATCACCCTTGGCAGCAATCTTATTATGAAAATTAATAATCTACAACACTCAATGCCTGTGTGGAAACAATTAATCAACAAATTTTAATATTGTAACTCATGGGATTTCACTGAAATGGGATTTTAAACAAAGAACTGCAAATCTAGTAACCATGGAATGAAAAACAAGAAACATTCATTCTAATATTAATTAGCAAGCAACAATCCTAAGACACCAGGAAAAATAATGAAATCAGTTTCTCAGTAGTAAATGAAATCTACAAAGCAAACATCACATATAAGATAAGAGGACAAGTGATGACTCAGTGACATGTGCTTGAATCTTTTCAGGTTTGTTCAGTAACACAGAAATGTTGCTGGTAAGATTTCTTTCATGAAAGCAAACACCACCAAAGAAAGAAAATATATTTGATTAATATTGTAATATTTCATGCCATTTCACCGAAACCTTTATTACTACAAAGACAGTAACTTATACTCGTCAGTGTAAATGCATGAAACCAAACTTTAAGATACATCAAAATAACAATTTCACTATAAACTCTCACTATAAAGTTGAAACAGACTGGGAAAGAAATAGAAACTGAAATGAGTGTAAAAAATGGTGTATGATGTAAATACCTGTACACATGAAACTAATTCATGCCCAGACATCATATCACAGGACCATCAAGTCAGTGCAGTGACAAGATCCAGACTCCACAGTGACAAAGTTTAGAGACAAAAGTTGTCTTTGTAAATGGATCATAAGTTGGGCTGCTCAATAAAATCAAACAAAATTTAATAATAAGAGCCAGACAATGTTAAATAATAATAATTTACTTCACCTACTGTAAATTAGTTATGAGAATGAATATATGCACCAGTCAGGAGAATGAGAATATGCAAGGAGGCATATCTGGAGTGATCCTTATATGACCACCAGCTATGCACAATGCTACAATATACATATGTGGAAGTGAACCTCTGTCTGCGAGGCTAATTATACCCTCATTGACTCTTGAAATCATCCCCACACTTCCAGGGATTCCCCTTGTGGTGAAACTTGTTGAGAACCCAGCATTGCACAATAAGCTTGGAGAAGTCACTTGGGCCCCAGACGTAACTCTTTAGCTTTGACCTGGTTGACTGCATACAGGAAGATCTCACTTTGGACCCAGTGATTGGCAGGGAAAGCTGAGAAGTGGCTCTGTGCTGGATATGACAATTCCTTAGGAAAGCCCAGAACCAGAGCACAGTATATTAGTTCTGCATAGTTGTAGAGCCCCTTGGACAGCGGGGAATGCACAGTATGCCACATGCTTCTTACTCCTAGCTTGGTACCAGATCCTATAAATACCAGCCTAACTGGAGCTCATGACTTTTAACTCAGCATGTTTTGGAATGGCAGAAAAGCCACAGGAGAAGCCTAGATCTACAGTATAGACCAAGGAGTCTTCAACTTGGTATTGGCTGCAAAAGAGTGAGAAGCTCAGCAGCCCTGGTTAAACAACAACTTATAAGAATGCATATAAACCAGATATGAATGAATATAAACATGTTATAATAATTAATACAAACCAGTAGTAAAGTGATGCAATCTTCCTCTCTTTATGTTTTATTTAGTGCCTATGTCTAACAATGATAACAAAGAGCTGATCTTCACTCATTACCCATCAGTTCCCCATGGAGCAGAGGCCTTCAACAAAACTCATGCCAAGTCCTCCTGTCATGTGCCATCAGCTCAAGGTATTTCCATGTCTTCCTATAAATTTTCATTCCTGCCTCCAGTTCTCTTCTCCATGTGTTTTTCAGTCTGCCACTACTTCTGTTACTCTTAGAATTCCAGAATAAGGACTACCTGCTAATGATATCAACAAGTTTCCTCAGTGTGTGTCCTATCCATTGCCAGCATCTTCTCATCTCTTGTTCCACTAAAGAGTTGATATGAATATTAATTTATTAGCTGTCATTTTGTTTCCATATAGATTTATGGATGCCCAAGTAGTGAAGTCAGTTGTTAAGCCATTGTTGTAAGCCCTTTGTCATGTTTTCTCAATTTCTCTGCCCATTCAGCCATCCCCTGTAACTATATTTCCCCAAGTATTTGAATTCTTCCTCTGTCCATTCATAAGCATGTCACACTCAAAAGTATTTAAATAGAAAGAAAATGCTAGAATTTGGGTCAAGCATCCTTGTCTTTCATGTGTACAGGTATTTACATCATACACCATTTTTTACACTCAGGGTATAGAATTTGACCCATGCATGTAATATAATACATTAATAATACGAACCACACATTGTAATAATATGCGAATCTTCACATGTACGATATCCTGTAAATAAAACATGGCTACAAACTGAACATGCTTTTACTGAGTGCTTTCTGAAACATGTGTGTGCTTGTGTAGATGACGAGGTAATAATTATATACATACATCATAACATTACATGGTGGCAGCGGTCGATACCGGACTGACGCAAAAAACAGCTACACGATAACACGTGAGTACAGTATTCGGCTAATTTTCGTCATCGAGGTCAGCCATGGCGGCGAAACAATATCGCAACGCACCGCAAATGAGATTCGCCGGTCAAGATGATAAGAGTGAAGCTTTCTTGTTATGGCGCCAACGCATAGATCTATATTCCAAGACCACTGGTCTGGAAGGACAAACCTTAACTCCATATATCCTAGAAGCATTGGACGATGAAGGTTTAAAAATTTACAACAGTTTTGCTACCGTCATGCCTGTCGAGTCAGCGACCGACCCCGTAGCCATATTGGACGAATTTGAAAAACGTCTGATAATAAAGCACATGAACTTTAGAGTGGCAAGATTAGAACTTCACCACCTGCGACAGAAACCTGATGAAAGTTTAGATGATTTCTTCACTCGCATCAAGGAGAAAACAAGTGTATGTAAATTTAACAAAGAAGAAGAAAAAGAGCGAATTATTGAACAGATCCTTCTTAGCACACCAATGCCAGAGTTCCAGAAATGGCTACTGAGCCAGAGTGATACACTAACTTTACAACAACTTCTGGATGAAGGCAGGAAACACGAGGCACAAGCACTAAACATTAAACAAATTCAGCAAGGTACAGTAACAGCCCAGGTGGATGCAGTAAAAAGCTATAAACCTAAACACAACAAAGCAACTGGTATTAAGCAACAAGGAAAACACAACACAAGCAGAGGTGCTGTGTGTAAATGTTGTGGCCTAAACCACATACAAAACCACTGTCCAGCTAAAGACTCTACATGTCATTACTGCAGAAAGAGGGGCCACTGGATAAAATTATGTTTCAAGAGGAAACAAGACAGTGCTCAACACAACCTTCACAGCAGAGAGTCATCAAAACAAACACATTTTATGATGACTGAGGACCTTGACTCCGGTGAAGCAAGTGATCCTTCCACATTTGATACTGTGAAGATACTAACTTTCAGTAATGAACCAAAGAGAACGCAGGCTTTCTGCAAGGTACAATTCCGAATACCAGGAATTAAAAGGCACAAAGAAAGATATATTCGGTTCAAGATAGACACAGGTGCCCAAGGTAACACTCTACCCTTAAGAATATTCAGACAGATCATGCCTGACAAGGTGGATGAGCAAGGATTTCCCACAAGGGATGTAAAAAGCAGGAGTGGCAGGACAAAGCTAAGAGCTTACAATGGAACAAGTATAGACTGTTTCGGAGCAGTAACACTTGAATGTTTATACAGAGACTCTGAATGGACATCGTCAACATTTTACTTGGTAGATGTTGAAGGACCTGCAATTTTGGGTTTACCAATGTGCGAAAAGCTGAGTGTGGTAACTATTAACAACATTAAAGCTGACAAAAAAGAACAT
The DNA here is from genome assembly GCA_024509875.1 of Oreohelix idahoensis. Taxonomy (NCBI): domain Eukaryota; kingdom Metazoa; phylum Mollusca; class Gastropoda; order Stylommatophora; family Oreohelicidae; genus Oreohelix; species Oreohelix idahoensis. The sequence continues at coordinate 339,407 of JAMPIV010017490.1, read as the reverse complement.
CTTACTCTACACGTCACTGGAGTAGATGACCTTAAACAGCGATTCCCAGAACAGTTCGACAGAATAGGCAAACTTCCAGGAAAGGCAAGATTCTTTTTAAAAGACAACGCTGAGCCAAAGATAGACCCACCTAGAAAGTATCCTATACATGTTAAACAGAAACTTGCCACAGAACTAGAAAAGATGGTGCAGAATGATGTTATTAGAAAGGTTGAAGAGCATTCTGATTGGTGTAGTAGTATCACAACCGTTCTGAAGCAGGATGGTTCTCTTCGGGTTTGCCTTGACCCAAAACACTTAAACAACAGTCTAAAGCGCTGTCCACACAAAATGCATACAGTGGAAGAGATAACTCACAGATTCAACAATGCAAAATACTTTTCTACAATAGATGCTGTACACGGATACTGGAGTGTTGAGATAGCAGAGGAAAGTCAACTCCTTACAACTTTTCGAACACCATTCGGCAGATATTGTTTCAAGAGACTCCCATTTGGTTTGAATGTATCACAAGACATCTTTCAACAGAAGATTGACAACATTGTTGAGCAATGTTCTGGTACAGTGGCTATTGCGGATGACATTGTAGTCTGCGGCAGGTCAGAACAAGAACATGACCGTAACTTGATTAACTTGATGCATGTAGCACAGGCCAATGGGCTAACATTCAACAGCAAAAAGTGTACAATTAAGGCAACGGAGATACAATTTTTTGGATTGCTGTACACCCAGAATGGTGTAAACCAGACCCTAAAAAGGTTGAAGATATTCATGACATGCCAACACCAGCTACAAAGAAGGAACTGCAACAATTCTTAGGTGCTGTCAATTTCCTAGCGCAATTCATACCAAATTTGTCAGCTGCTGCAGAACCTTTGCGATCTCTACTACAGAATGAAACTCCGTATGAATGGTCAGAAGACTACCAACACATATTCAACCACTTGAAGACCCTCATATCATCTGATGCATGCTTGAAATACTATGACATGCAAGCACCCACTTTTCTCATGGTTGATTCCAGTCTGAAAGGCCTAGGAGCAGCACTTTTGCAACCAGACAAAAATCCTGAAGGACACTATGCCAAAGAACTTCGTCCTGTAGCTTACGCAAGCAAATCATTAAGTTCTGGCGAAAAGAAACTGGCAAACATTGAAAGAGAAATGCTAGCTGTACGTTTTGGAATCAAACGCTTCCACACATTTCTTTTCAACCGCCCATTTACAATTCTCTCAGATCACAAGCCACTTGAGATGATTCATAAAAAACCAATAGCTTCAGCACCACCACGACTACAAGCTCTGTTATTGGAAACACAAGGTTATGATTTTAATATTCAGTATATCCCAGGAGAGGATATAGGTCTTGCAGATGCTCTCAGCAGACTACCAAACCCCAACAAGACAGCAGATCTTACCCCAAACATCAAAGTTGATTTTGTCAAGTTTAGCGATAATCGGCTTGAACACATCAGAGAAGACACAATGAGAGATTCTATCCTTAACTCTCTCAAAGAACTGATATACCATGGATGGCCAAGCTCTATCAGGGAAGTTCCAACACACATCCGTCCATACTACTCGATGAGGGACGAGTTAAGCATCGAAGATGGTCTGATCCTTAAAGGAGATCGCATTGTTGTACCAGAAACACAACGCGATATCATCCTTAAACAGCTCCATAATAGTCACCTTGGTATTGTGAAGACACAACTGAGAGCAAAGAAAGATGTTTACTGGCCACAGATAAACAAGGACATAGAAACACTATGTAAAAAACTGTTCAATTTGCCAAGAACATGCAAATAGGCAGTGCAGAGAACCTCTCATACCATCAGACATACCATTGAGCCCTTGGAGCATTATAGGAACTGATATTTTCTCAATCGACAATAATGACTATCTTATTATTGCTGATTACTACAGCAAATTTCCCATCATTGAGAAACTTCCACAACCCTCACCATCAGCTGTTATTGCAGACATTACAAAGAAGTATTGCAGCATGTTTGGCATCCAAGATGAAATTAGATCAGACAACGGTCCACATTTCTCAGGTCAAGCATACAGAAACTTCACTAAGGACTGGAAGATCAAACACACAACATCATCACCTAGATACCCTAAATCTAATGGTTTCATTGAGAGACAGATACAAACTATCAAGTCATGAGAGACAGATACAAACTATCAAGTCAATCATGAAGAACAACACCTGGTAGAACAGTAAGATCGACAGTCCACCTAATTAGATAGAATTAAAGGTCATCACCTAGATACCCTAAATCTAATGGTTTCATTGAGAGACAGATACAAACTATCAAGTCAATCATGAAGAAAACAAGAACAGAGGATGTACACCTAGCACTCTTGAGATGGAGAACAACACCGGTAGACAGTAAGATCGACAGTCCAGCAGAACTTATGTTTGATAGAAGAATTAAAGACCTCCTACCATCTAAGGTCCACTTCCGTCCACAACATAGAGACAGCACATATGATCAACTTCAGCATCGTCAGCAAGTTCAGAAATCCAACTATGACAAATGTGCTAAAGACTTACCACCATTATATCCTGGTCAGCATGTGACTACCTACAACCACAACAATGACACATGGTCAAAAGCAACAATCATTTCCAGAAACCCTGAACCCAGGAGCTATACTTTAAGACCAGACAGCAGCAGCAACCTCCTGAGGCGGAACAGAGTGGACATAAGAGAAATCCCACAGAATACAGCAGAACAGAGAATTCCCATGCTTTCAACAGACAATGCAGTAACTCCAGACCTTGGTGCCCCACAAAACCAACAAGCGCCAAGGCCGAAATCACAACCAACTCAAGCTAAACCAGGGACTTCCGCAGAACCACCAGCACTTTACACCACTCGTTCTGGCCGTACAGTGACACCTCCCAGCCGATACAGACAGTGACATATATATACTCACACTGAGCATTACACATACTTATCCTTTCTCACATGAAACATTTCGTTGGAAATGTTTGCACACGTTTTTTTTTTTCAAAAAAGGGGGGATGTAATATAATACATTAATAATACGAACCACACATTGTAATAATATGCGAATCTTCACATGTACGATATCCTGTAAATAAAACATGGCTACAAACTGAACATGCTTTTACTGAGTGCTTTCTGAAACATGTGTGTGCTTGTGTAGATGACGAGGTAATAATTATATACATACATCATAACATTACAATGCACACGCTATTCTTGTTCTAAAAACAATGTTAGTTTTATATCATATTATCTTCTGTCAACTGTTTTAAAGAGTTCACTACAAGTATCCATAATAAAGTCACAATAACATGCTTATGGTTTCAAAACTGGATGTGATAAATTATTAATAAAAATATCTGGGTATTGAAAGAAGTAGTTTTGCTCACTTCTGAAACAATGATAACAGGAAAGAAAATTTTACAAATAATTGGTACAGGTCCGCATCCTCTTATCCAAAATCCTCAGGGACAGCTGTGTTCAGAAACCAAATTTTTTTAGTTTCCATATTTCGCCAAAATCACATTAGAAAAGTCACCCAAACACGCCCAAACTGTGTTAAAAAATCACCCACCGTCATCCAAAGAAACTTTTGAGTTTCAGAATATTTCGGTTTTCGGATAAAAGGATACAGACCTGTAGGAATAATAGGACACAGGCTTGTAACAGAGCCTGTAATGCCCTGCAAGACATGATGGCAATGAAGAATTTATCACTTGCTGTGAAAAGGTAAGCATATATTACTTTATCTTACTTACTATACTTTTTACTTTCCCTATTGCTGTGAAGCATAGTGGGGAGCTGAAGTTTGCATTCTTGAGCCAAGTGTGTCGTGTTGGCTGCTGTGGGCCCATACTGTTGTAGGATGTCTTTGATATTGTTGATAAGAATCAAAATCATTACACTCACAGGCAAACCCATAGGTACTCAGTCTCCCTCAGCAAATGTTAAAGAGTATGAATGCTAACTGTTCCTGTTATGCGCTGGTTGTATGCACAGTGGGTGTGTCCTCTCATAAGTCCATCCCTGCTAGTTTTACATTTGATACCAAATTCCAGCAATCTTAGCCCACTTGATTCATCAATCACAATGTTACTCTCTAATAGGCGATCAATAATTGTCCTCAATATTTCTCACTTATCCATATCCAAAGTCCTCACTATGGGTGCTCTCGAAGCTAGTCTGTCAGCTTTATCATAGCCGCATATCCCTGCATGATCAGGACATTAGATCCACACCATTTCCTCAAGATTCGAGGCTTCTTTGGATGTTTTCCATTCATGACATAGGCATCCACTTTGGGTCTTCCAAAGCTTCTGAGTCAGACACAGTAACTGCCCTAGTTAATGGAGTTACAGACAGCCACTCTGGGCTGCAGTAGCTGCCTCTACCTTCATTTTCATGCTGGAGGTTGTTGTCATATAAGCTCTGCTCTGTTTAGCAATGATCCTGCCCTTTATTCTAGCCGAGAAGCCACATCCTGATTTATTACCATGGAGTACAGACCCATCGGTGTACACAAGGGCATCATCATCTCCTGCATGATCATTTTTCAGTTGATTAATTTCCAGCTCTGCTTCCCATTGCCCCAAGCTCTGCACTCCCCTGCCAAAGCTGATGATGACTTGCTGGTAGTTTGTCCAGTTCTCATCTGACTTACTCCATTGTTCCCCCTTGGATATACTTTCAACTAGTGTCAAATGCCCAATCGTTGCCTCTGCCTGTACCATCCATGATATTCCCCCTCTTTATTCTTGCTCCCTTGATGTCAGCTATGTTCCTATGCAGGGGGTGGCTTTTGTCTGTGGTTATCGGCATACAGGTCTACAAGGAGTAAAACATATTGTAAAAGGTTATCGGGAGCTGGACATGGGGCTAGCAGTAAAAATCGTCCTATTTTTTCATTTTTAACTCCTTACAGAGCATGAGGCCACTACTGGCATTTATGTCCTCTTACAGCTGTGGTTTCTGTAACAATTTGTGTTACATGGTGGGTTGCCAGGCCTCTCTAACTTATTTTAGTTGCTCCTATGAAACGCTTGTTATGAGCAGCAGCGCTGTTTATTTTAGTCTCTGTAGAAATAAAATTCAGAGAACTGACGAGGCCCCAAAAGGGGAGCAAAGAATAAAGGCACTGTGCCCTACCAGGCATGCTATAGAATGGAACTAAGGAGGGTTGGACATGGGCCTACCTACTCTGTCCAGTAGAAACTTTAAACCAAGAAAAAAAAACTTCAACATGAACAAATAATTAAAAGCACATAATTCAAGTGATTTAACTTAGCCATCCAACACAGAATATGATCCTCTATTAAGACGGCATATGGTGCAATCCAGAGTAAGTCAAAAGGAGTCTGGGTTGCTGATTCACAATTTTTCTTCTAGGAAATCTACAAATTAGGCACCTGGAAATGCATGGAGGCATATCTGGAGTCATTCTTATATGACCACCAGCTATGCACAATGCTACAATATACATATGTGGAAGTGAACCTCTGTCTATGAGGCTAATTACACCCTCACTGACTCTTGAAATCATCCACACACTTCCAGGGATTCCCCCTGTGGTGAAACTTGTTGAGAACCCAGCATTGCACACATTGGAGAAGTCACTTGAGCCTCATGCGTAAATATTTGACTTGGTTGACTGCATGCAGAAGGATCTCACTATGGACCCAGTGATAGGCAGGGGAAGCTGAGAAGTGGCTCTGTGCAGGACATAACAATTCCTTGAGAGAGCCCAGAACCAGAGTACAGTATTTTAGCTCTGCATAGTCGGGGAACCCCCTTGGGTGGCGGAGAATGCACAGTATGCCATGCACTTCTTACGCCTTAGCTTTGGACCAGATGTGACGATCCTATAAATGCAAGCCAAGCTAGAGAAACTGGAGATCATGACTTAAACTCAACACATTTCAGAATGGCAGAAAAGCCTAGCTCTACATTGTAGATAAAACCAAGGAGTCTTCAACTTGGTACTGGCTGCAAAAGAGCAAGAAGCGCAGCAGCCCTAGTTAAACAACAACAACACCCTCATTGACTCTTGAAATCATCCACACACTTCCAGGGATTCCCCCTGTGGTGAAACTTGTCAAGAACCCAGCATTACTAAGCTTGGAGAAGTCACTTGAACCCCAGATGTGATTCTTTGGCATTGACCTGGTTGACTGCATGCAGGAGAATGTCAGGTACTTGTGTGTTTATTCACCGGAAAATTAAAATTGTTGACATTTATAGGCCAAACCGAGCACAGTACTTTTTTTCAGTTCGGCAAATCCAATCGCAGTGTCAAGGCCGTGGAGTTGTCACATGCAACAAAAAGACTTTTGCCACCCCCTTACGCGACGTCACAAATCTCTTACCCACCCCGTCCCCTTTTTTGTCCTTATTTTTTGTAATCCTGAAAAAATACAACTTACTCGAATGTTTTTTTTTTTTTAAAAGTTTTGTCTCGTTTTGGCCTAGTCGGTTATATTAGGGCGCATGTCCAAATATAAAAGACCCTTAAGTCTAGGGAATTGCTAGTCCTCATCATCATCATCAGCTTTCAAGTCCCTACCTAGCTATAAATGGGTACTTAACTTTGAGTTAGGGAAGGAAAAGACAGCGAGGAAGGAAACTGGTCTCCCCACCTCTCGATGCTGGACCTAGTATGATGAAGTCTCTAACACTCCACTACTGCAATAAGTTACCGGGTTTCGGGTTCAAAGCTTGGTAGTGTCACGCATCAGTCTAACCAGCTGTAAAAGGGTACCTGACTCTGATCTTGAGTTAGAGAAGGCAACGGCAGTGAGGAAGGGAACAGGCCACACCACCTCATAAAGCTGGGACCCAGTACATCAAAGTCTATAACACTTCACTCCCCTACAGCAGAATCTGCTACGTGACTATCCTTACTGTTTAAATTAATGGCAGGCGTGTTTTAAAAAAAATGTATTTCTTGTCCTTGTCACCTGTTTGTAACTGTGGCTGACGAATGGTAAAACCCGAAATGTCCCTTGTTTCCTGTGTACCGTTAACTTGTAGAACTGATTCAATACCGTTTTATTGGTTTATATACTTAAAAAAAAATACAGGGGGGGGGGGGGGTGTTGAGGGCGGCAGTGAAGGGTCTGTCGTAAGCAAGTCAACTAAGAATGCACGAGGAACGCATTTTTTTTTTTTTACTTGCCCTCCCAAACAACGGGGGAGGGGAGAGCTCACAATGTGAAATGACCCTTTTTCAGTCAAGAAAAAGTACAGTGCTCGGTTTGGCGTATAAATGTCAACAATTTTAATTTCCCGGTGAATTATCACACAAGAACCGAATCTCATTATGGACAAGGAAAGCTGAGAAGTGGCTCTGTGCAGGATGTGACAATTCCTTGGGAGAGCCCAGAACCAGAGCACAGTATTTTAGCTCTGCATAGTGTGAGAGTCCCACTGGATGGTGGGGAATGCAGGAAAAGCCTAGATCTATAGTGTAGATAATACCAAGGAGTCTTCAACTTGGTATTGGCTGCAAAACAGCGAGAAGCTCGGCAGCCTTAGTTAAACAACAACAGTAAGGCACCTGGAATGGTCTAACATTTAACAAACAAAGGAAACTTCACAGGTGGCAGCAGAAAAAAAAAGCATAACAAATAGGTGGGAGGGAACATAAAGGAAGAAATGATGCTGTCTTCGGGACATGAAGAAAAAAGCGCACACCATAGGGAATGTATGGATCTGTCAAAAGTAGCACTGAAGGCACTATTGAAATGGGAAGCAATAAGATCAAGAGTTTCAGCAACATTTAAAACTGCCACAAAGAAAATAAAGACAAATATCCAGCATTATGCACCAACCAGTGACAAAGAACATTCCATGAAAGAAGGATTTTACACCAGACTATAAAATACCAGAGATGAAAAGAGAAGGAAAGACATCATAATCATTATGGGTGGTCTAAATGCAAAGATAGGAACAGACAATAACAGCTTTGAAGAGATCATGAAAAACATGAATGTAAGCCGAGAACTTCTGAAAACCATAAACTTCTGTTTCAAATCAACTTGAAGGAAACACGTTTCCACATATAAGGATACATAATGTCACATTGATATCGCAGGACAGAAAATTGGTTTGGTCATATATGCATAAACAAGACGTTTTGATCATCCCTACATGATATAAAAGTACAGAGAACCAGTGTGGCATCAGATCACCATCTTGTTAGTCAAAATAAAGATGAAACGTAGAAAATATACAACAGCCAGAAATCAGTTCAATGTGAGACATCCAAGAAGTTAAGAAACAAAAGAAAAATATTCCTTTACAGTATCCAGTAAGTGCCAAGTGCTTCAATAACTAGAAGACAAAGTAAATACAGAAGACCATTGGCAACAGATACAAAATATGAGGAATGAAATATGTCGAGAAGCTCTTGGAGACAGAGAATGCCAGCACACAGCATGGATTAAAATAAAGAAAAAGAAATCATCAATAAGAAAATGAAAGAAAATACAAACAAAGCAAACTCCAGCAGAAGCAAAACCAGAAGTTTTGGAGTCAAGGCTCATAAATTAGACATAATAGCAATTAAGGAAGTATAAGAAAAGCCAATAGGACATATACTGGTGGGCTGACAAGGGTGGCAGAAGAAGCTGCAGTCAAAGGCAACAAGAAAAACTTCTACAACAGTATGAATAAGCTAACAGGGAAATATAAGCAACCAAAGGGCCTTTTCAAAGATAATAATGGAAAAGTTCTTAGCAACATAAAAGAGCAAATGTAGAGATGGATGGAACATTTTTAGGAACTTCTGAATAGACTAGATCAGGGGTCGGGAACCTTTCCATGACAAAGAGCCAAATATTTAATTTTGTCTCCATTTTAAAAAATTGAATAGCCGCATGAAAATAAAATCACATGGTATCCCTCATTCAATAATATATATATATATAATTGAAATAATAAACACAATTTTTCAAATGCTATTTTAATACACAATAAGTAATACAATTTTTTCAGTAACAAATATTCAGATAAGATGTAACATAATCATAAAATAAAATATACAAATGAAAAGTAAGGAAATTTAATGAGGTTGTTGCTGGTGGATCAAAAGCTTACATGGAATAAGCATATTGAAAATGCAGAGGGAAAGGCCCGAAGACGACTAGGCATACTCAGAAAATTAGCAGGTACCGACTGGGGAGCAAATGAACGAACTCTAAAGAAGATTTATAATGGAGTAATAAGACCACACTTAGAGTTTGGCTCAGCAGCATGGTCATCAGCTGCTAACTCACATCTGCAGTCGTTGGACTAGGTGCAAAATCAAGCTCTTAGGCTCATTACAGGAGCCAAGAAAACTACACCGATATCAGAGATGCAGAAAGCTGCTGGATTTCAGACATTGTCCTATAGAAGAGACACAAAAAGCATGATCCAGATGGAAAAGTACAACAGTATGCCAACGCACCCAATGAAGGCAAGACTAGATGATCTGGCATTGAAACGTCTAAAACGTAGCAGCTTTGTGCATCGGGGAAAAAGACTTAAAAGACAGTATCAAGAAGACCTATCCATGAAGACAACACCACTGAAGCCCACCCTGTACCATGGGAACAGGCCAGCAGTGCCCTCCAAATTAATACATCAGTCAGTGGTCTCACAAGTGGATATGAGTATAATGATCTGCAAAAACGAACTGCTACATTGAGTATGATCCAAGAAAGCTATCCCAAACAATCATGGATACATGCCTATACAACAAATGCTGTTAGGAATGGAGGTGCCGGTATCTTTATCTCATATCCTAACAACCACTATGAGACTAGGCACATTCCCACTGGTAAATTCTGTTGGGTGGGTTTGAAAAAAAAAATCGAAAAAAGGTGATTCGTCTTACGAGGACAAAAGACAAAGAAAATAGTCTACGTTACGGCCACAAGGCCTTCGTCAGGAAAGGAAAGAAAGTGAAGTCTAGATAGGACACATAAAAAACTTAATAAAATAATAAAATAAAAACTGGGTACTACCCTGAAGGCAAGAACCGAAATTCGCTGTCTGTTGAAGAGCGCGTGGCTGAACAGAAAGCGACTTCCGCCGCCGGGTGTACACAATACATACTGAAAAAACTAAAAAAACGAAACCGGACAATAAACTACCCAACGGGATAAAAGTGGGGACTGGAAATAGAAGAGGACAGAATGAGTGGGAGATAAATAAATATGAAATTAAAAAATGTATATGGCATACAAATAGAAGAATAGGATAAGAGTGGAAAGAGTCAAATAGAGCAAGAGAGGAAAGGGTGACCTCAGACAAAGGTGTGAAAAGTGTTGAGACCGGCTGGTTTTAGACACCCCATGCGGTGTATAAGACGGTTCTCAAGCTGTTCTCGGCTGGCAGTGTCAGAGGAGCAGGATCGGATCGCTGTGACCTGGATGTCGATGGGACCATGGTGGTCAGGACCATTGAAGTGTATGGCAACTGGTGTGGACTTTTGCTGAGCGATGTCATTTAAGTGCTGGCTGAATCTGTCCCCAAGTCGTTTGCCTGTTTGGCCAATATAGGTTTTGCAGCAACGTTTACATATGATCGTATAAATGACATTGCGCGATTCACACGTGAAGCTACTAGTGATGGTGTACGTAGCCTTAGGAAAGGACACCTTCTGGGTTGAGGTGACATACTTGCACGTGTTGCATCTTGTCCGACCACAGGGTAGTGTGCCAAAGTGAGTGGCATTCTCCTTTGGGAGACGGCTGTGAACAAGAAGATCCTTCAAGTTCTTGTCACGTCTATATGCCACCAAAGGTGCTTCACTGAATACTTCTTGGGTCACAGGCTCTGCTTGGAGGATAGGGAGGTGGCGGAAAAGGATCTGTTTGACAGTAGTACTATGAGGGTGATGGGTCAAGATTAATTTGACTCTATCCGAAGTGGATTTATGGTGAGGTATGAGGGCCTCCTGACGAGAGATGGGGAGCACACGTTGGAGAGCAGAGGTGAGAACATGTTCTGGATAAAGTCTGTTACGGAAGAAATCCAACATCTCATTTGCTCGTAAGTGGAAGTCATCGTCGTCTTGGCATAAACGGCGGAGGCGGAGAAGTTGTGAAAAAGGAAGGGAGTCACGACAGGCCCGAGGATGAGAAGAGGTATACAGGAGGTAGCTGTGGGCATCTGTCGGCTTGTAGTATACTGAGGTATTAAGGCTGGAGGGCATGATAGAAATAGTAATGTCAAGGAAGTTGACAGAAACTGTGGAGACGAGGGAGGTGAACTTAATGGTGGGGTGAAAGTGGTTCACAAAGTCGATGAAGCGGTGTAAATCAGTCTCAGACATATCTGTGAGACCTATGCCATCATCGATATATCTGCGGTAAAACCCAGGGAAAGGACCGGAGTATTGTTGCCATATCTGATGCTCCAAGTGGCCCATGAATAGACAGGCATAGCTGGGACCCATCTTCGTTCCCATGGCAACACCACTAATTTGGTCAAAAAATTGACCATTGAATTCAAAGGAATTCAGGTTAAGGACCAGTTCAGCAAGACGGAGAAGGGTGTCAGTGGATATAGAAGGGCAAGCGCGCTGATCCAGAAAAAACCGAAGAGCTCGGAGACCATCAGAGTGGGGAATAGAGGTATACAGAGAGCAGACGTCTAGCAAGAAAAGACGGTAGGAGCGGTCTGCTGGGAGTCGGATAGAGGAGAAAGTAGTAAGAGCGTGATTGGTGTCTTTGATGAAGGAGGGAAGACTCTCAACGATAGGCTGGAAAATGCTGTCGAGGAAGTCAGAAATGTGTTCAGTAGGACAAGAACAGGCTGAGACAATAGGTCTTCCAGGGTTTTCGATCTTGTGAATTTTGGGGAGCATGTAGAATACAGGCTTGCCCAAAGAGCTGTCATGAATCCTAAGACGAGATGCCCCGGGAGGAAGATCATTACTATTGATAAGCTGTTTAATGGTGTTGTGTACAATGCGATTGTTAGAGACAGTCGCATCGCTGGTCCTAGACCTGTAAAAAGAGCCATTGGTCAACTTTACAGCTGAGGTTCAAGCTCTAGAGCAAGCTGCAAATGTGATTTATAACACCAACTCTGACTGTCACCAGGTAGTCATCCTCACAGATGCACTGTCTGTACTGCAAGCTCTCAAGGGTGGTAAACTCCCGTATCTGAGAAATGAACTAAACAGGGTAGCTGCCAAAAAGAGAACCATACTTCAGTGGGTACCATCTCATTGTGGTGTACCCGGAAATGAAAAGGCAGATAAACTTGCAAAAAAGGGAGGAGAATGTGAACAAGATAATGAAATCCCATACTTTGAGAAAAAGAGAGCTATCCAGACTGTCAGAAGAGAACAGAATCAACCCAACGACGACTACCACACTCTTGACCGGCAGGGACAGATCACCATTTTTCGTCTTAGGACAGGGCATAACAAACAGAATAAACACATGCACAAGCTACGATTGTCTGCTTCACCACTGTGCACATGTGGATTAAACGAACAAACTGCTGAGCATCTTCTACAGGATTGCCCTCTGTACGACCAGTTAAAAAAGATATACCAATGACTCAACCCTAAACTCAAAGCTGTATGGAGCTAAAGAGGAACTTCAGACAACGGTCAAATTCATCACGGGAACTCGTCTGACGGTGTAAACATCAAAGATGCGATCGCAAGAAGAAGCTGTTGGATTTCCTTGCAAAGTTGGTCAATATTTGGTGAATAATCTGTTGTTTTCATTTTCATAGCATGAATGGAGACTCACTAATTTGCTTTTGATATAATTCATGTTGGAAAATAATTGTTCACAAAAATACGTTGATCCAAAAATTGAAAGAAGCCCAAATGCAAATTTCTTCAGCTGAATTGTCAGGCAAACAGTTCCAAACATCAAATATGATCTGATCTTGTTTTTTGAGCTCACTTATTTCAGACCACTTGTGTTTTAGTGGCAGGGCTGATTTTTGCATTTCAAGATTTTTAAGCTCATGGACCAGATGTGTAAATTTTGAACACCACAATGCTTTGTCCTCTAAATCTACCAATTCAAGTTCAAAATTAGCTTGGTCAATTTGAGCAAAGGCTGAAAAAATCAGTTTGGTAATATCTGTTTCAAGAGGTTTTATCAAAAATGACGTTGCCTTTTCTTTTCTAAACTCTTGAAAGCGATCAGCAAATGAAACTCATTCTCTCAATAACTTTTATGAGGAACTTGAGGTCAATGCTACTTTGAGCAGTTTGCATATGTTCTTTTAAGGCTGGGAAGTGTAATAATTTGCCAGTTGCAATGTCTCTAACAAAATAGACAGCTTGTGCTCAAATGATAGCACTACTTCCAAGAACAAAATAGCTGTATTGACCTTTCCTTGGAGTTTTTTTATTTAAAATGTTCAAGTGAGAAGTCATGTCCAGCATGAAGTAGAATGTCTGTAACCAATCAGGTTTGATAACTCAGAATATCTAAGTTTCTTCTCTTTCAGCCATATCTTTACTTCATTAAGACAAGCAGCAAACCTCATCAGAGCCTTGCCTCTAGATAACCACCGTACTTTGTTATGCAAAAGAAGATCAGAGTTTTCATGATTGACTTCTTGGAGAAACTCAAGAAACTGTCGGTGATTCAGACTACTTGCCATTATTTGGTTTACAATCTTAACTACTAATTCCATTACCTTCAACATTTCTTCTAGGAAGGTTTGTGCACAGAGGGCTTCTTGGTGAATAATGCAGTGAAAAGAAATCACATCTTGGTTAATACTTTTTGTTAATAAAGTAATGAAACCCTTTTCTCTCCCTCTCATGCTCGGAGCTCTATCTGTAGCAGCGGATATGATTTTGTTGATATCTATTTCTTTCTTTTGCACGCATTCAGATCCTGCAGTTGCAATATCTTCTCCCCGAGTCTGTCCCCTGAGTGGCAGTAGTTCAATCAACTCTTCTTGTGGTCCTTTAGAGTTTACATATCTGCAAATGGGAGCAACTTATGCAATGTCATCCACATCACAAGACTCATCACATGCCAGAGAATATCCTGATGCTGATTTAATGTCTTCAATTTGCTGGCTAGTTATATCAGTGGCCATCCTCACTGTTCTTTCTTTTACAGTCCTTGTAGACAGTGGCAAGTCTTTCATTTGTTTCACAATTTCACTTTTGTTTTGAAAATCTTTAAAAAGATGCTCAGATATTTTAATAAAACGTTCTTCAAGTATTCTCCATCTGAAAATGGTTTTCTGTGATGTGCAGTTTTTGTGCACGAACACTAAGAGTTAAGTAGCCGAGAGCCAAACGAGATGGCTCAAAGAGCAGCATGCGGCTCATGAGCCGCGGGTTCCCGACCACTGGACTAGATCAATAAGATCCTGTCAGCAGAAAATAAATTGCAAGCTAACTGAAAAACCAGAAATAAAGAATGAAATACAGCATCAAAGAGATGAAAAAGCTACTAAACCAGATGATGCTCTTGCAAAAGTCATCAAAGCAGATATTAAACTCTACAGAATTTATTTTAAATAAACAAGGTATAGGTTGTCCCTTAGCTGAGGCTGGCATAGGGGAGGGAAGTGTCAGAGATTTCCACTTATACTAGGTCTCAGCTTTTATAATGGTGTGGCCAGTTGCCTTCCTTGTTGCTTTGCTTTCATTTCCTGAAGAGCAGAGTCAGGTACCCATTTTTTACAGCTGGGTAGACTGCAGTTAAGACATGACAGATTTTTAACCCAGTCACTTTGCCTCATGATGCAAGCACTCTAACCACTCTACTACCCAGATACTCTCTCTGACTCAGATGCACTTTATAAAGATACTATACAAATTATTCAGTAAAGTCTGGAGAGAGAAAAGACATGCCAGCAGAATCTGGTATCTGGTAAAGTAACTTAAGGGAGACTTGCAAGAGGCACAAATTACAGAGCAATCCTGTTAACAGTTTCCAGAAAAATGTTAAACAAGATCATCCTTGAGAGATTTAAAAATGGCCACAGATAATTAACAGAAGAGAAAGCAGGTTTTCAACAAAACAGATCTGTAGAGATCAGACAGCCACACTGCACATAACAGCTGAACAGAGCTTGGAAATGAACTCACCACTTTACACTGGATTTGTGGACTAGGAAAAGGCATTTGACAATCTTTCATGAAACTGATGAGACATTATGGAGTTCCCCTTAAGTTCATTAACGTGTGAAAAATTCAAGCCAAAAAGACTTCAATAAATAAGAATAAATTATACAAAGTTAGTAATTCATATGAATCAATTCAGCAATCCAAGAGAGAAGAAGACAGTCCTTGTTCTAGAATCCCCTAGGTAAGAGAGGCAGAGGGAGATGGAAATACACATGGAGAAGAAATTACAGACATGAGAGGAATAAAAAAAACATGGAAAGACCTTGAATTTGATTGCACAGGCTTGGCATAAAATTGTTGAAGACCTATGCTTCTAGGGAGAGGAAGGTTACTGATGATGAAGACAGGCCACAGCTGTTTGGTCCAAAAATACATAAGAAAAAGACAAAGATAATGAGAAAAAATGCAGTAATTGATGACCAGACTGCTCTTGGAGATAATCCCTATGAGGCCAGTGTGAGAAGGGTGGTAATAAAAGGGAAATAATACCACTTAGTTAACAGAAGGAGCAAGAGTTCACCCCTCTTGACTAAAAAAAAAATCAAGCCACTAGAGTTTATGAATTGCACGAGAATCATTCTGTCACATGACGGGAGTTGTATTCAGATGTATCGAACATGGTTTTCATTCGCCACATGAATTTAAAAAATTTAATAAAATTTTGCCTTGTTTTGGCGAGGCGCATCCCATTCAACCTTGTCAGTTATATTATGGCGCATGTTCAAATATTAAAGACCTTTAGGTTTGATGTAGTGTTTCGACATGTGAAGGGAGAGATATGGAGATAGCACAACGGTGTGTGCATAAGCAGTTCTACCCAGGTCTTCGTCAAGGAAGGACTGAGAAAACGAGTTTGGTGTAGTCACTTTGCAATGCTTGTGCGGTCTGTGGACAGATGCAAACCCAACACCAAGGAAATGATTCAAGAACGAATGAAGCGTGAGAACAAAGTGATTCCTATTTTAGACAGAAGTTCATTATGATTTCTTTCGTTGGACAGAGATGTCCAAATTTGAGAGAAGGTACATGTTATCCAATTTAAAAACGTTATGCCTTGCTATGTTAGACAGTTGTGTTGAGTACCAGCTTAAAACCAACAAGGTATCAGTCTTGAAACCAAAGCAAGATTCCCTGGTGTTGACTGGTCAACTCAAAATTTCAAGCAACACTAAGGTTCAACAGAAATGAAGTATAGTATGATAGACAGTCAGGCTAACGTAATGAACAGTCATAATAGAGAGAAATAACTACGACCAGTGAAACCTAGAGAACTGTCATGGATTGGAAGAGCTAGAACACTTGTCAAGTTCAGAGTGCAGTACAACAAGTTTTTTTGTCTACCACACTGTGTACATGATCGTGACATACATCAAGAAGATTGTCAGAATTCAGGTGTCTACATTTTATTCACATTTTGATTGATAGCACCCAATAAAATCATTGAAAACGTACGAGTAAAACGTCTGTGCTGCTAAATGTATCGTGAAGTCCTAAATAGTTAGTTCTGACTCAACACAACATCAGGAGCGTGAAAAAACAACCACTAAGAACATGTGTAGCTTAGACTGCAGTCTGTTGACCCACCAACAGTCACATCTACAAGGTGTTGACTCATACAAATATCTTGGCAGCAATCGAGACAAAGTTGGAGGAACAGATGACAATATCAAAATAAGAATACACAAGGCAAGATCAGCTTTCCTTTCACAAGGAAAAATGGAAATCAAAATAAATTAAGCTCAATACAAAAATAAGAATCTTCATGTTAAATGTGAAGGCAGTTGTACTGTATGATTCTGTAACATGGAGAACAACAAAAACAACAATTAAGAAGATTTTCGTAAATGGGTGCTTGTGCAGAAGAGAAAGACTGAAATGGTATGACAAGATCACTAACATGAAACTCATGGAAAGAACCAGATATCAACCGATGGAACAAGTGGTGAGGGGAGTTGCTGGCTCTGTAAAGGACACACAATAAGGAAACCAAATGACAGCATTACAAGGCAGTCCTTACTTTAGAATGCTCAGGCTAGAGAAAAAGAGGGTCGCCAAAAAGAACACAAGGAAACTGGAAACTGATTTTAAAAAAGGATAAAAAGAACATGAAAGGAGGGCATCAAGGCAGCTTAGTGTGAGCAGAATGAAGGCCTATGCTCCACAGAGAGATAAAGGGTAATTATGATAGGTGTCTATTGATCACTTCACAAATTTTTCTTTGTAACTAATATACATATTTACCAACTGAATAACTTTAATTCTGAAAGTGGGACCTAAGACGCGTCAACAGTGAGGAATGCAGTTAGTGACCGTTAGCTAGACTGCTTGCATCAGAGAACCAGAGCTGACCAAGACCCTACTCCACCTCCAAGTGGTGGTCCTGGAAACAGGCTGCATCACCGCAGTCTGGCTGAGTGAGTAGGGATCGAAGAGGGAAGGCAAACCTGGTCCCACAAATGCTGTGCTGAAGATGGATGTGTCGGCCGAAAAGCGCAAATATCGCAGCTTCGCTGTAAACGGACACAATGCAACCAACGTCCTTTTCATTCACAAAAATAAAAAAAAAATGTTCAGTTCTATCACGTCATTTTCTCTTAAGTTTTGATGTGGTAACAATCTTGGAGGAAGATCGGTTAATGGCACCATTAGTGCCAGATGGAGATTGTGTTTTTGGGTTGCTAGATGTGGTTTTAGTAGGTGCTGTTGAAGCTTTACCAGCAACGTCTTGACCGCTCTTGGGGGCTGATGTTTTTGTAGCTGCTGTTTGGTGACTGCTACCACCAGATTTCAATTTCTGCATGGATATATAAAAAATAGAGATTGAATATCTTAATTTATCACGTGTTTTATATTTGTGTTTCCCATATGAAACATTAAACAGCTAATGTAATTAATAAATGAAAAAAGAAACAAAACCTTCAAAATGCAGATATTTATATTAAAGAGCACATCCAGATGCATTAACACACACCAAAATAATCAATAGTAATGACTGTCTTTCTTCTTCTTTGATCCTTAACCGCCGACTCTCAAAGCAGTCAGTGGCCATCACGCCTGGTGGCGTCTTGTAGGGCAGCAACAAACTGCTTCCATTTTACTCAGTCGGCAGCCATCCTTCATGCAGTGCCCCAGCTCTGGTTTATTCTTTGCATTTTGGCCGCCAAGTTGTTTTTTGGTCGGCCTCTCTTTTGCTTTCCTTCAGTGGTCCACAGCATAGCTGTTCTTGTGATGGCATCAGGGTCTCTTCTGAGGACGTGGCCAACCCAACTCCAGCGTCTGCCAGCTATGATGGTGTGCATGTCCTCTTAGTTGCTCCAAGTAAGCAGTTCTTGGTTGGTGATGGTATTCAGCCAAAAGATTCAGAGAATTTTCCTTAGGCAGATTGTGTGGAAAGAGGACAATTTTGACATTTCTTTCTCTCCAGCATTCCACACCATAGAGAAGCACAGAAAGTACACAGCTCTCATATAATCTTTATTTGATGTTTGTGTTGTACTGAGAGGACTTCCAGACATTGTTTAGACTAGCAAAGGTGGTTCTCGCTTTATTCATTCTGTTGTTGATGTCTTTGCTTGTTCCGCCGTCTGGTGTTACTATGCATCCTAGGTATGTAAATGTGTCTGTTCCAGCTTCTGGTTCCTTATTGTTATGGGCTCAGGATTGCCCACATTGAGTGTCATGACCTCTGTCTTCTTTAGATTGATGTTCAGACCCACCTGCTGGCTATACTTATTCAGTCTATCTGTTTTTGTTTTTTTTTCTTGGAAGTGTAGATGTGAATGTGCGAGTAGTGCAACATCTGCATATTCCAGATCTTCCAGTGTAGAAAACGTTGTCCATCTTATTCCTCTTGGACTGCCCTCTGTTGTCTGGCGCATCACTCAGTCTATGACTGTCAAAAATAAAGTGGTTGATAAGGGGCATCCCTGTCGTACTCCTGTCTTCACCTCAAAAGTTAGGTTGCTCTGCCCAACACTACATGTACAGTTTGCAGCTGGGAATTCACTTGTTCTTTATGCTGTCAAAAGCCTTTTCAAAATCAACAAAGTTAATGTATAGCTGCCTCAGTTTATGGTCTACTGCTTTTGAAATTTTCTGGATAATTATCCTGCCTAGTATTTTACTGGGAACTGAGAGGAGAGTAATTCCTCGCCACTTGTTGCAGTCTGTAAGGTTGCCCTTCTTAGGAAATTTCTTCTTCTTCTTCTTCGTACAGTCAGACGTCCACTTGAATGTTTTCAAAGAAAGCAGTAGTCAGTTTGAGGCCATTTGAATCTCCATAGAACTTTTCCACAAATGGTACTGGTGTCGGCCATATGCGCTTTCTCTGTTACAATGAGGTGGAATCCATTGAATCACTTTTGAATCATTGGCATAGTTTGTGCAGCACTATTCTGAGGTCATCCAGGTCTGTGTTATTTTGGCTTTTCAACGCTGCAATTACTAACTGTGCATCGGTAAAGGCAATTTGAAAATTATTCCTTTTGTGTTGTCTCTGTTTACCAGACTTGTGCAAACAGTGGTTCTAATAGTTCTGCTGCTAGTTCAGGGTCTGTCTGAAATAACTCAGCATTTAAATTGTAATGACTAGGAGCGTTTCCATTCTTAAACCCTGTGATGATTTCTTCCCTTCGCGAAATGTCTGTATTTACATCTAGATCATTTAAAGCCTCCGGAACATTCAGCTGCGTCTCTGGTGGTTCCTTATTCATTGTTTCTCTGAAGTGCTCTGCCCATCTTGTTTTCTGCCCCTGTGCTGTGGTGATGAGATTTCCTTGCTTGTCTCTTACTAACGTAATATTGTTTGCACCCTGTTTTCCACTGATGGCTTTTGTTATTTTATACACTGTGCTTTGTTCATTTCTCACTGTTGCCTCTTCTGCCTGTCTTGCAAAATCGTCTAGGAATTTCCTTTTGTTGGCTCGGGCTTTACGTTTTACTTCCTTATCCAGCTGGCTATTCTGCTCGCTATATATTTCCTTTAACCTGGGGAACTTTGCTTCTATTTTCTTTCTTTTCATTTCTTTTCTCATCACTATGGTGTTAATGTTTCTGGTGTTATCCAATCTTGTCTTTTCCTTTCCTGGAATCCCAAGCATGATTTGCTGCTTTCCTTATATATTGTTGAAACGGTGTTGAATTTCTGGTCAACATCATCAGTCGCTGTCTTTTCCTTGCTGTTGGCAATTTGATATTGCTTCCTTATATCAACCACAAAAGCTTTTCTGGTAAGAGCGTCCTTCAGTTTGATGATGTCATACCTTTTCCATTTAGTAACAACTGGTCCAGCAGTTCTGAGTTTCACCTTCAGTCTTGCTACTTTTAAGTGGTGATCGCTTCCTACATCTGCACCTCTTCTTACTTTCACATCTTGTAATGAATGGCCCATCCATCTACCATTGATTATAAAGTGGTCTATCTTGTTTCTGACCCAGCCGTATGGTGATTCCCATGTTAATTTATGAATTTCTCTGTGTGGAAAAAACATTCCCCCAATGACTAAGTAGTTAATGCTGCAGAAGTTTATTAATTTATCACCATTCTTGTTTACTGTTCTGCTGCTGCATTTCCCCATTACTCTTTCAATATATGTATTGAGTGTTCCAACTTTTGCATTGAAGTCTCCCATTACTATGATAAGATCCTATCTAGGTGCGGTTTCCATTTCCTTTTGTAGCTGTTGATAGCATTCGTCCTTGACTTCTTCATTGCTGTCATTTCTTGGTGCATAGCATTGTATTATTGTGGTGTTGGTGAATCTTCCTCTCAGTCTTGTCCTGATTAGTCTGTTCTTGATGGGTTTCCATTTCAGTAAAGACCTTTCTATTCCTTTCTTTAGAATAATGGCTACACCTTCATTGTGCTGTCCATTATTTCTTCTCGAGTAAAGTACTGTTTCTCCTGTTGCTGTTTTTATTCTCAGTTTTCCTGACTTATTCATAGTTCTGACGTTCCAGAATCCAATTCTGGTTTGGTTTTTTGTGATCAGGGCATCCATTTTCATGGCATAGCCTTCCTTTCGGCTTTCATCACTGTCAGTCATACAAGTAAATTAATATTAGACAAACATAAAGGTATGTTTTCAGGCACTCGTAAGAAATAAAGAAGTAGAACACTTAGACAACAGAAAAACAACAGACGTGAGTGGCTTACCCAGGGTTCGAACCCCGTACCTTCCGTACGACAACTCCGCCTAGCTATCAAGCGAATCACACTGACCCCACGGCCAGCTAGGCATCAGTGTGATTCGCTTGATAGCTAGGCGGAGTTGTCGTACGGAAGGTACGGGGTTCGAACCCTGGGTAAGCCACTCACGTCTGTTGTTTTTCTGTTGTCCAAGTGTTCTACTTCTTTATTTCTTACGAGTGCCTGAAAACATACCTTTATGTTTGTCTAATATTAATTTACTGTTTACAGGCCTCGGGTTTCCCTTCCTTATGTGTTATTCAGTCATAAAAGCCTCAGACTTGCTAAAACCTACAACCTGGCGGACCAGGGTGCCAGCTTTAGTCTGACCCCTACCTGTGCAGATCTATCCAGCTTGGTAGAACCTGCCAGGAGTAAAATTCCTGCTGGCATAGCACTGGAGGTTGTCAGGGTACACAAGGTGCCATACTGCTTCAAGGTATAGGCACCAGTGAATGCAGATTAATGACTGTGAAACACTTTAAAAGATGCGAACACTGAGCTAAAGCACTATTTTAACTACTGATTCCTCATTCAAGAGTAAGGACTTGCTCAAGTCTGCATCCATTACAACTGATGAAAGTAATTTCAAATATTCATGCACATGCAAATCTAGGATCACATTTTCTTTAATACGTCTTCTGTTCTGTGCCTGAGAGACAAAGAGGAAGATTATGATAAAAGGGATCGGAGGAGAGGAGGAACTAGGGAAGGAATTTAAAAAAGGGAGAATTAGAGAATGTGGACGAAAAACTTGAGGAGAGGGTGTAAAAGAAAATGAAGGGAAGACATTGTGAAAAGTAGCATAATTATTACAAAATATAGAAAATGACACTGAGAAACCCTAAATAAATGAACTACTGAATAGAAAAACAAAATAAAGGTGACTGTATTAAAAATAATAAAAGTACAAATGACATTTAAGACTGTAGTGATGGTAATAAGAATAATTGTTACCTACTTTATCTGGGGAAAAAAGATGTATTATATACCTACGATATAGATTTAATGTGAAATCACTCTATGATAGCAGTTCTTAATATTTTTGGCATTGTTTCCCTTGAGTACCAGCTTTTTGCCAAAAGGTTACCAAGAGCAGAACCCTGAAAGTGCTGAGACAATGGGAGAACAAGGAAACATCATCAGTCTCTGTTCTTAGAGCTTACGAAGAAAATTGTCAGTCTTATACTGGGCTATGAGAATATTCACTATATTCTCTTTGAGTGAGAGTACAGCTGATTGATCTCAATTAAAATCTGGGATACAGACAAACCTTTAGAATGAACATTTAGTACATTATTTTCAAATTAAATTTGGACCCTTTAGCAGTATTTTTAGTAATTTCTTCTTTCAGTTCCAGCAAACAGTATAAGACTTTACCCAATAAGCGAACTTCTGTGAGGAAAGATATGTGATGAAGTGAAT
The DNA here is from genome assembly GCA_024509875.1 of Oreohelix idahoensis. Classification (NCBI taxonomy): domain Eukaryota; kingdom Metazoa; phylum Mollusca; class Gastropoda; order Stylommatophora; family Oreohelicidae; genus Oreohelix; species Oreohelix idahoensis. The sequence continues at coordinate 316,662 of JAMPIV010017490.1, read as the reverse complement.
CTGTGTCACAACGCGCTCAAATTCCCCGCTTAAAACGTACTCCTAAAATCTATAAATAACTACCGCATTTGAAATTTGTCTCAAGGCCACCGTAAAATCAACCGCCAACAATTTGACTAAAGAATTTGAATTTTTCTACTACACCAAGTTAAAAAGGTTACTACCCCCAAACACACACACACCCCCCCTAATATTTAATAATGAACGTCGTAAAAATTAACAACTAATCGGATTGTTACCTCGTTGTATAGTGACAATCAAAATCTTGGTTGCAAAAATGCCGATTCTGTGCTTTTAATCAAAATTAAATAATTTATTCCTCAAAAACTAAAGAGAATTAAAAGGAAAGAGATATCTGGAATTGTAGCGCTGATATTGATTAACATAATACCATAAAGATTTCCCATTAATAAAACTATCTTGACGTAGAAACATTTATTTTATTAATATTTTCAGTTGGGAAAAAGCACAATTAATTACTTAAAAATTACACAGATGAAAACAGGGAGAAATAAATAAAGGAAACCTATAGGAGTAGATAGAGGACAGCTGGCCGTTTAATAATCAATTTTGATATTAAAAATCGGTCTATAAATAATTGAGATATATAATATATAAATAAAATCAGACGAGCAAACACAATGAGCAACGCTCAATGTTTATGGTCCAAAATTAGTTGTTTTTTTTACGTGTCTTTTGATTGGCTGGTTGGAATTGATAACTTTTAGCCCTGCTTGAATAAGTCCGCCATTTGAGAAAAACTTCAACACTGACAGGTTGAGAGCAGATGCAAAGCGTTGGTGACAAATGCCTTTGCTGTCTGGACGACACAGCGGTCTGAAATTGAGCCATTGACTGCTAGTCAATCCTGTGATTGTGTAATTATTCTTTACTTGCAGTAAGATAAATAAGTATTAGTATTTCATTAACATGTAACTGCCACAGATTGTGCGCCATGATTTGATTCGATACTGCCTATTGGGAGAGAAATTGGGGTCACGACAACCCAAGTAGGAATGTGCCTAAAGCAGATTTATTTGGAAAGTGAAATAAAATGTGTAAAAATGTTTGAATATTGCCATAAAATCTTACGACTGTAAGTCCAGAAGCCACTAGCAATCTTCTGCAGTGCCACAGTGTTCTAATGACACATGAAAACATACCTAGGATGTTTGAACAAAAGATTTAACAGGTCACAAGAAGAAAATTGTATACCCCAGCTGATTTTAGGGAAGACAATCAATGCATAAGGTGACAGGGGCGTTGCAGCCATATGGGAAGAAGAATGTAAACACAGGACGGAGTGAAGTCAAAGAAAAGAGGGTCTGGTGCAAATGGTTTGCACACGTGACTGAGCACAGGTAATCTTAGTATTGATTAGGTGTGGAATTGTTATAGCCAGCATATAAAAGGGAGGGAATATCCTTCTTTTTCAGGGTTATACTGCCTAGTACTTAGTGGTGGCAGGAACCCTGGGGCAGGCAGACCCTGTGTATATTGAAGCCTCAGAAGAGCTGCCTGCTGCATCTGTGTTCAGAAGACAACTATTGTGTGGACCTTGAAGAGTCTACAGGCACCCACTTCAGACAGTCTGTCAGGTCAAGTCCTTTTACATGGACATATGATATCTCATTTAAAAATTTCCACAACCTAAATAGAAATCCCTGTGGCCGTGATGATACTAACAGACCCTCCCATAATTGACTATGTGTTATAGAAAGTATTAAATCAGACTGTGGGATACACATACAGTGACACTGTAATATACCAGTTATGGACAAAGGGTCCTCTTTATTTATTTATATGTTGTAAATAAAAATTTTATTGATTTGAAAACATTCCTGTCCCAAAAGAATTGAGGTACAGGAAAATAAAAATTGTAATATATTAATATAAATTTACCAACAGTCTTACTTACTTCACTTTTATTGAGTTAAAGTTAAGTTTTGACATTGTTCATACATCACCATAGATACATTACCCTAGACACTTGCCACACAACATCACAGAGATTTTACACAGAGTGAGATCTTAGAGAGGTAGCGGATAGGGATCCTGACATCATCATCATCAATTAGACTCAGGGAACCTACACAGCTGGACCTCACTTTGTTTACCCTTAGGTAGTAAGATCAATGATCCCAGGTTCAAGCCCGGGCACGTACATTTGAAGGAGTGTCGTCGACCGGGACTTGGACTGGAATAATTAGAGCCCTGGCGAAGACATTTGAGGGAGTGTCGTCGACCAGGGACTGGAATAACCTGAATGGCCCCTGAGCCGACCCAGCTCTAATGGGTACCTCCGAAGATGGCAAGAATCTGCCTGAATGGCGAGGGGACACCTGTCAGCATACAGGGAAAAGGGATACTCAAGTAAAATCAGTCTCAGGTTAGACATTCTAACTGGAGATTTCGCCTCGAGTAATAGCGGGCGTACGATTAAAAAAAACAAAAAACTGGAGTGAACATGTCTTTCTGAGTCAGGTCACTTCATTTTGAAACTTGTTACAATAAGGTAAACATAAATGTCCACTGTTCCATGTTAGCAATTAATCAGTGCAGGCAAATGAAGGTATCCATTGTCCCCATATTAAGATATGATAGGAAACTCTATACAGAGCGCTATAACAGGACGCAATCTGATTATCAGAAGTTGGGTCCCATTACTGGTCAAGTGTTTTGGCCCTTTACACTCGGGGGGAGGGTACTTGTGTTATGACTCCCAAGTGTCAGCCTCCTGTTGTCTTTCCATTCTGTGCTGGGAATTGAACCCACTCTGCCTTGGTTGCAGCTTTCAACTTCACTCCTGGTTTTATCAATGCTGCCAGCTGGAAGCAACTGTGAAAGTTATTGTTATTGTTGATCAGAATAGACCTCACTGCACTCCGGGCAAACCCATAGGTGCTCAGTCTCCCTCAGCAAATGTCAAAGAGTATGAATGTTATTTGTACCTGTAGCACGCTGGTTGTACATACAATGGATGCATCCTCTCTCACTTCCACTTCTGCTAGTCCCACATTTGATGCCAAACTCCAACAGCCTCAGCCTTGTTGATTCATCCATTGCAGTGTCATTATCCAGCAGGCAATTCTTAATAGCCCTTAGTATCTGACTCTTATCCATGTCCAGTGTCCCCACTATGGGTGCTCTCGAGGCCAGTCTGTCAGCTCTCTCATTGCCACGTACCCCTGCATGACCAGGACAGTAGATCCACACCAGTTCTTCAAGACTTGAGGATTCTATTGATGTTTTTCATTCCTGCCGCAGCCATCCGTTCTGAACTTTCTGAAGCATGGCTAGAGAGTGTGACAATATAACTGACCTGCTTGATGGAGTTTCAGACAGCCACCTGAGTGCTGCAGTAACTGTCTCTACCTCCATTCTCATACTGGAGGTTGTTGTCATGTAGGCTCTACTCTTAATTGTCAAAGTAATTATTATTACTGTTATAACAGAATCAACATCATTGCACTTCAGGCTAACCCATAGGTGCTCAGTCTTCCTCATAAGAGAAATAAAGCTAGAGCTTCTCGGCTAGAGTAAGGTCGCTGAATTCCAGGTCGATTAGTCACTGAACAGAGCGGAGCTTACATGTCAACAACCTTCAGCATGAGAATGGAGATACAAGCAGTTACTGCAGCTTAGAGGTGGCTGTCTGAGACTCCGTAACCAGGGCAGTTATTGTGTCAGACTCTCAGTCCATGTTTCAGAAGGTTCAAAATGTACAGACCCATCGGTGTACACAAAGACATCATAATTTCCAGCATGATCATGTAGCAGTTGATTAATTTCTAGCTCTGCTTTCCCACTGCCCCAAGCTCTGCACTCCCTGACCAGAATGATGATGATTTGCCGGCAGTTTGTCCAGTTATCACCTGACTTACTCCACTCTTCTCCCTTGGATATATTTTCAACTGGGATCACCTGTCTAATTGTAGCCTCTGCCATCCATGACATCCCTCTCCTTATTCTTGCTGCCATGATGTCAGCTATGTACCTATGCAAAGGGTGTCTTCTGTCTCTTGTTATCCGCATATAGGCTTTTGCCTGGGCCATCGTATATCTGGATCTAATAACCTATTGCTGCAGTCAGCATTGAGCAAAACCACTCAAGCAGAGTTGGACAAAGTCCAAAATCAAGCTCTAAGGTTCATATGCGGGGGAATGAGAACTTGTGAAATTGATGCAAACGTAGAACCTATGGCGTAAACGTGCTGTTCTGGAAGCTACAGAGCACTATAGAAGAATGAGAAAAGACCACTCAAACAGACAACTGGTTGAAAACTGGAAGCCAATTAGCAGACTAAAACAAAAATCACCACAAGTAGCATCAACTATGGCAGAACAACATCATCTCCCACAGACATGAGAAATAATTGAACAATAATACCCAGTCATTTATCCCAGAAAGGAGTAAAAACTTCCAATAATAAAAACAACACTCACAAATAGCACACTAACAAGAGACATGAACCCAACAATACTTAAAACAGCTACTTTAGAGACCAAAGACAGCTAACCTAGCTCTACAATACATGCATACACAGATGGCTCAGCATTCAAGGCCACCATAAATGCTGGTCTTGGAGCATAGGTAAAAGACCCATATGGCAGCACATATGACACCAGAGTCACTTTCCAGTGGATGCCAGGGCACACAGACATACCAGGCAACGATAAAGCAGACAGACTAGCAAAACTAGGAGCAAGTATGGTTCAAACAAACACCCCAGCAAACATGCAGACAGCAAAATGAATACTTCAAAGAGGAATGGCTGAACCGATGGGCAAAAGGGTCTACTGGACGTGCCTTGCATAAAGAAATGGCCCATCCCAACAAAAATATTAACATTAATAACCTACGACATGTGCAGCAAAGCACAATCTTCCAACTAAGAACAGAACACCAGACTCAACAAGCACTTAAACAAATTAAACCCCACACATGAGCCTAATTGCAGCAACCGTACCAATCTGTATGAGACAGTTCAGCATGTGCTGCTCACTTGCCCAGGACTCTCCACAGTAAGACGACAGCTACTGCTGGGCTCCCCAACAATCACAAACACTCTATACAGCACCACTCAACAGCTGCAGAACACATGCAAATTCTTCAGCTTGGCACTGACTGCTAAAGAGTGACGAGCTCAGCAGCCCTAATCAACAACAACAATCTGGATCTAATCAATAGCACTCCAAGCATGTACCTCATTGTCACAATGGGGGTATCTCACGTACAGCCCAAGACTATCAGCATCCCTTAATTTTGAATGTGATCCAGTCATTCACATTGTGATACTGACGGCATGATTATTCTAAGCCCATACTCGACTGATATAACTAGCTGATGATAAAAGATAACTAGTAATCTCTGCATCAGGTGCACAGCAGCCATGGTTTATAAGGCTGCCAGACCTTGCTACCACTTCTGAATGATTCGCTCAAAATGGTACTTGTTATTTCAGATGTCTTGTCTTTCAATTTTCTGCCCATTGAGAGTAATATCTGGAAGGTCTGCTTTCACTATGGAGTTTTTCAAGGAGCACCACATCACACATGCCTTTTTGGGATTGACCTTGGAGCTGGTTTCCTTGCACCATTTAAAAACCTGCTGTAGTGTTTCATGTATACTACTGACCATTTCCTGTTGGTCTGAGCCAGTCCTGTTAATGAATATGTCATCTGCAAAAGTTAATGTTCATCCTGGCCCAGTTAGCTGAATGGTGGATACTCTTGCTGTATAGATGTTTAACAGCAAGTGTTAGTGGAGAACCCTGGGGTATTCCCGGGCAAATGCACATTGGTTCTGACGTCCATGTTCCCAAGTGAAATGCAACTGATCTTTCCAATACGGCAGCTGCTATCCATCTTATTAGCCAAGGATTAACACCACATGCCATTACACAGTTCATTAAGGTTTCAAAATTCACACTGTTATAAGCATTCTTTAGATTGATTGCCACTGCAACTGTTTCTCTTTCACCCTGGAATCCCTCGTACACATCATATGCTAATGTTCCAGCATTATGTTGTGTTACTTTCATGGACCTATAACTTCCCAGATCCTCCCTGATACCCTGAAAGTAACCATTATATTGCAAATAAATTACTCTCCTGAATTCCACAGCCTGTTGCAGTAGTTCCACAGACAACACAATGCTCTTTCTGCAGTTTCACTGAGCTTCTTAAGTGCCCTTGTTCTTGACTGTCCTTCCACACCCAATAGTTTCAGCAGATCATACACTGAGACAGCCACTAGATCTCTTGCACCTATCTCAACAGCTATGACTTTTGCTGTGAACTCATCGTGGTCTCAAGTCCATGACCAAATCATTATACTTGACCACTCTGAAAGAGCACTGCTCATCCAATCTAGATTAAAATGGCACAGTCAGCTCAATTATTATAAACAGGTGTGACGAAGAAGAATGCAGCACTATATCTGGTTGTCTTCAAGATCTTCTAATGATTTCAGGATATGTCGCTCACTCAGGTAAATCTACTGCCATTTTCCAGTCATTTGCAGAGACAAGAAGAGATGGTAAACTGCTATTTGTATAGGATATTCTGACTTTCCTACTCTCAGAAAGTATGTATTTGCAGTACTTGGTCTGACTTTGCTGTTTACCTTCACCCTTGCCAGGTCTGTTGTAGCAGACAGCTCATGTACGGTAGTACTCTGTTGTGGTGCTATGTGTATCACTCTTGTTCTAATGACACCTTGCAAGCTGACAGCAGTTGTTCCAGTGTCTGCTTCTCTTGGCACAAGGGCACTGAGCATCATCAGACTTTCTCCATATCATACTGACGATGGCAAGAGGTCATAGATTGATCTGATAATGAAGCTGAGTCTAAGAGGCACCATATGCCGTATCATGTCAAGGACCTTTGCACAGCTCCTACCCATATAGTCTACTGGCCTTGTTGGACTTGCTGCCCTGCTTTTTGCAAGATTTCCAGCTTTTTCCCCCAAGGTTATCTGCTTCAGGTAATTATCCAACTCTTTCAACAATGCTTGATCCTTTGCAAAGATCCACATACATTTAACCGTGTCCACGAACGTTAGTGAAATCTACTGTAGTTTATATTTTATAATTTGTTTACAATTTTGTATTAACCCTTGTTACTAATTTTTATTGCGTCTTACTATTCGTCTTGGTGCCAATTCCTCTCATTCCTACTTCCCCCATTCACCCTTTCCTCCTGACTATTATCATGTCCGAGTGCAAAAACTCTAATCAAAATATAGGCAATATCACTAATCCATGGCTTAGACTAACAGGGCTTAAAATTGGACATTTAAACATTTACCACCTGCTAGGTAAGCTTTCTGAAGTCTCCACCTCTCTCCAACGAAACTTCCACATATTCGGTTTTTCTGAAACCCGTCTCAATGACAAAATTACAGATGAAGAAATTAGCATTCATGGATTCACAACCATCCGGAGGGATTCTAACAGACAACCTGAAACAGGGCTAGTCATATACATCTCAACATCTCTTCAGTAAAGAAGCCGTGATGATCTAGAACATACTGGCATTGAATGTATATGGCTTGAAAAAAAACTCCCCAACCTGACCCCTGTTTTAATTGGTTACATGTATCGGAACCCTAGCTCTTCTACTGTATGGTTTGACCCATTCTCACGAATGATGGACAATGTTTGGGCTTCTTCGAAGGAAATTATTCTACTGGGGGATTTCAATACTGACCTTCACAAACCAAACAACACGTGGAATAATATCACAATCTCACACAGTTGGTCACCCAACCCACGAGAGTAACAGACTCATCATCTACACTAATTGATCACATCTATACGACCTGCCCAGAAAACATTATAGAATGCACAGTCACACAGACAGCTATAAGTGACCACTATCCTATTTGCTGTACCTGGACAAGAAAGGGGTTCAAAGCACCTAAATCAGAACACATCACAGAACACATCACAGTCCACTACAGAAATTTCAAAAACTTTAACCTTCAGTTGTTCCTACAAGACCTACAAATATCCCCTCTCTCATACGTGTACCAACTTCCGCATCCAGAAGAAGCCATAACTTACTGGACACAAACTTTCTACAACGTATTCGACAAACATGTTCCTATAAACCAGGTCCGTGTCAAAAACATCAGAAAGACCCTCTGGATAACAAAAGAAATATTATCAGCAATGAGAGAGCAAGACGAGGCTCATAAGCTCAAAGATTTCAGCAGGTATCGGACACTTAGAAACAAAGTACAGTACCTCATTCGTCAGGAAAAGAAACTACATTTCAGAAAGATGATTCAAGACAAAGCAAACAGCAAAGAAGTCTGGGCAGCCATTAGAACACTAACATACAAATCAAAGTCACTAAACTCTTTACCAAAAAGCTGCTCACTCACGGCAACTCATTTTAGTAACCACTTCAAAACAGAAATTACCCATCTCAAGTCGACACTAAAGCCTATGGACTGCGATATTAGTAAATTAACAGACTTCTGCAGCACCGAACACACCACAACAGATCTAAGAGATATTCCTTTTCTAACAGTACACGAAGTACTCAAGTATATCTTGGCATTAAAAAACAACAACTCATCTGGACTTGATGGTATCAGCAATAAGATTCTACGTTACGCTGCACCCATCATTTGCGACTCTTTAACCTATGTATTGCCACTACATCTAAAATATTCAAAATGTGACCTCTTTGCAGATGATTGCACTATCTACACTGACTGCAAGGCACTTGAAATGACCCTTGAAAGCGATGTACGAGTAGACAATCTAACAAAATGGAGTAATATGAACCGTATGCCAGTAAACACAGGAAAAAACAAATCTATGTTGATTACCACCAGACAGAAACTTCTAAACTTCACCAAAAGATTGCTACAGCTACATGCGGAGTCAATACGCATTGATCATGTAACAGAACACAAAGTTCTAGGCTTGACGATTGACCAGCACTTGACGTGGAATTCCCACGTACGGAATTTAACGAAACACTTAGCTCAAAAGACATACCAGCTGGCCAAAATAAAACACTTCTTAGACGCAGACACTAGACTATTGTTCTACACTTCACATATACAGACACATCTACATTACTGCTCTACACTATGGGATGGTTGCCCTGCTTCCACCTCAAAGAGAATGCACTCCCTGCATAAGACAGCAGTATGTCTGATTACCGATAATCGCACGATACTACACGCAAGGACACGAAAAGAACCCAAAATACTGTCCCTAAAAAAACGTCTCCTCTACAACAAAGCCAAGATGACTCACGCAATTCTATCAAACAATGCCCCACCGTACCTACGATCATTGTTTCAAACCAGTAGAAGAGAGGGACTATATATACATCAGTTATGTCTGGCTCTGCCCAAACCTAGGATCGACCTGTTCAAAAAGAGTCTAGCCTACTCTGGAGCCTACTTGTGGAACAGCCTTCCACACCACATAAAAAACCAACATACACAATACTCATTCAACAAAGCCCTTTTTAAACACTTAATCAACACCGATTATCTACCCCCATAGAAGCAGCCATTGTCATTCCACATCTTATCTATACGTCAACCTTTCTTTTCCTCTTCCGCTCGTTATTGTCTATGCGAAAAATTTGTTTTATATCCACGTAGTATTGCTATATAATATAATGTATGTGAGAATGTACCTGCATAGCACTGTACTTTTGAAATATGTAATTGTATTTTGTTTTCTTAAATGTGATGATGTGTATGCGAATGAGCAGATATACATTTTTACAGCTCAAAGATGTGTCCTGCTACAGAAGTGCGTAAGAAACTATTATTATTATTTCATTTTCCCTCAAGAATGTACAGATATAAGCGAGAATATGTTATGTAATTTGTGTATTGATGTTTAATGACACATTCAAAAATGCAGATTAATTGCTGATGAACACATGAGTGAGTGTCGGGATACAGAATGAAAGATAAAGGGCTGGATGGTCGGACAGACCTGGGTCCCAATTCTTTACCCTTTTAAATAAAGTTATGTCCATCTATCTCTCCTACTGATTCTGCTCTTGGGTTAAGGAGGGCAAAGAAATAACACCAAGTCTCACCTCCTTCAATAGCAGACTGTCAAATACTTCATGAGTTCTGATACCATGCCAACTAATCTGATTATGCTTGAAATCATAATTTTCTGTACGTATTTTTATTTATTTATTTATTTTTTAAAATTAAATTAAATTTTATTATAATGTTTGTTTAATTAACACTACTTAATTTTGATTATGACTGCATACTGTAAACGCACGCTGTTAAATTACCTTTATAATGTTGCATGCCTCCATATTAATGTTTAAAGTAACATGTGGGAATGAAAGGATATAATATGCAAGATAAATGAGAGTGGAAGGGCAGAATGTTAGACGGGCCTGCACACCCAATTCTTAACCCTTCGAAAATAAAGTTTGTTCGTTCATTTGTTCCCCAATCGCTTTTGCACTAGCAGGTGGAAATTTAATGGCATTCCTTTTTCCACCCAAGAAGTGTGTGAGATCATCATCAGGCAGATCAATGGAATATTCTCAGCACAGTGGACTGAATCCTGGCTGATATCTTCTAATGTTTTATCTATAGAACAGAGAGCCATTGATCTACCGCTGATGAGCTCCCTTTTTCATTCTGTGGATTTTCATGCTTCTTTGAGTAGAGAATTTCCTACATTTACATTCCAGTGATTGGTCAGAAATCAGAGTCCATGTAACTGGCCTGGTTGATTCCAGTAGGTCACCTGTCGATTCATCATTCTCTCTCTCGCCCACTCCTTTTCTGTGAATCCTGGGGGTATCTCTTATTATCTCTTATCACCATCTACTGGTGGTTTTTACAGCTTACGGGGTGCCAACCTGGTCAGCCAGTTTCTAGTCTTTCCCAGTGTCATGTCTTTCCAGTAGTCCATTGGTCTTTTTCCCAATTGTCAATGGTCTAACCATTAACAATATATCAAAACAAGCACATGCAGGTGCACATTGTCCCCACTCTGCCCAACATTAGCAATATATTAGGCACATGATAATGTTCACCTCATGTTTTGTTCAACACAAGTAATATATTAATTACAGGTAAACAGAGCTATCCGCCGGCTCACTTCGTCCCACATTGGCATTATTTAGATACATAATGATTCCACTGTCTCCACCGCTCCACTCAATCTTTCTTCTTCTTTGATCCTTAGCCGCTGACCATCAAAGCAGTCAGTGGCCATCACACCTGGTGGCGTCTTGTAGGGCAACAACAAATTGATTCCACTTTGCTCGGTCGGTGGCCATCCTTCGTACAGTGCCCCAACTCTGGTTCATTCTTTGCATCTCAGCCTCCACAGTCCTCTGCCAGATTGTTTTTGGTCGGCCTCTCTTTCGTTTTCCTTCAGGGGTCCAAAGCATAGCTGTTCTTGTGATGGCATCGGGGTCTCTTCTGAGGACATGGCCAACCCAGCTCCAGCGTCTGCCAGCTATGATGGTGTGCATGTCCTCTTGCTTGCTCCGAGTAAGCAGATCTTGGTTGGTGATGGTATTCGGCCAAAAGATTCGGTGAATTTTTCTTAGGCATGTTGTGTGAAAAGAGGACAATTTCGACATTTCCTTCTCTGTAACTCTCCAGCTCTCCGCGCCATAGAGAAGCACAGAAAGTACACAGCTCTGATATAATTTTAATTTTGTGCTTGTGCTGTATCGAGAGGACTTCCAGATGTTGTTTAGGCTAAAAAAGGCTGTTCTTGCCTTATTCATTCTGATGTTGATGTCTTTGCCTGCCCCGCCGTCTGGTGTTACTATGCATCCTAGGTATGTGAAGGTGTCTGTCTGTACCAGTTGCTGATTCCTTACTGATATGGGCTCAGGGTTGCTCACATTGAGCGTCATGACCTCTGAATTCTTTAAATTGATGTTCAAGCCCACCTGCTGGCTAAACTTATTAAGTCTATCCATTTTTTCCTGGATGTTTTGATGTGAATGTGCTAGTAGTGCAATGTCATCTACATATTCCAGATCTTCCAATGTAGAAAAAATAGTCCATCTTATTCCTCTTGGACTGCCCTCAGTTGTCTGGCGCATCACCCAATCTATGACTGTTAAAAATAGAGTGGTTGATAAGAGGCATCCCTGTCGTACTCCTGTCTTCACCTCAAAGGTTAGGTTGCTCTGCCCAACACTACACGTAAAGTTGGCATAGAGGCTTTTTATGATTGACACTATGCAGCTTGGAATTCCATAAGCCCTCAGTATTTTCCATAAACTGTCCCTATGTATGCTGTCAAAAGCCTTTTTAAAATCAACGAAATCAATGTACAGCTGTCTTTGCCATTCTGAGCACTGCTCTATAATGTTCCTGAGAGTGAATATATGATCTACACATCTTCTGTTCTTTCTAAATCCTGCTTGTTCTTTCCTCAGTTTGTAGTCTACTGCTTTTGAAATTCTCTGTATAATTATCCTGCCTAGTATTTTGCTGGGAACTGAGAGAAGAGTGATTCCTCTCCAATTATTGCAGTCTGCAAGATCTCCCTTCTTGGGCAATTTGACAAGTATTCCTTTGTTCCACTCTGATGGTGTTGTCCCCATTTTCCAGACTTGTGCAAATAGTGGTTCTAATAGTTCTGCTGCTAGCTCAGGGTCTGTCTTAAATAGCTCTGCATTTAAGTTATCATGGCCAGGAGCTTTTCCATTCTTTAACCCTTTGATTGCTGTGATGATTTCTTCTTTTCGTGGAATGTCTGTATTTACATCTAGATCGTTTTCAGCCTCAGTAACATTCAATTGTGTCTCTGGTGGTTCCTTGTTCAGAGTTTCTCTGAAGTGATCTGCCCATCTTGTTTCCTGTCCCTCTGCTGTCGTGATGAGATTTCCTTGCTTATCTTACTAATGTAATATTGTTTGCACCATGTTTTCCGCTGATGAATTTAGTTATTTTGTATACTGTGCTTTGTTCATTTCTCAGTGCTGCCTCTTCTGCCTGTCTTGCAAGATCGTCTAGGAAATTCCTTTTGTTGGCTCGGGTTTGGCGTTTAACTTCCTTGTCCAGCTGACTGGCACAACAGGCCAATCACCTGTTTGTCTTAAACTATGATTACGAGCAATACAAGAGAGAAAACCGGACTGATTCTAAAGGCGACGAACTGGAACGGACTACGGACTACGACTTATGGAACTTGGAACACAAGAAGTATAAATGGGAAGGAAGAGGAGCTGGTGGAAGAGATGAGGAAAGCAAAACTAGAAATCCTGGCTATAACGAAAACGAAGAAAAAAGGACAAGGAGTCATGGATCTCGATGGCAACACGTTGCTCTACAGTGGTGTAACCATATCTGAAAGAGCTAAAGGGGGCGTGGGTTGCATTGTGGCCCAAAATCAAAAAGATAGTATCAAGGGATGGAACTTTGTCTCGGAGCGCATTATGGTTGTAAAACTAAAAGAAGGAGAAACCATAGTCAACCTGGTCATAGTGTATGGGCCCAATGAGGATGAGAGAGCAGAGGTCAAGGAGGAATTCTTCGAGCTCCTTCAAAGGACAGTGGATGACTGCCTAGATGAAGTTATCATGCTCGGAGATTTTAATGCCAGAGTTGGAAATGACCATGCTAGATGGGGTGGAGTTATCGGAAGATATGGAGAAGATACTCTCAATGACAATGGAAAGCGACTCCTTAGATTCTGCAGTGAGCAGAATCTGATCATTACAAACACAAAGTTCCCCCATAAGCGCATACATGCATACACTAGATGTGAACCAACCAAGAATGAGAAGCCAGTGATCGACTATGCCATTGTTCGGAGAAGCTCATTCAGATATGTCCGAGATGCAAGAGTCTGGAGGGGGCCAGAGATTGGAAGTGATCACTACCTGCTAACAATCAAACGAACAACTGAAAGAGTTGCTCAGCCTAGGAACTGCCCAACATCACGCAAGAAACCAAGTAAACGAGCAGGAGAAATGAGCATTAGGACCTACAAGCTGAGAGAGCCAGAAATTAAGACCAGATATCAGGGGCTTATTGCTACAGCAGTGAGCAACACAGAAGAACGACCTGATGACTTGGAAACCCTCTGGAATAAATTCAAGGATATCATAAAGACAGCTGCTGCAGAAGCATGTGGTGAAGTCCGACTTGGGAACCAGAGAAAGAGGACACCTTGGTGGACAGAGGAAGTCAAAGAGAAAATAAGAGAGAAGAAAATGGCATGGAAACAATACTTAGGAGCTAAAAACACAACAGGACAAATGGAAAAATATAGAGAATATGTGATACTCAGAACAGAAGCAAAGAACAAAGTGCTAGCAGCAAAACAGAAGTCCTGGGAAGAATTTGGAGAAAAGCTAGAAAAAGATGCACAAGAAAACCAGAAATTGTTCTATAAGACCCTAAAGAACATGAGGAAGGAAAAAACAATGCCCTCTCAAATTTATAAAGGACAAGCAAGGCAAATTGCTTACTGCCCCGAAGGAAGTAATGGAAAGATGGAAAGAATATTTCTCAGAACTCCTGGATGGTGAGCATGGTGAAGCAACAGAAATGATAACCACTAGCACAGAAGAGAAAACCAATGATGGTGAAGATGACATAAAGATGGAAGAACTGAGGGCAGCACTAGAGAAAATCAAGATGGGCAAAGCAGCAGGGCATGATGGTATAACACCAGAAATGGTTAAGTACATGGGAGCATCAGGCGACCTATTACTCTTAAAGGTCCTACAGGCAGCATGGTGCAACAAGACCATACCAAAGGATTGGGAGATTGCCATCATAACACCAATTTTCAAAAGGGTGACAATCGACAATGTGGAAACCATAGAGGCATATCCCTTCTCAGTGTCCCTGGTAAAATCTACTCTAGAATCCTAGAGCAGAGACTCCGACGCCTAGCTGAGCCACAATTGGATGAGGTCCAGTGCGGATTCTGAGCAAACCGAAGTACTCAAGACCTAATCTTCACACTCAGACAGCTGAGTGAAAAGGCCCTTGAGTATAAGAGTGAGATCCATCTTTGTTTCATAGATCTGGAAAAGGCGTTTGACAGAGTCCCCTGGAGCAAACTTTGGGACTGTTTGGCAAGGAAGAATATTCCAGCACCTCTGATTCATGCTATACAGAGCTTCTACAAGTCTTGCAGAAATTATGTGAGGACAGCAAACCATAAGTCAGAAGAGTTCAGGACCACCACTGGTGTAAGACAAGGTGATATCCTGTCACCTTATCTTTTCATACTCTTCATGGACGATGTCATCAAGGCATGTAAGGAGAGAACAAGAAAGTATTCAGTGGGTACTGGAAGATGAGACAGGTCTATATTTCGGAGCTGGCATTTGCTGATGATGTTGCCCTGATTGCTAAATCAGAGGCACATCTCCAATCCAACCTGCAAGTCTGGAAGGAAGAGCTGGAGAAGAGAGGGATGGTCATAAGCAGCTCTAAAACAAAATCCATGGTGATATCACAAGAAGAAAGAAAACATCAGATTAAGTTGGGAGAACAGGTCCTGGAGCAGGTCGACCACTTTAAATATCTCGGAGCTATTATAGACAGAAAGGGAGGCATCAAAGAAGAGTTGGCCACTCGAAAAGCAGCGGCTGGGAGACTTTTTCAGGCCATAAATCGTGGATTCCTCAGCAAGAAAGAGGTTGGTAAGAAAACAAAGATGGCTGTATACCGCTCCACCTATGTCCCAGTCTTGACATATGGATGCGAGTCGTGGGCAATGACTACAACCCACAAAAGCCAGATCCAAACCTCAGAAATGAGGTATCTGAGGAAAGTGGTTGAAGTAACAAGAAGAGACATGGTCCGCAACCAGACGATCCGTCAAGGCCTGAAATCCCATCCGCTGCAGACCCAAATAGAACAGTCCCAACTAAGATGGTTTGGCCATGTCTGCAGAATGGGAGAAGATCGGCTACCACGACAAGCATGGGAAACAAAGAGCCAGGGATCCAGACCTCCAGGACGACCCAGAGTCCGCTGGGAGGACAACATTAGACAATCTTTGAAGGACCGAGGACTAGAATGGAACCAGGCAAGGAAGAAGACAGCTGATAGAATGGTCTGGCGCTCTCTCTTCCAAACCTCTACACCTCACGGTAGAAGGGGAACGACTAAGTAAGTAAGTAAGTCCAGCTGACTGTACTGTTCGCTATATAGTTGCTTTAACCTGGGGGACTTTGCTTCTGTTTTCTTTCTTGTCATTTCCTTTCTCAGTGTTATGGTGTTTAATGTTTCTGGTGTTATCCAGTCTTGCTTCTTACTTTCCTGGAATCCCAAGCATGATTTGCTGCTTTCCTTATATATTGTTGAAATGGTGTTGAATTTCTGGTCTATATCATCAGTCAATGTCTTTTCCTGACTTTTGGCAAATTGATATCGTTTCTTTATGTCAGCCGCAAAAGCTTTTCTGGTAAGGTGGTCCTTCAATTTGCTGTTGTCAAACCTTTTCTGTGTAGTTACAGTTGGTCCAGCCCTTCTTAGTTTCCCTTTCAGTTTTGCTACTACTAAATGGTAATCACTTCCCACATCTGCACCTCTTCTTACCTTCACATCTTGTAATGCATGTCTCCATCTACCGTTAATCATGATGTGGTCTATCTGGTTTCTGTCCCGACCATTTGGTGATTCCCATGTTAATTTGTGAATTTCTTTATGTGGGAAAAGTGTTCCTCTAATGACCAGGTTGTTAATACTACAGAAACTTATTAATTTGTCCCCATTTTCGTTTGCTGTTTCGCTGCCGCATTTCCCCATTACTCTTTCATTATATGTATTGTGTGTACCAGCTTTCACATTGAGGTCTCCCATTACTATAATAAGATCATATCTAGGTGTGTCTTCCATTTCTTTCTGCAGTTGTTGATAGAATTCATCCTTGACCTCTTCATCGCTGTCATTCATTGGTGCGTAGCATTGTATTATTGTAGTATTGGTGAATCTACCTCTCAATCTTAATCTTATCAGTCTGTTATTGATGGGTTTCCATTCCAGTAATGTCCTTTCTATTCCTTTCTGTAGAATAATGGCTACACCTTCATTGTGCTGTCCATCCTCTCTTCCAGAGTAAAGTACCGTTTCTCCTGTTGCTGTTTTGACTTTTCCTGCCCCTGTCCATCTGCTCTCGCTTATCCCTAGAATGTGTAACCTATAGTTTCTCATTTCTGCCATGACCTGTTTTAGTTTACCCATCTCATTCATTGTCCTGACATTCCAAAATCCTATTCTTGTATCATGTTTTGCGGTCAGGACGTCCGTTCTCATGTCAGTGGCTTCCTTTCGGCTTTCACCACTGACAGTCATACGAGCCTCAGACTCCGTATGTCTGTCTCACAGCAAAGTTTGTTTATTCGTTGTTGTTTCCGTAACTTTAATTTTTTTTTACATAGACAGGGGTGTCAGCCCTATGCTAAAACCCCCAACCTGGAGGACCAGGGTGTCTGCTTTAGTCTGACCCCTGCCCGCGCAAACCTGTCCAGCTTGGTAGAACCTTCCAGGAGTAAAACTCCCGCTGGCATAGCTCTGGGGGTAATCAGGGTACGCAAGCCGCCATACCTCGACAAGGTATTGACACCGGTGATGGCAGACTCCACTCAATGTTAGCAATATATCAATATAGAAAAAGATGTTCATTGTCCCTGCTCTATTCTGCATTGTTTAGGGTATGGATCAAAGACCAAACACAAAAGTCATCAGGAGCAAGCTTTCTCACAATTAAAGAAAAGTCTCCAAATCATACACAAGTGCCTTCTTTAAGTGCCTCCTGGTTTAGCGGCTTCAAACACTCTTTTCACAGAGTTCAGCTGTCTGACAAAGCTGCAAGTGCAGATGAGAAAGCTGTGGACACATTTACACCTATGTTACAGAAACTGATGGAAGAAGTAGGCTACACACTGGATCAGATTTTCAATTTTGATGAAACAGGACTATTGGAAATGTATGTCTTCAAGGATCTACATCTCAAAGGAAGAAGCACATGTCCTAGGACTTAAGGCTGCAAAAGATAGTGTGAATGTGATGCTGGGCGCTATTCCAGTGGAGACTTCAAGTTAAAGCCAGTTGTGGTTCATCACTCTGTAAACCTGTGAGCAGTGATTAGAGTGCTGGCCTATTGTGGCATAGATATCAGGTTTGTAAGATGGTGGCGTCAAGCTTGATTCTACCTAGCTGTAAATGGGTACCTACTCTTGAGTTAAGGAAGACAAAAAACTGGTCACCCACCTCTCAAAGCTGGACCTAGTATAGTGAAGTCCCTAACATATCACTCCCCTTTGGCAGTATCTACTATGGGACTACATTTACTTTTACTTTAACCTGTCTAGCCTTGGTGTTCCATTAAGGCCTTGTAACGAGGTTGGATGACTGGCCAGACTTTTACTGATCTTTCAGCTGATATTTACTATGTGTTTCAAAAATTATTGCAAAAAGAAAAACTTGGACTTCAAAATTCTTATCATTCTTGATAATGCCCCAAGCCATACTCTGATAGTTGCTGAGCTATCCCCAAACATCAAGGTCATCCTTTAACCTCCTAACACCACCTCTCTACTTCAGCCATTTGACCAAGGGGTGATAGCAGCATTTAAGGCTTATTATTTATTAGTACACAAAGACTGAGACGTTGAGTGAGGTGGAGGAATGTGAAAAGATCAGCAGCTCACAAAGCAAAACAGCAAAGTGTGTAGCATGCTACAGTTGTATCAGGACATAGAAAAGCATAAAACATAACGGCTGGCAACAGTTGAAGAGATTGGGGCCTTACCATGTAAATATCCTATATAACGCAATGGAGTTCCAATAAAAAGAAGAGCTATGTAAAGAACTCATGATCCCCTGGGGAGGAATCTACTGTAACTAATAACAAGAAAGAGGCAACTCATCTAAAGAGCAAGGAAGTCCATAATGGCGAGTGCTCCCCATATTCTTTTTAAAGGGGAGATTCTGAGAAAGACCACTTAAAAACTGATAGGAGGAACCTAAAAATAGGCACATAGAATGTCAGAATGCAGAAATTTGACAATTTAATTTTAGAAGCAACCAGTATGAAACTCGATATCCTGGGAGTGGCAGATGCAAGACTGACAGATGTGGGCTACATAAAAAGAGTAAAATACACACCTATACACTCAGACAGAGAAAAAAAATGAAAGAGGAGTAGGGATATTGATCCCCCCCAAAAAACTAGAAAAATATGTATGTTGATGCACAATGACAGAATGGTATTACTGAAATGAGAGCAAAACCATCTGTCATAGCAATTTTACAAAGATATGCATCAACAAAAGAACACAGAAAAGAAGAAATAGAGGAATACTATAAAGCGTTACACACAATTAAACCAGGAAAATCTACAGATGTGTTGTTGGTAATGGGAGACATGAATGCAAAAATAGGAGAGTGAAGAAGATACAAGAAAACAGTAGGACAATATGGAGTGGGGAAAAGAAACAACAGACGAGACAGACTTATACAGTTCTGTGAAAAAAAAAAATCAACTGGTTAAATGTAACATTTTTTTGAACACCATTCAAGGAAACTATACACAGGGAAAAGCCCAGGACATACAAAACGAATTTAGATTAACTTTATCATGATCAAAAACAGTGTCACATGTGCAAAGACATATCATGGAGCTGATATAAATTCAAATCACAAACTGGTGGTAATTAAAATAAATATAAAGCTGAAAATGACAGGAAACAGAAGAAAAGAGGTACCCCCAGATAGAAATATCAGCACTGAATCAACCAAGTATAAAAGAGAAATATTTTATTGAGGTCAAAAATAAATACGAACATTTACTGATAGAAAGAATGGAACACAGTAGAAAAATCCAGAAGAAAAATAAACCACAACATGGGAACGTCTAAAATAAGCATACAATCAGCAAATAACTATTTACCTAAAAAAAAAGAGTTTAAGAAAAATTAAATTTGCATGACAGACAACATCTTGAATAAAATGGCAGAAAGAAAGAGAACAAAAATGCTCCCAAACATAAAACAATAAACAAAGAAGTACATATTATGTGTGTCACGAAGTGTATTCGCCTTCTTTTCTCTCTGTCAATCTGTTCTCATACCAAAACATTCCTTCTCTCTAAATTCTCTAGAATCTCTACCACTCATAAATACACATCAGGAGATCTCCCATTTGCTTCGGAAAATAAATTCCTTTTTCTTAAATCGAGGTTACCAGCAAACCACTGTGACCTTTTAAAGCTGTGAACTTTAAACCGCGCCCTGAATAATTACAGTTAAGCCAACGGGATAGGCAGCCGTATATTGACTTTTGACCTTTGACCTCAGCCACCAAACAGAACCGGAATTTTAGCGGGATCCTCGAAGCGCACAATTCTCATAGCGCAGGATTCACAAAGCATCAGCCTAGACAGGCAGACCGGCTGAAAATGGTTGCTCCTAAGAAATACAGAGGGGCCCGATCATTTAAACAGCAATGAATCTTAGCTGAGCGAGTAAGTGATCTATATTGTTATATGAATAACATGAATTAATCCTATGTTTATCTACAACATATCATGTCAGTATCTTTTGTTTTTCACTGTGACAGAAATTAATATCCTTGATTTTGTACAGGAGACAACAACATTATGTATACTGAAAGTTTCATGTGTGAACTACCCTTGTCCTGTTTTATACTGAATGATTTCTACTAAATTCTACTGTATGATTTCAGCCATGATTATCCTTGTCATATTTTAATCCTGAACGGATTTCTGCAAATATCCTTATTATATTTTATGTGTTAATGTGCATTATCCTATGTTATGATGGTATTATCAAGGTATATGAATGCCTATCACATAAACTTAGAACTATGTAATAATGGGCAACAGCACTATAGCAAAATTTCATAAATGAATATGTTGACTGACTTGTAATTCAGTGGTTCTCAAACCTTGGCAGCAATGACACCCCACCATGGTACAGATGAATAGAAAACTATTACCCAGTGGTTCTCAAACCATGGTTGACAGTGACCCCACCTTGAATTTACTGCTCTATGGGCACAATGTAGACCAGTGGTTCTCAAACTTTTGATGACCACTGCCCCAAACTTCACAGTTGGTAAAGCTAACAGCCCATATGTTGAAAATCACTGCGGTAAACAAGCTGGAAGCCAGATATAGGTTTAGATCCACCTGTTTGCTTATAACATCAGTTATGCTATAGTACTTTATAGACAATAGCTAGCGCTTGGTTAGTGATGTTAACTATGAATGTTTGTTAGATTTCTGATGGACGATTAGCGCCCAGCAGATATGGGAAATGACTTCTCTGGCATGATTACTAATGGAGCTTCGATTGTTTGTCAATCCAGTCCTACCAGGTTGTCATACCAGAAGACAAAACCATAAGCAGTGTTCTCAAGGGCAGACTTAATCCATCCCAGCTGGTGATGCGCCCTGAGTCAAGATGGAGAAAGCAACTTGCCATCCTCCGAAACCCTAAAAAGACCTTGCTGGACCTGGAGTGCTTTGACATATTGAACCTTGGCAACAAGACTACATAAATTCAGCATTTGAGATGAGTATCTGAACATGCCAGCAGAACCACTAAAGAATATTCCCTTTGTCCAATGATGACAAATTAATTCTGACATGGTTCAGAACCATTCATAGATTAGGGAACATATAGTTGTATATTTGAATATATTGTGAGATTCTATTTTCATTTTTGTAACTTTGCATAACCGAGTCTGTTGTTATTTTCTTTGTAATATTTAATTGGGTTGTATAGTTTTAATAACATAAATCTACACCCTGGGGGCAGAGCCATAATTAATAAATACTATTGGGTCGGGATATTTTTAATGTGGCTGGGCACCAAATCTCTTATCCATCTATACATACTATACATATTCCTTTGTAGGATATCGGATAAAGAATTTATCGCCTAGAGAATATCCTGTTTAGTTTCACCAGAATTCTCTCAGAAAGTTTTTTTTTTGAGTGGACTAATTCCCGAGGAGAGACTGTGCATTCAACTTGCAGTCTGGAAGAGTTTCCTCTAGAGATTATCTTTTATTCTTCCATCAAGTCTGTCATACTTACACTGTCTCCCTCTAAAAAAAAACATTTTGCTACAATGTGTAAACAGGCAAAAGAAAGTGGACAGAAACAAGATGCAAAGAAATAGAAGACACAGAAGCTAAGCACTTGTCAAGGGATAATTATGAAGAAATAAAGAAATTGTCAAATAAACCAAGGCTTGCCCAAGGAGGAGGCTGCATCAAACTTAAGAATGGTATAATCTTATATGATGAGAATCACATACCAAAGAGATGGGCAGAATAAAGGAACTATTCAAGGACAACATAGGCAATATACCATCACCAGATTCTGACTTAGGCCCAAACTTTCTCGAGAAGTAGAGAAAAAAAGAAATATGATTCAAAAATGAAAATCAGCAGGAATGGACAATATTCATTCATTCATTCATAACCCTTTACTCCCAAAGGAGCATAGGCCTTCAACAAACACATGCCAAGACCTCCTGTCACGTGCCATCATCTCAAGTTCTTTCCACGTTCTGCTTATCATTTTCATCTCTGTTTCCAGCTCTCTTCTCCATGTGCTTCTTGGTCTACCTCTGCCTCTCTTGCCCTGGGGGTTCCAGAACAAGGACTGCCTTGTAATGCTATCAACAGGTTTCCTCAGTTTGTGTCCTATCCATCGCCATCTTCTCATCTCTTGTTCCACTGGCACTTGTCTAGTTCTTGTCATCAGTTCCACATTGGTAACCTTGTCATACCATTTTAATCCCTCTATTCAACGCAAGCACCCATTTATGAAAGTCTGTAGCTTTTTGGTTGTTGTCTTTGTTGTTCTCTATGTCTCAGAGCCTGACAATAGGACTGACTTCCCATTTGAGTTGACGATTCTTATTTTCGTGTTGGACTTGATTTCTCTTGATTTCCATATATTTCCCAATGCTATGAAAGCTCTTGCTTTTTGTATTCTTATTTTGATATCACTGTCTGTCCCTCCAACTTTGTCTATATTGCTGCCAAGATATGTGTACGATTCTACATCTTGTATTGGTGCTTCTTCAAGTTCAACCCTGTTTTCATTACCTGCATTTATTCTCATTATCTTTGTCTTTTCCCTGTGTATTTTCAGACCCAATTGCTGTGACCTCTCATCGAGTGTTTTCAATTTGTCCTGCATCTGATTACTGTTATGAGACAGAAGAGCCAAGTCATCAGCAAAATCCAGATCATCCAACTGCTTAGTCAGAGTCCACTGGATTCCATTTCTGTTGTGTGTTGTTGATGTTCTCATAACCCAGTCTATTGCTAATAAGAAAATAAATGGAGACAAGAGGCATCCCTGTCGCACTCCTGTTCTTATCCCAAATGGTTCTGTAAGCTGTCCTTCATGAAGAACTCTGCATGTCATGTCTTCATATGTTTTCTTTATTAAATTAATGATCTTCAGGGGAACTCCATAATGCCTCATCAATTTCCAAAGTGATTCTCTGTCTACACTGTCAAATGCCTTTTCGTAGTCCACAAATCCGATGTATAATGGTGAATTCCATTCCAGACTTTGTTCAACTATTATTCTCAAAGTGGCTATCTGGTCTGTACAGGATCTGTTTTGTCAAAAACCTGCTTGTTCATCTCTCAGTTTCTTGTCTATGGACTCTTTTAATCTCTCAAGGATAATCCTATTTAATACTTTTTCTGGCACTGATAGTAACATTATTCCTCTATAATTTGTGCACTCTTGTAAATTTCCTTTCTTAACCAGATATCCTTCCTTCCATTCTGCTGGACAATATAACAAATAGAAATGACAAGCCAAGGAGAGCTTTGGTATAAATTAAATCACAGACCTATGCAATGCTACATACGATACAGGTTATATACCAAAACAAAATTTGAAGATAGCAGTCTTTATAACATTACCCCAGAAGCCTAATGCAAGAGAATGTTCAGACTTTAAATAACACTGGTATACACACATTTTGGTGCCTTAAATTTTATAGCTGTTCTTGGGTAATTTTGGGGTGCTGATTCCAAAAATGTAATAAGATTTTTTCTATCAGCTCTAGTTTTTGAGATAACTAAGAATGACCATATTAGTAGGGCAATTGTTATGTACAATCCTAGAGTTAGGTGCTATCAGTGGCATTTTGACTTTAGTCTGCATTCATATTATATGTAATTACTGTGCATATATTACCAAAAATGTAATAAAACTTTATCACTAGCACTTGTTTAGTCAACACGCAAAAAGGATCTTTTCGAGGACTTCCTGGAATGTGATATGCCCGGACAGTCACGCTTAAGGGTCCAACAGTAATCTGCTATCATGTGGGCATCCCAAAGTCCCTGGTATCTCTCTTCCATTGTTTTTATATCTTGGTGAAATCTTTCACCTTGCTCCTCACTAAAGTCGCCAAGATTCTCCGGAAATAAATGTAAATGGTTATGGAGGTAGTGCAATTTTATGCTCATGTTGCATCCAAGTTCACAAAAACTCGACAGCATGTTTCCAACTAATTCAGAATAATTGTCTGCTTTAAAGTTACCCAAAAAGTTTTGCACAACTAAAACAAATGATGACCAGACTGTGGACTCTGTTTTGTTCATGGAATCAATAAAATTTGGATCATTTATTAACTTTCTAATTTGAGGTCCATCAAAAATTCCAGCTTTAAGTTTGACTATGCTCAATTCTGGAAACTTTCTGCATAAGTAATTAAAACAGGTACCATCTTTGTTCAGTGCCTTAACAAATTGCTTCATCAAGCCAAGCTTTATATGTAATGGTGGCAGTAGAACTCTTTTTCGATCAATGAGAGGCTTATTGACAATATTTTTTTCTCCAACTTTAAATTCATCCCTCAACGGCCACTGTTTCTTTGTCCAGTGCATATCTTTTGCATTGCTATCCCACAAACATATTGTGATGGGGCCGAAAAGGAGACGCCCGCCCCCTTCCTGTTTTTGGGCAGATTTATCGCCCATGTATTTTAGAAGTGCGCGAAGCATGCTGAGATGTAAAAATTCTGACGAGATAAAGAAGATTGATGAAAAGGCCATAATAATGCCTTAAAATTAAGTTGTGGTGTAGAATTGTGTTTTTGCTCTAGAAATAGTTGTGTATATTTGTGTTTTCATGCCTTCTAGAGCAAAATATCGTTGTTTAAGTAGCGCATTACTGCGCGCGCGGACTAAGTTGAGTGTTTAGGCTTAGCGGTCTATATAAAGCGTGTGAGGGCCAGCAGTGGCCTATCCTAGTATCAGCCCGGACGAGAGAGAAATGAAATAAGACACCAGAGTATAGGCTAAATGCCTTGAGCACAATTAGCAATCGGGCACATGCTGGGTGTCTTGTTTTGTTTTGTTTTGTTATGTTTGCTGGTTTATTTGTTTAATGTTTGCTTTGTCACTGAATGGGTTGTAAAAATAAATACAGCCCCTGCCTCAGAATCAAGAGTTTTATTGTTGTTCGGGTCGGTGCGAGTGTGACAAGAGAGTGATCAAACATATCACAATATAATCATCATTATCATCTCGCCCACCCTACCACAATTGGCGTCGTCGGCAGGATAAGGCAGACAGTGACACTGAGCAAACAGCAAACGAACAAATATTGTAAACACCCAGCAGTGCGGTCTTGCAGCAAGATGGCATTGATCTATGCGCCTGTGAAGATACTGTACGTGAAGGGGCCAGAGATAAGGTTATTTAGTGGAGAGGGGAGTCCCACTTGGCAAGAGTTTGTGGGAGATGTGGAAGCCACGTGGAAGGTGGCGCCTTTTTGGGCAGAAGACAAGCTAGACATGATCTGGAACAACGTTACACCATGGGTATCTAGAGAATTACGGATACATGGCGGAGCCAAGGCCAGCCCTGAGCAGTTACTCAAGATAATAGAAAGAGCCTACAGCGAGCAACCACCAGTCAGTGAGACGACCAGGAATTTCCAGGCCGGGAGTCAGGGGTCTAGGGAATGTTCTGTTTTCTTGGGAGGAAAAAAGCCAGAGACACTGGTGCAGATAGCAAGTCCAGAAGCCCACAGTGAAGAGGAGGCGCTCAAAGCAGAATTATCTCTCCTAAAGGCCCAGCTAGCACAGATGACACAGTCCAGTTCGCCAGCACAAGAGGAGGTGCAGAGAAAGAGAGCACCATGCCAGCCGCGGGAACAGCCAACGCAAGACGAGGAGGTGTGTCCGCGGGAACAGCCAACACAAGACGAGGAGGTGTGTCCGCGGGAACAGCCAACGCAAGATGAGGAGGTGTGTCCGCAGGAACCGCAACTAGCCCTTCTTGTATGTGAGAGTCAGGCTGTCGTCAAGGAAAGCTGTGAGCTGACAGCACCGATAAACGCAGTGGCACCGACAAGGCGAAAAGGGATGTGCAAGTGGTATAGTGTCCACAGGGGATGGGGGTTCATCACGCCAGATGATGGAGGTATTGATGTATTCGTACATCAAACCAAGATCTTCAGAAAGGGATTCCGGAGTCTGGCGAGGAATGAACGAGTAGAGTTTGACAGCAAACCATCGGCCCAGGGCATGGAAGCAATTTATGTATGCGGCATTGGCGGTCAAGAGTGTAAGGGCAGCAGGAAGCGACCCATGGCACAGAGGAAGCCCAGAAAGATAAGATGCTACAATTGTGGAGACCTGTCAGACCACATGGCAGCCAAGTGCCCTCAAGGCCCGCTTCCGAAGAGATGTTTTCGATGCAAGTCCACTGAACACTTGATAGCCACCTGTCCCTCAAGGAGCTCTTTCCAGAGACGTACTGCCACAATGAGGTTGCCTTTAGGGCGCAAGCCAAGAGATGGCCACGACAACTGTCACACTAAGGGCGCCGAGAGAATTGGCCGTTGTCTAGGGGAGGAAACCCGTCCTAAGCAGATAGGAGGGAGTGCAAATCAAGGTTCAGCAGAGGAGACTCATCAAAGGCAGATTGTGGGGAACGTGAGCCACCGCCCACACAAAATGAGTGGAAAACACGTCAAGAGTGATCTCCCTTCAAAGTCGACAGCTGCATGCACTGACAAGTAGATGTCACGGGCAGGCAGCGACGCGGCACCGGTGAGCGAGTCTTCAAGACCACAGCGGCTGACAGCCCGACAACGTACAACTGGGGGCATCACGACCAAGAGTGTCCCCAGCCAGGTTGTACCGATTGCAGAATCTGAGCACAAAGCATCGCCGCTCAGAAAGAGTCCTGCGCAGCATCAACGAGCTGAGAGGTTACAAGTGAAGCGCCAGAGGTAGTGATGTTGTCGGGATGACAACAAAATCAGGAGGGAGATATGTGATGGGGCCGAAAAGGAGACGCCCGCCCCCTTCCTGTATTTGGGCAGATTTATCGCCCATGTATTTTAGAAGTGCGCGAAGCATGCTGAGATGTAAAAATTCTGAAGAGGTAAAGAAGATTGATGAAAAGGCCATAATAATGCCTTAAAATTAAGTTGTGGTGTAGAATTGTGTTTTTGCTCTAGAAATAGTTGTGTATATTTGTGTTTTCATGCCTTCTAGAGCAAAATATCGCGAGTGTTGTTTAAGTAGCGCATTACTGCGCGCGCGGACTAAGTTGAGTGTTTAGGCTTAGCGGTCTATATAAAGCGTGTGAGGGCCAGCATCGGCCTATCCTAGTATCAGCCCGGACGAGAGAGAAATGAAATTAGACACCAGAGTGTAGGCTAAATGCCTTGAGCACAATTAGCAATCGGGCACATGCTGGGTGTCTTGTTTTGTTTTGTTTTGTTATGTTTGCTGGTTTATTTGTTTAATGTTTGCTTTGTCACTGAATGGGTTGTAAAAATAAATACAGCCCCTGCCTCAGAATCAAGAGTTTTATTGTTGTTCGGGTCGGTGCGAGTGTGACAAGAGAGTGATCAAACATATCACAATATAATCATCATTATCATCTCGCCCACCCTACCACAATTGGCGTCGTCGGCAGGATAAGGCAGACAGTGACACTGAGCAAAC
Source organism: Oreohelix idahoensis (assembly GCA_024509875.1). Lineage (NCBI taxonomy): Eukaryota > Metazoa > Mollusca > Gastropoda > Stylommatophora > Oreohelicidae > Oreohelix > Oreohelix idahoensis. Next base: position 288,672 of record JAMPIV010017490.1, on the reverse strand, counting down.
AGCAAACGAACAAATATTGTAAACACCCAGCAGTGCGGTCTTGCAGCAAGATGGCATCGATCTATGCGCCTGTGAAGATATTGTACGTGAAGGGGCCAGAGATAAGGTTATTTAGTGGAGAGGGGAGTCCCACTTGGCAAGAGTTTGTGGGAGATGTGGAAGCCGCGTGGAAGGTGGCGCCTTTTTGGGCAGAAGACAAGCTAGACATGATCTGGAACAACGTTACACCATTGGTATCTAGAGAATTACGGATACATGGCGGAGCCAAGGCCAGCCCTGAGCAGTTACTCAAGATAATAGAAAGAACCTACAGCGAGCAACCACCAGTCAGTGAGACGACCAGGAATTTCCAGACCGGGAGTCAGGGGTCTAGGGAATGTTCTGTTTTCTTGGGAGGAAAAAAGCCAGAGACACTGGTGCAGATAGCAAGTCCAAAAGCCCACAGTGAAGAGGAGGCGCTCAAAGCAGAATTATCTCTCCTAAAGGCCCAGCTAGCACAGATGTCACAGTCCAGTTCGCCAGCACAAGAGGAGGTGCAGAGAAAGAGAGCACCATGCCAGCCGCGGGAACAGCCAACGCAAGACGAAGAGGTGTGTCCGCGGGAACAGCCAACGCAAGACGAGGAGGTGTGTCCGCGGGAACAGCCAACGCAAGACGAGGAGGTGTGTCCGCAGGAACCGCAACTAGTCCTTCTTGTATGTGAGAGTCAGGCTGTCGTCAAGGAAAGCTGTGAGCTGACAGCACCGATAAACGCAGTGGCACTGACAAGGCAAAAAGGGATGTGCAAGTGGTATAGTGTCCACAGGGGATGGGGGTTTATCACGCCAGATGATGGAGGTATTGATGTATTCGTACATCAAACCAAGATCTTCAGAAAGGGATTCCGGAGTCTGGCGAGGAATGAACGAGTAGAGTTTGACAGCAAACCATCGGCCCAGGGCATGGAAGCAATTTATGTATGCGGCATTGGCGGTCAAGAGTGTAAGGGCAGCAGGAAGCGACCCATGGTACAGAGGAAGCCCAGAAAGATAAGATGCTACAATTGTGGAGACCTGTCAGACCACATGGCAGCCAAGTGCCCTCAAGGCCCGCTTCCGAAGAGATGTTTTCGATGCAAGTCCACTGAACACTTGATAGCCGCCTGTCCCTCAAGGAGCTCTTTCCCGAGATGTACTGCCACAACGAGGTTGCCTTTAGGGCGCAAGCCAAGAGATGGCCACGACAACTGTCACACTAAGGGCGCCGAGAGAATTGGCCGTTGTCTAGGGGAGGAAACCCGTCCTAAGCAGATAGGAGGGAGTGCAAATCAAGGTTCAGCAGAGGAGACTCATCAAAGGCAGATTGTGGGGAACGTGAGCCACCGTCCACACAAAATGAGTGGAAAACACGTCAAGAGTGATCTCCCTTCAAAGTCGACAGCTGCATGCACTGACAAGCAGATGTCCCGGGCAGGCAGCGACGCGGCACCGGTGAGCGAGTCTTCAAGACCACAGCGGCTGACAGCCCGACAACGTACAACTGGGGGCATCACGACCAAGAGTGTCCCCAGCCGGGTTGTACCGATTGCAGAATCTGAGCACAAAGCATCGCCGCTCAGAAAGAGTCCTGCGCAGCATCAACGAGCTGAGAGGTTACAAGTGAAGCGCCAGAGGTAGTGATGTTGTCGGGACGACAACAAAATCAGGAGGGAGATATGTGATGGGGCCGAAAAGGAGACGCCCGCCCCCTTCCTGTTTTTGGGCAGATTTATCGCCCATGTATTTTAGAAGTGCGCGAAGCATGCTGAGATGTAAAAATTCTGACGAGATAAAGAAGATTGATGAAAAGGCCATAATAATGCCTTAAAATTAAGTTGTGGTGTAGAATTGTGTTTTTGCTCTAGAAATAGTTGTGTATTTTTGTGTTTTCATGCCTTCTAGAGCAAAATATCGCGAGTGTTTAAGTAGCGCATTACTGCGCGCGCGGACTAAGTTGAGTGTTTAGGCTTAGCGGTCTATATAAAGCGTGTGAGGGCCAGCAGCGGCCTATCCTAGTATCAGCCCGGACGAGAGAGAAACGAAATTAGACACCAGAGTGTAGGCTAAATGCCTTGAGCACAATTAGCAATCGGGCACATGCTGGGTGTCTTGTTTTGTTTTGTTTTGTTATGTTCGCTGGTTTATTTGTTTAATGTTTGCTTTGTCACTGAATGGGTTGTAAAAATAAATACAGCCCCTGCCTCAGAATCAAGTTTTATTGTTGTTCGGGTCGGTGCGAGTGTGACAAGAGAGTGATCAAACATATCACAATATAATCATCATTATCATCTCGCCCACCCTACCACAATATAAAGCATGGATATTTGGTGAATCCCATTTGCTGGCCAAGCAAGAAGTTCATCATTTTAAGATCTACACAAACCATCCAGTTATGTTCTAAATACTTCAGTTTTTCCAGAACTGTGCTTATTGTAGCATACTCCTCCTTCATTGTAGTAGAATGAGCAATTGGAATTGAGCCATATTTGTTACCATTGTGTAAGAGAACACCCTTCAAACTTCTTTTAGAGCTGTCAATGAAAAGTCGCCACTCATCTGGTGTATAACTTACACCCATTTTGTTAACAAGACCTCCTACATTAGTACAAAACACAAGGTTGTTTTCTTTACAAAAGAATGGAATAAAACCTTGCTCTCTGCTGCAATAAAATGTAACCTTTGTTTCAGTAGTCAGTAATTTTTTTTCTTTCAATCTTGAAGCCAAAAGTTCTGAAGATTCCTTGGAGAGATATAGATCTTGGATTAGATCATTTAGTTCAAGCTGGTCGAAGCGTTGAGCATCTGAAAAATCATCTTCGAAATCACTATCACTGTCACTTGTCGTTCCACATGCCACTGCTGTCTCATCTTCTAGCAGGGAATCTGAAATCTGACTGAAAGTTGGAATTGGTATGTCATCTCCGTGTGGAACAGGTCATCTAGCAGAATCTAAATCTGGATATTTCCACTTTTTGTGATTTTTTCCATTAATTCCCTTAATATTCACAACACAGAAATAACAGTCATCATAGTGGTTCTTGGGCTCTCTCCAAACCATTGGAATTCCAAATTTTAAACATTTTCTTTTCCCACAAGTCCACTGTTGCAGATGTTCAACACATGTTTTGCAAACAATATGAGGAGCCCAAGACTTGTCCTGGTCTTACTTACTTACTTACTTAGTCGTTCCCCTTCTACCGTGAGGTGTATAGGTTTGGAAGAGAGAGCGCCAGACCATTCTATCAGCTGTCTTCTTCCTGGCCTGGTTCCATTCTAGTCCTCGGTCCTTCAAAGATTGTCTAATGTTGTCCTCCCAGCGGACTCTGGGTCGTCCTGGAGGTCTGGATCCCTGGCTCTTTGTTTCCCATGCTTGTCGTAGTAGCCGATCTTCTCCCATTCTGCAGACATGGCCAAACCATCTTAGTGGGGACTGTTCTATTTGGGTCTGCAGCGGATGGGATTTTAGGCCTTGACGGATCGTCTGGTTGCGGACCATGTCTCTTCTTGTTACTTCAACCACTTTCCTCAGATACCTCATTTCTGAGGTTTGGATCTGGCTTTTGTGGGCTGTAGTCATTGCCCACGACTCGCATCCATATGTCAAGACTGGGACATAGGTGGAGCGGTATACAGCCATCTTCGTTTTCTTACCAACCTCTTTCTTGCTGAGGAATCCACGATTTATGGCCTGAAAAAGTCTCCCAGCCGCTGCTTTTCGAGTGGCCAACTCTTCTTTGATGCCTCCCTTTTGGTCTATAATAGCTCCGAGATATTTAAAGTGGTCGACCTGCTCCAGGACCTGTTCTCCCAACTTAATCTGATGTTTTCTTTCTTCTCGTGATATCACCATGGATTTTGTTTTAGAGCTGCTTATGACCATCCCTCTCTTCTCCAGCTCTTCCTTCCAGACTTGCAGGTTGGATTGGAGATGTGCCTCTGATTTAGCAATCAGGGCAACATCATCAGCAAATGCCAGCTCCGAAATATAGACCTGTCTCATCTTCCAGTACCCCACTGAATACTTTCTTGTTCTCTCCTTACATGCCTTGATGACATCGTCCATAAGGAGTATGAAGATGTAAGGTGATAGGATATCACCTTGTCTTACACCAGTGGTGGTCCTGAATTCTTCTGACTTATGGTTTGCTGTCCTCACATAATTTCTGCAAGACTTGTAGAAGCTCTGTATAGCATGAATCAGAGGTGCTGGAATATTCTTCCTTGCCAAACAGTCCCAAAGTTTTCTCCAGGGGACCCTGTCAAACGCCTTTTCCAGATCTATGAAACAAAGATGGATCTCACTCTTATACTCAAGGGCCTTTTCACTCAGCTGTCTGAGTGTGAAGATTAGGTCTTGAGTACTTCGGTTTGCTCGGAATCCGCACTGGACCTCATCCAATTGTGGCTCAGCTAGGCGTCGGAGTCTCTGCTCTAGGATTCGAGAGTAGATTTTACCAGGGACACTGAGAAGGGATATGCTTCTATGGTTTCCACATTGTCGATTGTCACCCTTTTTGAAAATTGGTGTTATGATGGCAATCTCCCAATCCTTTGGTATGGTCTTGTTGCACCATGCTGCCTGTAGGACCTTTAGGAGTAATAGGTCGCCTGATGCTCCCATGTACTTAACCATTTCTGGTGTTATACCATCATGCCCTGCTGCTTTGCCCATCTTGATTTTCTCTAGTGCTGCCCTCAGTTCTTCCATCTTTATGTCATCTTCACCATCATTGGTTTTCTCTTCTGTGCTAGTGGTTATTATTTCTGATGCTTCACCATGCTCACCATCCAGGAGTTCTGAGAAATATTCTTTCCATCTTTCCATTACTTCCTTCGGGGCAGTAAGCAATTTGCCTTGCTTGTCCTTTATAAATTTGAGAGGGCATTGTTTTTCCTTCCTCATGTTCTTTAGGGTCTTATAGAACAATTTCTGGTTTTCTTGTGCATCTTTTTCTAGCTTTTCTCCAAATTCTTCCCAGGACTTCTGTTTTGCTGCTAGCACTTTGTTCTTTGCTTCTGTTCTGAGTGTCACATATTCTCTATATTTTTCCATTTGTCCTGTTGTGTTTTTAGCTCCTAAGTATTGTTTCCATGCCATTTTCTTCTCTCTTATTTTCTCTTTGACTTCCTCTGTCCACCAAGGTGTCCTCTTTCTCTGGTTCCCAAGTCGGACTTCACCGCATGCTTCTGCAGCAGCTGTCTTTATGATATCCTTGAATTTATCCCAGAGGGTTTCCAAGTCATCAGGTCGTTCTTCTGTGTTGCTCACTGCTGTAGCAATAAGCCCCTGATATCTGGTCTTAATTTCTGGCTCTCTCAGCTTGTAGGTCCTAATGCTCATTTCTCCTGCTCGTTTACTTGGTTTCTTGCGTGATGTTGGGCAGTTCCTAGGCTGAGCAACTCTTTCAGTTGTTCGTTTGATTGTTAGCAGGTAGTGATCACTTCCAATCTCTGGCCCCCTCCAGACTCTTGCATCTCAGACATATCTGAATGAGCTTCTCCGAACAATGGCATAGTCGATCACTGACTTCTCATTCTTGGTTGGTTCACATCTAGTATATGCATGTATGCGCTTATGGGGGAACTTTGTGTTTGTAATGATCAGATTCTGCTCACTGCAGAATCTAAGGAGTCGCTTTCCATTGTCATTGAGAGTATCTTCTCCATATCTTCCGATAACTCCACCCCATCTAGCATGGTCATTTCCAACTCTGGCATTAAAATCTCCAAGCATGATAACTTCATCTAGGCAGTCATCCACTGTCCTTTGAAGCAGCTCGAAGAATTCCTCCTTGACCTCTGCTCTCTCATCCTCATTTGGCCCATACACTATGACCAGGTTGACTATGGTTTCTCCTTCTTTTAGTTTTACAACCATAATGCGCTCCGAGACAAAGTTCCATCCCTTGATACTATCTTTTTGATTTTGGGCCACAATGCAACCCACGCCCCCTTTAGCTCTTTCAGATATGGGTACACCACTGTAGAGCAACGTGTTGCCATCGAGATCCATGACTCCTTGTCCTTTTTTCTTCGTTTCTGTTATAGCCAGGATTTCTAGTTTTGCTTTCCTCATCTCTTCCACCAGCTCCTCTTCCTTCCCATTTATACTTCTTGTGTTCCAAGTTCCATAAGTCGTAGTCCGTAGTCCGTTCCAGTTCGTCGCCTTTAGAATCAGTCCGGTTTTCTCTCTTGTATTGCTCGTAATCATAGTTTAAGACAAACAGGTGATTGGCCTGTTGTGCCTTTGCATGGTGGAGGGGCTGCCTCCTTACGGCCTCCATGCAGGCCGCCCTCCTCCTTTTTCATCCGGGCTTGTCCTGGTCACCTAGTTTTTACTTTAAAGTAAGCTGGCCTTATATAGAAAATATTGTAATAATACAGGGTGACCCAAAAAAAACGGGCCCGCGCGCACACAAACAGTGCGCGCGCGGGCCCATTTTTTTGGGGGTCACCCTGTATTAATGAAATACAAAAATGTCTGTATCTCAAAAACTAGAGCTGCTACAGACAAGTAAATGTGATATTTGGATTGAGCAGGCCTCATTTATGTACAATCAAGAGTAAAATGTTTGGCACCAAAAATTTTTTTTTTTTTTTTGTAGGTCTGTGTAATCAGCCTGATGAGTCACACAATTAAAATATTGATCACAATCATACAGGAGAGAATATAAAGTAAAGTCTCTAACACTTCACTCCACTACAGTAGTATCTGCTATGGAATTACTTTTACCTTTACCATGGGTTATATAATGCCTCTCTCACTCTTTATGTCTCCCACATTAGCATGTTAAGACTGCAATGTTTTTCTAAAGTTTCTGGACAGAAGAATGCAGTAGATTATCCTATGTTATAACAGCGAGCAAGAAACAATAATAGGATATAGAAAATACTTACACCTGTTCTCACATTGCCCGAAGAAGGTGCTATTCTGTGTATTGTTTCTGTACTAACTGCTTTCCATCTTAATTCTTTCCTAGGCTCCTTCTATTTCCAGTACATGTAGTTGGACAAAGAATAAAAGCAACGTCAGTATATGACCACAGCTACAGTTTTTACAACTACTTAACTTGTGGAAATGTGCTTTAAAATGGGAGTTCAGATTAATGCACAAAATGCTAATGGTAGCACATTTAAAAAATAAATGTAACAATTACTATATCAGCTGTTAAAATCAGGGCTTTGGAGCGGAGCCTGAAGCTGAAGCTCGAAGCAGTAGGTTTTTGCCCGGAGCTGGAGTGGAGTCAGAGCACAGAAAATTTTGACTGCTCTGCTGCTCCAGTTTCTCGTTCAATTTTCAAACCAAAATGAATGATATTATTTTAAGTGTATAGTAATTAAATAATACATTTAATGGTTTGTTTTATTCGAAACTCAAGTTAATTTTTTTAATTGTTTTCCAATACATGATTAGGGTAAAGTTAAGTCAGAAAAATAAATATTGCACTTTTAAATGAAAAAAAAAATTGCACACATATATGAAGACAGATCAGCTTGGTCTTTACTCAAAATAACAACACATTTGTATTACTTCAATGTTGGCAACATTGGAATTTTTAAAATTAGTAATGTCATTTTGTTAAAAAAATGTCAAAATTTATTTGAAAATAAATCAGTTCCTTTCCATCAAGTTTCATCATCATCAATTTCTTTTGCTCTCCTTGCGGTGCATGGAAGCAACCATGTAGCTGGTCTCCTTGTACCAAACATTGACATGCTCTTGTAGCAGTGATTTCTGCTGCAATGTTTCACATAATGAGGTTGCCAGCCCCACATACAACCTCATATTAGTCCCCTTGTACTAGGGTGACTATATCGTTTTTAACAAAAAGAGGACATTTTCTTACTTGTTGACATAAAAAAGAGGACAATACATGCCAAATAGTAGGACAAAAAAGAGGACTTACTAATTTAAATCTGTTAATGCACAATTGCGATGAAAGAGCTAGTTTTATAAAGGTTAGAAAAAATAGAAATAAAATGTCCTTTAAAATGTATGTTTTTAGATCATTTTAACCTTTTCACATGTTAATCAGTATTGATATAATAATAATAATCAGGTGGGAAAGAGAACATCCGGGAAAAAGAGGACAAATGGTCACCCTACCTTGTACAGATGCAGTAGTCCTATTTTTTCTTTGTCTCTTTAGAGACTTGGGTAACTACACAAGACAAGTTTCAAGTTTACGTATGTTATTTATCACACAAATAACACTAGTCAACAACCAAAATGTACCAGAAATGAAAATAGATGATCTTAACTAATTTTGGTGTGCTGAAAACGAAAATGACATTTAAAAATGTTGATTGGCTCTAGTTTTCAAGATATATGCTACTAGTTTATTTAATTACGGTCAATTTATATATATGACGCAACTGTTGTGGGCGATTGCATAATTTTTTCTAATGACCAATAAAAATGTAACTAGAAGTTGATGATGCAATCCTACCTATGATTACATCACCTTTGTGTATAAATATCTTATCTCTGATAAAATGTTGCCATTAGTTAGTGCATTTGTACTTATCAAAAGTATCGTAGTTAGAAATGCCTAGGACATGTGTGAACAGTGCTAATTCTTCTTCTTCTTCTTCCTCGTTCGTCCTGAAAAGGACGTTGGTTGCGTTGTGTCTGTTTACGCTGGAGCTGTGATATCTGCACCTTTCGGTCGACACATCCGACTTCAGCACGGCAGTTTTTGGGACCGGGTTTGCCTTCCCTCTGCGATCCCTACTCTCTCAGCCAGACTGCAGTGATGCAGACTGTTTTCAGGACCACCATGTGGAGGTGGAGTAGGGTCTTAGTCAGCTCTGGTTCGCTGACTCTGATGCAAGCAGTCAAGCTATGGGACGCTGACTGCATTCTCTATTGCTGCATCTTTGGCTCCCAACAGTGCTAATAATTTCTGTTATATATGTGGTGAGGTGAAATTTCTATCACAAAAACGAAATATAACTAAAGTGATTAAGAAGGGGTACAGTTTGTATTTTGGCTGCAAAATAGGAGATCAAGATATGCTGCAATACATGTGCAGCACATCTTAAACTGTGGTTGACTGGCAAAAGGCAAGCTATGCCTTTTGCAGTCCCAATGACATACATGCCACACCTCAGAGATGAAAAACCTGTACAAAAAATTAAAAAAACCTGTACAAAGACCCGCAAAACCTGTACAAAGACCCGCAAAACCTGTACAAAGACTGAAAAATGTAACAAAAGAGTTTATTCATGTAAAAGTATATTCAATTAGATGGTTCTGCACCATCATAGTGACATGCGGCCTTTGCCTTTTTAAGCATGTCTTCACTTGCTTTAAAACCTAAACAACAAGAGTTAGAATTTATTTTGCATAGTAAATACAAATATTAATAATCAATTTGAAAAATATAATTATTTGTAATTTTAATATTATATAATGAAATAGAATCTTGGAAAAAAATTAATACAATTTATGGTTGAAATGAAGAACAGTTGCTGTGTTTTCTATAGTGCCTTATAAAAGTACAGGCCTAAAGAGACCAGTAATAAGCATTATGGGTTAGGAATCTTAAATTTAAAATCTAATAAATTTTTTGCTAAAGCTGGTAATGAAAATATAAACTAGCGCTGGCGTAATATTAGCCTGTATATTTTCTACCGAACTTCAAAAATTGGAATAGCCGTTAAAGCCCAACTGGTAGTTTTAAATAGACCTTCCCATACAAATTTTAGTGTCAATCAAACATTGATAGTAGGCTAATTAATTATTTAATAATTACAAATCATTGAATGACCGTAATGATGACCACCAAAGGCAAAATAACATTGTTTTTTAAAGAAACGAAATTAAAACTAAGAAGAGAAGTAGGCTAACTCCAAATAAACTTTTCTCTGATCGAGTTAAGATGTAAATTTTCCACGCTATTGTGGTTTTTTTTTTCTTTTCAGTTTCATAATTTGGTAATATCGGAATGACGTTCGCCGAATGCTCCGCGTGTATTTTCGTACCATTTAGATTTAGGGTTAACCCTAGCTGTAACCCTAATTATAACTCTAAATGGTACGAAAATACATGCGGAGCATTCGGCGACCGTCATTACGATATTAGGCTACCCATAATTTGTAGGCTATTGTATTATTTTTCAAATTTACATTTCTTACGCACTTTCTACAAGTTTTAGTGAAATCAAATAATATGTAGTGGTATCAGCCTTTTTTTTTTTACCAGCCGTAAATAAAAAATTATGCTAAACCTTAGGGGAAAAGAAAGCATAGGCCTAAGTTATCTGACAGTTAAATCTAACTTCATCTAAACAATGTTATTGTAATATTTTTTTAAAAATGAATTACTTACCAATACTAAACTGGAAATTAATCCTAAACAATAGGCTCGACTCAAAAAAAGATTTCAGTGCTGCGTAATCGTTCAAATAATCAGTAACCTCGCGCTAGCTTTAGCGAAAAATTGTGAATGAACACGCCACGCACATCCCGCGGCAATTGAAAAATAGGCAGCTTGATTTTCATTGGTTATTTTTTTTTTTTATCCACTTGGCTTAAAATCTCGCCGAATCTCATGACGCAAATTGTGTAGTGGCACAAGATTTATATGTATATTTAATAATTAGGCGAAAAAACCCGTACAGACCCGTGTACGGCCCGTACACATCTGAAAACGCAAACACCCCGTACAGATTATGGGTAAACCTTTAAGTGTGGCATGTATGCAATGATTTGGAGAGAGCCCACTGATCATCTCAACAACTGTTACTTTTGCATGGTCCCTCCAATTGGGAAAGGCATATCAAAGAAGAAAAAATGGACTCTGGAATATCCAAACATCCCCTCTGCAATACGTCCGGTACCACATGGCGATGACCTACTGTTAAACTCTGTTTAGTTGTTAACTCATACTGGCTACTAGTTGTTGAATCACGCTTTATTTGTTAAATGACGTGAATGTCCACCAGTTGATAAATGTAGATGTTGGGACTGGTGTAGTAAAGTGTAACGATTGTCAACTCATTAAACCCAGCACAGTTTTGGTCATACAGGTCATCTTGTCCTGGAACGTGATGAGGCTCCGACAAGAATGTGAGTGTAAACAATGAGTGCGTATGTGAATGTCAGAACGCGAATGGTAGCATGATTCGATAGAGTTGACAGGTTGGTAGTACATCACTCATACTCACACTGTTCGAATTCAAGAAGTACTGGAACTACGGTGGTCTTTTTATAACATTTAATGGGACGCACACTTGGACAGTACGTGTATGGTTACAGGAACAAATGTCGACATAGACAGCATAATGTTGATCACAGGAATATCATCTTAAGTTAGCATTCATGCTTGGCAAATATCATAATGGAGCATTCGTAAATAAGCATTCAGAGTTCCATCATGTACATCATCTGGCTTTACTGACTGGGCACGTCAGACCATAACCAATATATAGGAAGGCTCCTAGACCTAACCTCGTCAAGTGAATATCCCTTCACGTAAAGTTCAATATATATATTTTCCATAAAGATATAGGAATCCCAGACATGGGTTCTCACATGTAGCAGTGATCTCTTGGTTCATCGAGCGATAGTACAGGCATCCCTTTTTCTCACTCGATAAATACAAAGTATATGAATTTCAACATGGCTGTTCTTCTCTCGTGAGTTTCACTCACTATAGGACCCAGACCCAAAATTGGTCATTCGTTAAATGTCCTCATTTCTTCATAGCTTCTCTCATAGAGGTGATTGAATAATATCATACAATCTAGTGTTGATACATAGGAATGTCGTCTTCCTTTGAATAAATATTCTTTTCAAAAGTACCATGTGCATCTGTTTATCGACTACGATGGCGAAGCCCAAGTTCATAATAAATTGTGGTTTTACCTTTCTATGCGAAATATAACTTTGCCATTCCTTGGCAAAAGAGAATAAACACTGGGGTAAAGTACATACAACATGTCTAAATGACTATCACTTTTCCCCATTGACTTATCGATCACTTTTTCGGCGATAGGCCGGCTACATCAAAATTCTACATCCAGACAGGATGACGGCCATGGATAACACACCTTGCTAGCGATACTTCCGCTGCATAGCCTTTGACCTTTTCTAGCGACAACCAACATAGTTCGACTTAGAAATGTAAAGATATCCATATATAAGACAGACTCGTCCTACTCATACAAACACTACGTATAAATTCAGGCCATAGATATACTGAAGCAAGAACAATCTATTCCTACCCAGCCAAAGAATAAATCGCAGTAGGCCTAGACTCGTCCGCGGAGTCCGATCGAAGATGACGGAACTACTTTCAAGGGAAGTAACTCAAAAATGACTTCTCCTTAAGCACTTAAAAAGGAAATACTTTGATTACAAAACATTTGCGAACATAATAAGTATATAAATGTATTATATTGCAAGATAGTAAAAATTGCCCTTTACAGTCTTACCACACCTCCCGGGAAAAAAAAATAAAAATTTTTTTTTTTTTAAAATACATCTAGGAGCACGTAGAATAGGCTCACAACGCAAGAATACTGCGCAGATGAAAATATCAGGAATAACTATAATTCCTAATATGACCGGTGAGAATATATCTCAAAATCTGAGAGAAATTGTTTCTCTACGAATAAATGTTTCCAGGAAGGTGTGATGTACGTATAATACAATTCTGGTAATTATACAATGCATACCAAAAATTCACACTATAATCTTAAATTTATGATTTATGAAGAAACAATCATCAAAGAACAGTGGTGAATAAACATCAATAAACCGCTAAGTAGCGATACCATCATTCTATTATTAAATTACAAATGTGTATCTTAGTAAAGAAACAAAAAATAACTGTTGTAAAGTTATACATATTAAAAAGATCCAATATTTAACAGTTAAGTGGCATCATGTGGGCATCTGGACAGAATGTCCGCCATCACATTTTCTGAACCACGGATAGCTCGTACCGAGAAATGAAAAGGTTGAAGAGCGATTGCGTATCGAGTTGATCTCGAGCTCTTCAAGTTCTTACTTTGGATAGCCGTAAGAGCTTTTTGGTCAGTTTCCACTACGAAATGCGCGCCCAGAAGGAATCTTTGGAGTTTGAGAATTGACCAAACCATTGCCAATAATTCACGGTCTAAAACCGAGTAATTCCTTTCTGCAGCATTAAGTTTTCTGGATATATACATTACAGGATGCAGAGTTCCAGAGTACTCTTGCATTAGTGCCGCTCCAATCCCAGTGGATGAAGCGTCACTACGAAGAACAAATGTCTTATCTGTTGTAGGTAACACTAAAATAGGTGGTGATGAAAACATAGTTTTGATCTTCTCTAGTGAAGATTGGCATTCATGAGACCAGTGAACCATGTTAGGCGACCCTTTCTTTAATAGTGTAGAGAGAGGTGCCATGATAGAGGACAGATTCGGAATGAAACGTCCATAAAATTGTATGAGACCTAAAAGACTTCGCACTTGCTTTTTAGTCCTAGGGATAGAGATGTTAAGTATCTTAGTGATATTATGGTCTTCTGTCTTCAAGAAACCGTGACCTACTCGATGGCCTAAGAAAGCAATTTCGCTAAAGCCAATACAAGCTTTAGATGGTTTTGCTGTCAGGTTATACTCACGCAGAGTTGATAATAATTCAACTAACCCTGAATAGTGATCTTCCCAAGTATCGCTGAAAAGACAGATGTCGTCTAGATAAGCAATGACATCTGACCGATACGATAGGATTCGACGCATCATGCGTACAAATGTAGCTGGTGCGTTCATAAGGCCGAAAGGCATAAAATTCCATTGGAAAAGGCCTCTGGGAGTAGAGAAAGCGGTGAGAGGTTTGGCGCGTTCGGATAATGGAACTTGCCAATATCCTTTAGACAAATCAAGTTTAGTGAAAAAATGCGATTTAGAAAGACGAGTAAGTAGCTCTTCTAGTAAAGGCATAGGTTCAGCATCGAACTTCGTAACTTGATTCAATTTGCGATAGTCAACGCAAAGACGTATGTTATTGTCTTTTTTTCGAACAATAACCATCGGCGAAGAATATGCAGAAGTGGATGGTTCGATTATTTGTAAATCTATCATTTCATCCAACTCCTTTTCAACCTGTGTTTGGAAATGTATAGGGATAGGATAAGGTGTAACCCTAATTGGAGTATGTTCAGTTAGAACAATGTCATGCTCAATGACATGAGTTTGTCCAGGGATGTCAGTGAGGACATCCTGAAATGTTTGTAACATAGACGAAACTTGTCGCTGTTCTCCTAGAGACAAATCAGGAGAAACAGTAACGTCTTTCCATGATTCACTAGAATGTAGTGGGATCATTGGAAGCGGAAGATTAACATCCGAAAAACTTGTTTCCTCATCCTGTATTACAGACAGTGATGAGTAATGACCATGTTTGACATGAGAATCGTCCGTTGCCTGGAAAATAGGCTGTAGATAGTCAGGACGTTCATGGGACTCCGTAAGCATATTGATGTGGAAGGTTTTATGCTTCCCGTTGATATCGACGATGTAGTCAACATCTGAAATTTTCGATATTATATCGTACGGACCTTTCCAACTAATAAGGAGTCTATTTTCACGACAAGGTAGCAAAACAAATGCTTTGTCACCAGGACAAAGTTGTCGTAAAGTTCTCTTCTTATTAGCAAATTGTCTTGCCTTCTGCTTAGCAAATTCAGAAGAGGACGTTGCCAATTTGCATGCTTCGATAACACTGACAAACAACATTTTTCTTTCTTATATAAGAATAAGTGTTCTTAGGTCAGTTTCTTGCGCTGATTTCAAATCTGAAATCCGTTTATCTCTATCACGTCGGGTTCTTAAGATATTTGTGAATAAATATATTTTTGGGAAACCGTTATTTGCTCCGTTTCATTTTTACTATATAACTTATTAAAAATTAATAAAAAGCAACATAATTCTACTTTTTATACTGCTAAAAGATGCATGACATATGTTACGCGATTTTTTCAAATAGTTACTGTATTTTGAAATAATTCTGAGCAAAATATGGCTTCTAGAAGTTGTAGAAATTCGGCTGATCTGTTCTGTTACGTGTGCAGATATTTTACCGATCGTGTTGACCAGAAAAACTTTACACCATTACTAAAGAAAGCATATGAACTTTATTTCGATTCGAAAGTTGATGATGCAAATAAATCTTGGTAGCCAAATGCAGTTTGTTCGATACATTGGCAGGTTGGTTACGAAAATCGCTGAAGCATAAGTCGATGCCTTTTGGAGTGCCAGTAATATGGCGTGAACATACAAATCACACTACTGATTGTACTTCTGCTTGACAAATATCCATGGTTTCACTTTTAAAACTAGAAAGTCTGTGGTTTATTCAAATATTGAATTGGTTTCGAAACCAGTGCCTCATGATCCAATCACGTGTCCGATCCAAGTACCACCAGAACATAATCCGTTGGACGTGAATGAACCATCAGAAAGTGATAGTTTACCTGCATTAGAAACTAATTCTGACTCAGATTACACACCGGTGAATGATAGTGTTTACTTAATTAACCATTCAGGACTTTCAGATCTAATACGTGATCTCGCTCTTACCAAAGGACAAGCGGAATTACTCGGTTCGCGACTCAAAGAATGGAATCTTTTAGCGCCCAATACTCCGATATCTAAATTTCGTCATAGACACAGAGAACTTGTTCAATACTTTGAGATGGATGATGACATTTGCTATTGCAAAGATGTAAACGGTCTAATGGTGCACCTCGGTCATAAGCACATAGTCAACGAATGGCGACTTTTCATCGATTCTTCCAAGACTAGTCTAAAAGCTGTGTTATTGCATAACAGAAACTTATTTTCATCAATTCCAGTCACCTACTCTGTTCATTACAAAACAACTATGTCACCAGCCTACTGCTATGGAAACACCTGTTAAAGGTAAATTAGGGAATTCAATACCAACAGAAAAAGAACAAATGAAGAGATGGGCTGAGCACTTCATGGAGGTGCTAAACAGACCACCACCAACAGTAACACCTGATTTTAATAATGAAACACCCACAACCACCTTGCCAATAACTTGCGATGAATTCACGCTGGACGAGATCAAACAAGCCGTTAAAAGATTAAAAAATTTTAAAGCTGCTGGAGTTGACGAAATTTCAGGGGAAATGATTAAAGCAGTTAATGACAACAACCTCTTGAGAATTTTAGATATTATAAATGAAGTATGGAGAGAAGAACAACCACCACAACAATGGAAAGACAGTATTATTGTAAAGTTACCGAAGAAAGGTGATCTATCAGACTGTAATAACTGGCGTGGTATATCTCTATTATCAGTACCTGGAAAATTATTATTTTGCATGATGTTAGAAAGACTTAAATTGCATGCTGACGAAAAGATCAGAGAAGAACAAGCGGGTTTCAGGCCGAAACGATCATGTATTGATCAAATATTCACACTAAGAACAATTATAGAAGAATCAGTGGAAAGGCAATCGCCACTTATTATCACCTTCGTCGATTTTCAAAAAGCCTTTTATAGTCTACACCGCCCATCATTGTGGAAGATACTTACAATCTATGGTTTTCCAACAAAATATGTGAATATAATCAAAGCGCTATATGACAATGCAAGATGTTGTGTTAGAACAAATAAAGGGAATACAGAATGGTTTACAGTAGAAACAGGGGTGAAACAAGGCTGTATTATGTCACCACTACTTTTTGGAATAGCTATTGATTGGGTTATGAGAAACGATACCCACAATGAACAATTGGGTATAAAATGGACAAATGGAAAATTCCTGGGGGACCTGGATTTCGCAGATGATGTAGCATTCTTAAGTTCAACACCAAGAAGCAATAAATAATTTGTGTCATCTCTCGGTTAAAATAGGTCTCCAAATAAATGCCTCTAAAACTAAAGCTATGAACTTTTCTAACGAGACCTTTGATATCATCTTGAACGGGGAAAAACTACAGAAAGTTGAAAGTTTCAATTATTTGGGCAGTAAAATGACTCAGGATGGTGACACAACAAGAGAAATCCATACTAGAATTGCTTTGGCAGCTAGCGCCTTCAATAGATTATCTAACATTTGGAAATTACGATCATTGAATATACATACCAAGCTTCGTCTGTTTAATGCAAATGTTATCTCAGTGTTAACATACGGCTGTGAGAGTTGGAAAATAACAAAATCATTGGAGAACAAGCTGAATACATTCGAGAACAAATGTCTTAGAAAACTCATGAACATCAGTTGGAAAGAATTCAAGACTAATCGACAAATAAGAGAAGACTCTAGGCAGAAATATGTCTCCGACTATATAAGGAAAAGACGATGGTCTTATATCGGTCATGTCCTACGAATGCAAAACAACAGAATACCACTACAGGCGCTCACTTGGGTTCCTGAGGGTAAGAGGAAAAAAGGAAGACCAAAAGAAACACTCAGAAGAACAATAATAAGAGAAGGAAGAACGTTGGGATTAAACAATGTGCAAGAGCTAAGAGGAGTGGCGTCACAACGAACAACCTGGAGAGCACTGGTTTCTGCCTTATGCGCCGTGTTTGGTGCTTAAAGAATTTATTATTATTATTATTACTCTGTTCATATGAAAGAAACTTATGACAATATGGCTATACGTTTGGAAAAAATAAAGTACAATGACTACCAATGGCGGATTTGTGGAGACCTAAGGTCATTGCATTCTCACGGGCATGCAGACTGGGTATACTAAATTTTGTTGCTTCCGATGTGAATGGGACAGCCGCAACAGACAGGAACATTATGCAAGAAAGGTGTGGCCTATCCGGGATCGTATGCAGCTCGGGCATAAAAATGTAATACACGAGCCATTAGTTAACAAAGACAGCTTCATTTTACCACTGTTACATATAAAGTTGGGGCTCATGAAGAATTTTGTAAAAGCGTTAGATAAAACGAGCAAAGCTTTCACTTATCTTCGAGAAAAGTTTCCGCAATTTAGCGATGCAAAGATAAAGGAAGGTATCTTTGTAGGACCTCAGATTAGGAAAGTTATTGCAGACAAACAATTCGAGAACTTGTTACATGGTAGTGAACTTCGCGCATGGATGGCATTCAAATCGATCGTCGATAACTTTCTGGGAAATCACAAATCTGTTGACTATGTTGCATATTGTTAAGCAGTGCATAGATGCATACAGAATTATGGGCTGTAACATGTCCCTGAAAATCCATTTGCTCGATTCACATCTTGACTTTTTCCCTGACAACCTTGGCGAAGTCAGCGATGAACATGGAGAACGATTCCATCAAGATATCGCCGTAATGGAGTCACGTTATCAAGGACGGTGGAGTGTGACCATGCTTGCCGATTATTGTTGGATGCTTCATCGCGATGTACGCCATGCCATTCCCCGACGAAAGTCGACTGCAAAGAAATTCAAGCCTACATAACTGTTATACTTCTTGTACGAATGATGTTGTAATACTGTATCATCATCATGTGACATATTCTTTCCAGAACGTTGTCTCCATTACAGCTGCTCTGAACGCATCACGATTCTGGGCAAGTCGACCTGCATCAGCCAAAGACAAGTTCAGACTCTCTGTGATGTCCTGGGTCCACCGTCGTCTAGGTCGACCCCTTCCCCTTTTTCCAGGGACCATGCCTTCCATCACTGTTTTTTCCAGACTATTATGTCTTTTTATATGACCGAAAAATTTCAGCTTCCTTATTGCGATGGTATTTAGGAGCCAATGTTCCTGTACGTTTAGTGAGTGCAGTACTTCTCTGTTGGTCTTTTTTTCTGTCCAGGGTATTCTCAACATCCTTCTGTAGCATTTCATTTCGAATGATGTAATCTTTTTTGCAACTGTATGCCTTGTTAAAAAACTCCAATTGCGTATTTCTAGAGATCCCGACCTGATAGAGAAAAACGGTTTGCAGATTTAAAAAAAGCGCATTAAAATTGACCAGAAAAACATAGAAATGTTAGAGAAAGAAAAAAAAAGTTTTTTTTTGTTAGTCAGTGTAATCTTTTGTCTCAGCGCGATGACATACTCGTAAGAAGATTTTGTGTCATCGTCAATATTGTCAGCTGTTATAAGATCATGCAGCAAAGACATTGGGCCGCGCGGTCGCGCGCCAAAGACAAGTTCAAAGGGAGAAAACCCTGTATGTTCATTGGGGACCTCTCTGTACGCGAAGAGGGCCGCGGGTAAAACCCTATCCCAATCTTGAGGATGATCCTCAGTTATCTTCCCTAATAAGTTCTTAAGTGTTCTATTTAGTCGCTCGACCATCCCATTGGACATAGGATGATAGATGCTACTCAAAGATCTCTCTATCTGTAGAGTAGACATTACTTGAGACATGGTATCCGATATCAGTTGGGTGCCATGATCTGATAATATTTCTCCGGGGAATCCCAGCCGAGAAAATATAAGCCAAAGAGCATCTGCAATGTCAGCGGTAGTAATGCTCTTTAGAGGGATAGCCTCTGGCCAACGTGTGCACATGTCTACACACGTTAAGATAAACTGATGTCCTCTAGCAGATTTGATCTTGAATGGACCAATGATGTCTATCGCCATGTTCTGGAATGGACGAATAGGAATATCTGCAGCCTGAATAGGCGCAGCATGACGAGGACCTTTGGATTTGACTTCTTGACATACTTTACAGGATCGACAATAGATCCGTATGTCCTTGTTCACAAAAGGCCAAAAGAAAGCCGCAAGAACTCTTGACTTTGTACGGGAAAAACCCATGTGACCAGCACACTGAGAGTCGTGTGCATGTTGTAAGATCTTAACTCTCAAATTCTTGGGTACAAGAATCTGAGAATGACTTGACTTAGTGGAGTCTTGCACCATACGTACAAGTACGCCATTCTTCATTGTAATCCAAGATTTACAATTTGAATCTTTATTCGGATCACCTTTCGTTACAAGAGTGAAGAATTTCTTAAGAGTCGGATCTTCTTCTTGTTGTTTTATAAACGAGTCACGAGAAATTACCAAGGGATCATCTTGGTTATGCACTTCATTATCTTCAACAGATGAAGTTTCAGGCATATTGAGAGCTTGAGCTCTAGTGACTACTGCATTAGCAGATTGCATATTTTGATTTTCCCAAACGGAAATTTGCTCCGGAGTGCATTCTTTGACTCCGTGAATGCGACCGATGATAAGATCAGCGATCGGATTCGGCAAAAGACATGCGTGTACATCTCCTGTGAAGAAAGGAGTAGCAATCCTAATGATAGCGGTAGAGTATTTCTCTATGGTGCCGCCAAATGTTACGCATTTGACTACTTTGCCTGTAGAATGAGAAGGATCTATGAGTGACTGCCTAACCCCAATAGTTGTGCATCCAGAATCAAAAAGTACTGAGACTGGATTGTCATTTACTAAACCTTTGTGTAAGACAAGAGAACCTCTCCCATCATGCGCGATTGACGCAGGAAGAGCGGGAAGAGGAGGCGCACAGCTTAAAGTAGACACTGTGGTTGGCTCAAATAATGTTTTGCATTGGGGGCACTGAGATGCTCTCCCAAAATCAAAAGCGGCACATGCCATATTATTAGAGTCATCATTATCTTTATTTTGTTTATAGGCTTCGTGGGACTCTTGCAATGCAGAGTTCGCCTGGTAATGAGCTTTATGTTTTTTGAATTGTGCTCTACCTCTGTTATTATTGCCTCTGTACTTATCATTGTTTCCACTATTATAACCTCTACTCGGGTTTGAATCATAGCTCCTTTGGTTACTATCATCATATTCATTATAATGAGTATCTCTGTAATTATGATCTTGTTGTTGTCTCCATGAAGGAAAACTTGGATAGTTTCTAGAATGACTTCCTTTGCGAAAGTTCCTGTAATTATGACCACCCCTGAATCGAGGGCTGTCAGCTCTTCTCCAGGTATTCGAAGAAGAACCCTGAAATGATTGGTTACCTTGGTTCTGATAACTGTAATAGTTACCTTTTTTATTAAACCTATTTTGAGGTCCTTGGAATTTGTGAGAGTGATTAGGGTTGTATGGTGTTGCAGAAGCAACTGGCATACCTTCTTTAACCTTACTGTTGCTAATAGCTACGTCCGGATGTGCAGTGACGTATTGGGTACAATATTGTTCCATTTCTTTTAGAGACTTAGGTTTACGCTCATGTAAGAATTCGAGGAAAGGTTTATTTATACTTGACATAATCTTGTCTCTGAGTATCAAGTCCATAAGGGCTTCATAAGTCTTTTCTGTTTTGGATAGCTCAATCCAACGATCAAATGTAAGACGTGTCCTTGCAATGAATTCTGAGAATTCTACACCTGCCTCAGGCACCATTGTCTTAAACAACTTCCGATAACCCTCTTCAGACAACTGATACTTCTTTAATAAGGCTGCCCTAATAACATCATAGTTATCTTTGTCAGCCTCTTCAACCAAACTTAAACTAGTCAGAGAATCACCTTTCAGATTTTCTGATAACTGGTTAGCATATTGTGATTTGTCCACATTATGTGCTCGACACGAGCGTTCAAATCTATTTAGCCAGAATGTTATGTCATCACTGGAAGGGTTGAACGCTGGTACCTTGACCTTGTAAGTAAAGGGTTTACCATTACCACCAGATGCTTGATTACCATCACTTATGTTTGTTAACTTTAACTTTTCTAACTCAAATGCTAAAAGTTCTTTTTTGTGTTCATGCTCTCTTATTGCTTTTTTCTCTTCTGCTTCAGCTTCTCTTTGTAATCTTTTTTCTTCTGCAGCAGCTTGTAATTTTTTCTCTTCTGCTTCAGCTTCTCTTTGTAATCTTTTTTCTTCTGCAGCAGCTTGTAATTTTTTCTCTTCAGCAGCAGCTTGTAATTTTTTCTCTTCTGCAGCAGCTTGTAATTTTTTCTCTTCTGCAGCAGCTTCATCTTTTCTTTTCTCTTTTTCCATTTCCATCTGGAATCTTTTTTCATCAGTCTGTATCTGCAATTTCTTTTGTTCATACTCTCTTTGTAATTTTTTTTTCTCAGCTTCTAATCTTTTCTCCTCAATCAATGCTTTTCTTTCTTCAGCAGCTAATGCTTTGTCATATTGAGCAACTGCCCATTCTTCTAATTGCTGACCAGTCTTATCAAGAGCCTTGCCTTGTGTGATAAAATAATCTAATGTAGACATCTTGTCTAATAAGATCAGTAATTTGCAAAAGTAAATAAATTCACTTTCTTAGTCTTAATCAAAGACCTTGTATGATAACTTTTTAACCTGTGGAAAATAGTACTTAACTATCCCAATCACTGTGGGAAACAAGCCTTACAAAGGTCTTGTATAAATCCTTATATAATAACAGCTATAAGTTGCTGGTTCACTCTATAATATAAGTGCAGTGCACCAGAAATAGTGTTTTATATCATCAACTGTGTACCTTTAGTAATAGCAATTAACTATCAGTTGATTCTTGTACATCAATTTATATGATCAACTATATATTTTAAATAGTGTATGTCGATCAGGCACAAAACAAAACAGTTATACAGGAGAACATGAAAACATTTGCGGAAATGAAATAAATGAAATGGGAAAACAATAAAAGATAAACCGCAAGAGGATAACAAATACAAATAACGCCACAGTATATAAATATAAATTGAGAATAGAACTGAAAGATAGAATAGGGTAGACCAACAAATTACAAACAAATCAAAACAAACTAAAGAACAGAGGAATATTACAAAAACAACAATGAGTACAGTCTTCACAGCTAACACTAATAGCAACAGCTGTCGCAGCAAATTTTCAATCAAGAAAATTGCACCTATAGAAACGCACACATCAGACCCTCTATTACGTGGGATACTCTGCTGTGTGACACCGCCCAACCAAAACAACAACCCGCTGGATACAAACAAATATCACATATAAATATTTAAACATAAATACATAATTGCATAAATAGTATGGCAATATGATGTAAATAGAGTGTTGCAGAAAGAATGTGTTGTAAAGAAGGCTCAGTTACACTGCCTAATAGTACAGTACTGTGGTACTTTATTAAACAAATACTTCTGGTCTAATTATTTTAAATTCAACACAGAAATAGAAGCTCCATCGTTGATGTGAATGATAACAATCGATGTAGGACTTCTCAGTTCAATAACATTTCCTTTCGCAAACACTGTCAAATATTCTCCAGTCCTGATGTGTAATGTTCTATGTTTCAACCAAGCTTGCTGTGTAACACTGTCAGTTGTATGGCAAATGTCCAACGAACCAAATGTCAACAAACGCTGACCTAGTTACCGCATACTGTCGACAGGACAGGTCACGCTGACATCACTGTAGAGTTGTACTGCTGATGTATTTGTGTGTCGTAACAGACCCCAAGGAACGTCTGGTCTCAGTAGTTTACTTCTCAATATGGTCACTGTGCAGGTTGACCCAGGAAGCTGGCACACCAGTTGTTAAACTCTGTTTAGTTGTTAACTCATACTGGCTACTAGTTGTTGAATCACGCTTTATTTGTTAAATGACGTGAATGTCCACCAGTTGATAAATGTAGATGTTGGGACTGGTGTAGTAAAGTGTAACGATTGTCAACTCATTAAACCCAGCACAGTTTTGGTCATACAGGTCATCTTGTCCTGGAACGTGATGAGGCTCCGACAAGAATGTGAGTGTAAACAATGAGTGTGTATGTGAATGTCAGAACGCGAATGGTAGCATGATTCGATAGAGTTGACAGGTTGGTAGTACATCACTCATACTCACACTGTTCGAATTCAAGAAGTACTGGAACTACGGTGGTCTTTTTATAACATTTAATGGGACGCACACTTGGACAGTACGTGTATGGTTACAGGAACAAATGTCGACATAGACAGCATAATGTTGATCACAGGAATATCATCTTAAGTTAGCATTCATGCTTGGCAAATATCATAATGGAGCATTCGTAAATAAGCATTCAGAGTTCCATCATGTAAATCATCTGGCTTTACTGACTGGGCACGTCAGACCATAACCAATATATAGGAAGGCTCCTAGACCTAACCTCGTCTAGTGAATATCCCTTCACGTAAAGTTCAATATATATATTTTTCCATAAAGATATAGGAATCCCAGACATGGGTTCTCACATGTAGCAGTGATCTCTTGGTTCATCGAGCGATAGTACAGGCATCCCTTTTTCTCACTCGATAAATACAAAGTATATGAATTTCAACATGGCTGTTCTTCTCTCGTGAGTTTCACTCACTATAGGACCCAGACCCAAAATTGGTCATTCGTTAAATGTCCTCATTTCTTCATAGCTTCTCTCATAGAGGTGATTGAATAATATCATACAATCTAGTGTTGATACATAGGAATGTCGTCTTCCTTTGAATAAATATTCTTTTCAAAAGTACCACTGTGCATCTGTTTATCGACTACGATGGCGAAGCCCAAGTTCATAATAAATTGTGGTTTTACCTTTCTATGCGAAATATAACTTTGCCATTCCTTGGCAAAAGAGAATAAACACTGGGGTAAAGTACATACAACATGTCTAAATGACTATCACTTTTCCCCATTGACTTATCGATCACTTTTTCGGCGATAGGCCGGCTACATCAAAATTCTACATCCAGACAGGATGACGGCCATGGATCACACACCTTGCTAGCGATACTTCCGCTGCATAGCCTTTGACCTTTTCTAGCGACAACCAACATAGTTCGACTTAGAAATGTAAAGATATCCATATATAAGACAGACTCGTCCTACTCATACAAACACTACGTATAAATTCAGGCCATAGATATACTGAAGCAAGAACAATCTATTCCTACCCAGCCAAAGAATAAATCGCAGTAGGCCTAGACTCGTCCGCGGAGTCCGATCGAAGATGACGGAACTACTTTCAAGGGAAGTAACTCAAAAATGACTTCTCCTTAAGCACTTAAAAAGGAAATACTTTGATTACAAAATATTTGCGAACATAATAAGTATATAAATGTATTATATTGCAAGATAGTAAAAATTGCCCTTTACACCTACCAGTTCCCAAAGTGCCAGAATCATTTTTAGCTGCTTCCACTGATGAAGAAGAGGACATTGGTGGTCCTGAACCATCAACCTCAAGCGACCCAGATTTTGAGCAAACTATTTCCACTAAACCACATTTAATAACCCAAGGTGAACTGAATGATCTTGTAAGAGATCTGAATTTACCGAAGAACAAGGCGGAGCTTTTGAGTTCCAGATTGCAACAGTGGAATCTCCTGGCAGAAGATGTTACAATTTCTGTGTATAGGAACTGCCAGAAGCCGCTTATTACATTCTTTTTCAAAGAGGGTGACCTTTCTGCGTGCCACAACATTTCTGGTTTAATGGCAGCCCTCAAAATCAATTACATACCGGAAGAGTGGAGGCTTTTCATTGATTCATCCAAGACGAGTCTTAAAGCTGTTTTGTTGAATAATGGTAATGTGTTACCGTCAATTCCAGTTGGTCACGCAGTTCATATGAAAGAAACTTATGAAAACATTAAGCAGCTTTTGAAGTGTATAAACTACGATCATCATCATTGGTCACTTTGCGGTGACTTAAAAGTGGTCGCTCTTTTGCTTGGACTACAGGGTGGATACACCAATTACTGTTGCTTTCTCTGTGAGTGGCATAGCCGTGCACGAAGTGACCATTACATCAGAAGACATTGGCCAAAAAGGCAGTCATTGCAGCCTGGCAGTAAGAACGTTGAGAACCCAGCACTTGTCGACACCATCAAGATTTTGTTGCCACCCTTGCACATTAAGCTGGGTCTCATGAAAAACTTTGTCAAGGCAATGGAGAAAACAGATGAGGCTTTCAAGAACCTCATCAGAAAATTTCCAAGACTGAGTGAAGCTAAAATAAGAGAGGGAGTATTTGTTGGTCCGCAAATTCGAAAACTTCTTCATGATGACGAGTGTCTTTGCGTGTTGCATGGCAAGGAAAAAGCAGCATGGCTAGCATTTAAGTCAGTGGTGGACAATTTTCTTGGAAACAACAGATCTGATAATTACAATGAAATTGTAGAAAATCTCCTTCTGAAGTATAAGAGTCTTGGCTGCAACATGTCTTTGAAAATTCATTTTCTGGATTCTCATCTGGATTTCTTTGTAGTGGTATTGATGGTATTGTATGAGGATGATGGTACTACATGTAAATTGTATGAGGCCAGCTGTGAAGGCTCCTGAGATAAAATGTAATTGAGAATTGTCAGAAGGCCTTTCTTGCTACCACTACGACCTCACACTTAATTTTTTTTTTTATGAATGTAGCTGCGTAAAGTGTCTAGGGTTATGATGTGTACTGTGGTGTGATAGTTATAAATATACCCATAGATATTTAACAAGACTAATAAGATTAACAAGTGTTACAATACACTGAACTAACTCACGTGTGTAAAGTTTTTGATATAATTATATTACATTTATTTGTTCTGGATCAAGTTTTATTTTGACCAGAACTTGTTTTAAAAGAAGGATTTAAAATTTATAAAAATTATGCATGGAATGTTACATAATAAATGCAAAAGTGAACATATTTAAGTACTAGAATAGTTAGTTTTATTAAAATGTTCTGGTAGTCAGCTACTAGGGCGGATATTTATTGTCTGTGCTGTTGGGGTGGTCTCATCACACCTGTCTATATTGACTACATAGTGTCCAGAAAATGGTGGGAATTTTTATGGGGTATCTGCAACTTAATGGGGTTGGTGAATATCCAGCAGACCAGAGGCTCACTCATCTGGTATTTGTAGCTCTGGTGCTGAAATCAGGTGGTCCCACCTCTCCGTGCTGGCGGGCAATAATGGTGGTCTCTGTCACAAGGACTGCACAGATACACTTGTGTAAATCACCACCCGAGTAGATACTGCTTCGTTGACGACAGAAACTCGCAGCTCTGCAATCAAAGTATGGGCCATGTGTCAAAATCTATTCTCTACCCACGTCTGGACACCACACTGACACAACAACCACATTATACAGACAGGTCAGATCTCTCTGACCAAACAGCACAGTTACCATGGTGGGTTTACATCCGATAGATCCTCCCAGACTATAGATTCTGAAAAATAATTATTAGTTTTCTACCCTAAAAGAGGATAGGTAATATGTTTCCTTATTCTCAACTCTTGATCTGTCTTGCATAATCCTTTCTGGAGTTTAGGTACATTGTTAGTCCCTAGACCCTGACTTGGGCGGGGGGTCTAGAGCAAAATCCCTACTTGTTTGTAAGGCTAGATTATGATATGGCAGTATCAAATCACTCGAACATGAAACAATATTCAAAATATATAAAGAAATAATTTCAATCTTACCAGATTATGAATAATTAACACAGAAGTGCTAGCAAAACTCAGCTGAGCTGCTGGCTATAGGATGGCGTCCCTAAATTTAACTCACTGTCTTTCATATGGGAAAACACCACACTTTTAAAATCTGTGTCTAACACTGAACAATTATTGAAGAATGACCCCAAATGCGCTCTGAGCGCTAATGATATGATTGTCTGTGGCCAATCACTGCCGAGGTTTATTTTTAATTTCAAATTTCCTCACTAAAGTCATTTCAGTCAAGCTTCAGTCACGTATGGATGGTTATCTGTTAGTCTGTCCGTCTCTACTTGTGTTTCTACAAAATTGTGCTCGATTTTTGACCCAACCGTTCTCTCCCCTTCAAATTTTTGTTGTAAAAGTTATATTTAGACACAGCTACCACCAATGTCCCTTCACTTCTATGCCAAGTAAATTTGAACACTTGTGTCCAAGGTCGTGTTTTTGTGTGCAAATAACCACACGTTTAGATTCAAATCAGTCTGTCGATGATGTGAACTACACTGTCTTTTGTCATTATTTTCAATATTATCTATCCGTCTGTAAAATTAAGACCATATTCGTTCACTGCTCAGAATAGGCTATCTGGCCAGCTAATTTTTATATTCCTAACATTAATATTAAGAAAAATTTACTTTTTAATTTTTGTAATTTTTTTCAGACATCTGCGTTCTTCCGCTCAAATTCAAATCAAGCGCTTGGTATCGCAAAACGTCCAATTCCGTACCTCGTGTCAATTTGGGGGACTTGAATTTTTTTACTTTCATCCATTTCCCCCCCCCCAATTGCGTCTCTGTAGCCTTTCCAGTCATATTTTTTTTTTCTTTTCGATCCTCCGTTCCCCTCCGGTCTAGCAAGTCAAATTTATGGAGGGTGATGACCCGCGGTCTAGGCGATCATGTACATCAGCAGCCTACGCATTATGTTTTTATCCTTAAATGTTATCCTTGGAGGAATTTTACCGTTGTATCTCTGTCAATTTCACTACACATCTCCCCACCTGAAAACATGCCTATGGCAAGTTCCAAAACCAGCGATACACATAGGTAAAATTACTCCTCACGTCTGCCATTACTCTAATTTTGATCACAGGGGTGCCGACTGAGGAAATCTGCACCGACATTCAATTTGCCTGGGATATATTGGATACTAAACTGATAAGGTTGAAGCAATAAAGACCACCTCAGCAATCTTGCGTTTTCATGCTTAGCCTGAGACAAGAACACGAGAGGCTGATGATCCGTCTCCACCACAAAAGTCCTACCATACAGATAGATTTGAAACTTCTTTATTGCCCAGATTAATGCTAAACATTCTTTTTCGCTTGTGGAGTATCCTTGTTCCGCCTTATTCAATTTGCGGCTTGCATAAGCGACTGGTTTAAGTTCCCCATCAGGTGAAGATGATCTTTGCAACAAAGCCCCTCCTAGTCCCACATTACTTGCATCGGTTCTTAAGACAAAGTCCTGTGTCAAATCAGGCAGTTTGAGAATAGGCTTGCTAGTGAGTTTTTCCTTTAACTCTTGGAACGCTAATTCACATTGTGCAGTCCAAATAATTTTATCTGGAAGTCCCTTGCGAGTCAGATCAGTCAGAGGAGCACAAATGGCGTTAAAATTTTTGATGTATTTCTGATAAAATCCGCATAACGACACGAATGATCGCACGTCCTTTTTGGTTTGCGGCCTAGGTGCTCTCTGCAGTTTTTCCAAGTTCTTAGGATCAGGGGTCATATTACCCTGATATACAGTGTGCCCCAAGAATTCCAACTCTTTGCATCCAATACAACATTTTGTTGGCCTAGCAGTTAAGTTCGCCTCCCGAAGTCTATCAAACAACATCTCCAGAGCTTCAATGTGTTCTTCAAATGTCTCTGTGGCGACGAGTATATCATCCATGAAATTCGTGATACATGGGTTATTCAGGGGGTCCAACAATTTTCGCATCATCCTTGAAAACACACTCGGAGCATTTTTCAGTCCGAATGGTAGCATATTGAATTCATAATGTCCATCCGAAGTGCTAAAAGCCAAATAAGGTCTCACTTCAGGCTTCACTGGGATCTGGTAATAGCCTTTACTAAGATCCACCTTTGAAAAGTATTTTGCCTTGTTCAGTCTGGCAAATAGCTGTTTTGTGTCTGGTAATGGATCCACTTGTCCTTCTGTGACAGCATTCAGTTTCCTGTAATCTATGCACAGTCTGTGTTCCCCAGACGGTTTCCTCAACAAAACGACACTAGAA
Source organism: Oreohelix idahoensis (assembly GCA_024509875.1). Lineage (NCBI taxonomy): Eukaryota > Metazoa > Mollusca > Gastropoda > Stylommatophora > Oreohelicidae > Oreohelix > Oreohelix idahoensis. The sequence continues at coordinate 259,082 of JAMPIV010017490.1, read as the reverse complement.
CTAAAAGATGATTCACTGTGCGAAATAATCCCCTCCTTCAATAAATAATCTATTTCTTCCTTTAATGCCTTCTCCTTCGCGAACGGAATAGAATAGGCTCTCATACAGATTGGGTTTGAGTCTACCAGTTTCATGTCATACTGTAGCAAATTTGTATGGCCTGGTTTATCTGTTAATACATCTGTATGTTCCTCCAGAACTTGTTGAACTCTCTCCCTCTGGTTTTTAGTCAGGTGCTTACTGACTTTTACCTGTGCTGCTGTTTCACAAGGATGTAATGGGTATTCATGTGAGGTGAGTGGTTCTTTTTGCATCTGGGTTGCAATAGCCAAGGTCAATAAGGGGGTGCTTTCCTGGAGTGGTCTGTCCAGATACTTCTTTAACAGGTTTACATGATAAACTTTTTCCTTCCCTTTTTTGTCAATTTTATAGTTTGTTCTAGATACCTTCTCTAGAACCGTATATGGACCTTGCCAACCAATTTGTAATTTATTCTGGCTTCCCGGTAGTAGAAGCAGCACCTTCTCTCCGACTGCCAGTTCCCTGTCCTTTGCCTTCCTATTAAAATATGCTGCATGTTTCTTCCTGGCTTGTTTCAAATTATCATTTGCCAGTTTCCATCCAGCTTTCAAACGAGTGGTCAGTTCGTTCACATATTGATACGATGAGGTAACAGTCTCTTCTGCCTTCTCATCTGTCCAGGTCCTTAATAAAGTTACATCTGGATCTTTAATTTATCATATTTATTTTTCATGGAACTCATCTGGTCCCGTCCATTAGAAGCTTTATAATGAGGACTTTTCTTCCTAGAATCATCACTCACAAATCGACCACTACCAATTTTTCTCTGGGGTTTGTCTCCCCACTTAAGATTGTTTATGAGAGATCTTCGCTCTCTTGTCTGTTCCTCCAGTTTATATAAGTCTGACCGAGGGATTGTCATCCTATCCTGGGTTAAATTTCTTCTTTGTACTCTTCGCATAGCGGCCATGTTAATCCATTCAAGTGAAGACTGGGTGTGAAAAGGGGGTTCCCATTCCACTTTGTCTACCCGTGTATAATTAGTTTTCCTTTCAGGCCTAAAGTTGCCCCGTGGCGGTTCTAGGTCCTGCACATATTTTCCCTTTGTGGGTGTTCCCTCATGAAATACGCCACATGCTTCTACAAAGTTTTCAACATCGACATTTACGTCGGGCCAATAGTATTTTAGAGCAATCTTTTGGCAGATGGTACCGACTTTCTCATGGTCACCATCTTTTCCAACATGTAAGCTCCTTATCAAATTTGCCCTATATCTCTTGGGAAGAACTAACTGTCCGTGACCAGTGGATCTAGTTCCTGTCTTCCTGTATAATAATCTATTCTTCATGAAATATTCCCCCTTGCTCGGAGGTGTGTGGCATTTGGGCAATTTTTTAAAACAGGGCTTGAGTGTCCTATCCTCAGCCTGCGCCTTCCTCATCTCCTCTGGATGAGCGTTTATAGGTTCACCTTCTTCCTCCTTCTTCTGTGACCTGGTCTGCACTGTCGCCATGATCACAGGTTTCTCGGGATTCCCCAAGAAGACGTATCTACACCCCAAGATTAGAGGGTAGATTGGTTCATCTATCACTGCTGCTCTGATTTCTCCTTCCACATAGCGAGTTTTCACCGTTATCCTTGCGATGGGAAGTGTCATGAGTGGTATGTCCTTAGTCGCCCCTTGTATTTCCACTGTTTCTGTGGTATACTGACTTGGGTCCACTAGGCTAGACTTCACAACTGAATCATAATCCAAACCTGTATCATAAAGGCACCTTATGGTGACCCCATTACAAATAACATCCTCACAAACTGGGGGGTGATAAGGTTCCTGTTGTCCCTTAGGATTAACCTTTAATCTTTGCGTCCCCGACTTCATTGCAGCAATGTTTGAAGGTTTCCTTCTACAAAATTCGGTGTTATGGTTATCCTTCTTGCACCATTTACACCATCTTTTTCCTTGGTTCAACGGTTTTCTTTCATTGAACTTTTGGTCATTGAACTGTGAGTTTCTGTCGCGATAGTCATTTCTTGGCCGCTCAAAATTTGTCCTACCTTTATTTCCCTGCTCTCTATTATCAAATTTATTAAATTGCTGTGGAGCTTTAAAATTGTCTATGTGCTTCTTCTTAGCACCACTTACCTCTGCCTGGGCTGCCTGATACCTCTCAGCAACATTTAAAATTTCCCCCAACTTCTCTGCACCTTGTTCCATGAGAAATTTTCTCATGTCTGGAGCCATGGACTCTCTCAATTGCTCAATCATGATCATTTCTTTAAGATCTTGGGTCTTCCCCAGAGCCGTCCATTTCTCCAAATAGGTTTCTAGTCTGGCCGAGAATTGGTGGTATGTCTCCCCAGACAACAGTTTGGCATTTCTAAATTTCTTACGATAAAATTCACCATTCTTCTCGTACCTTAATAACAAAGCCTGCTTTAACATGTCATAATTGTCTTGGTCTTCCCTGTTCATTTTGGCAAATACTTCATAAGAAGCACCCCTCAATCCCTGTGATAGCTTTAAACTCCACCTCTCTCTCTCTAACCCATATGTAGTAGCTAATAACTCAAAACGTCCCAGGTACCCCTCTATGTCATCGTCTTTCTCAACAAAATGGTCTAAATGAAACCCCATAGCTGAGTTTGAGGCTCCCATACTGGGCGTAGCATCTGAGGCAAAAGGGCTGGCACCATTTTCAGGGGCCGGGCCTTGTAATTCCAGCTCCCTTAGTCGTAATTCGTGCTCCCTCTGCAACCTTCTATCTTCAGCCTCCCTTTCGGCCTTTTTATCTTCTGCCTCCCTTTCGGCCTTTTTATCTTCTGCCTCCCTTTGCTGTCGTTTTTCTTCTGCCTCCCTTTCGGCAGTCAGCCTTTTTTCTTCTGCCTCAATCTGCAGCCTCTTAATTTCTCTATCAGCCTCAATTTGTAACCTCTTCTCTTCAGCTACCTTTCTATCTTCCCTTTCAATATATTTATCACATTCAGTCGTTACGTATTGAATTAAAATTTGACCATCCATCCCCATCTCCTTCGCAGTGAGCACAGCAGCTGATCTAAACTTTGCTAGCTCAGCCATACTTTTCAGACAATATAATAATATACAAGCTAAGTACTTCTTATGACTATAATCTAACTAATTCTAACTAACCAGTTAACTAATTAATTATTACTGGCTGTGAAGATTCACCAACTTTTATCTGCAGGGACACTTTTACTTTTAAAGGAAATTTTACAATTTATTTCCCTACTTTTATTTCTCCCACCAGGAGATCTTAATATTACTGTTGGGCTAATTATCCCTGGACAAGACCCCAATATATGTAGTGGTATTGATGGTATTGTATGATGATGATGGTACTACATGTAAATTGTATGAGGCCAGCTGTGAAGGCTCCTGAGATAAAATGTAATTGAGAATTGTCAGAAGGCCTTTCTTGCTACCACTACGACCTCACACTTAATTTTTTTTTTATGAATGTAGCTGCGTAAAGTGTCTAGGGTTATGATGTGTACTGTGGTGTGATAGTTATAAATATACCCATAGATATTTAACAAGACTAATAAGATTAACAAGTGTTACAATACACTGAACTAACTCATGTGTGTAAAGTTTTTGATATAATTATATTACATTTATTTGTTCTGGATCAAGTTTTATTTTGACCAGAACTTGTTTTAAAAGAAGGATTTAAAATTTATAAAAATTATGCATGGAATGTTACATAATAAATGCAAAAGTGAACATATTTAAGTACTAGAATAGTTAGTTTTATTAAAATGTTCTGGTAGTCAGCTACTAGGGAGGATATTTATTGTCTGTGCTGTTGGGGTGGTCTCATCACACCTGTCTATATTGACTACATAGTGTCCAGAAAATGGTGGGAATTTTTATGGGGTATCTGCAACTTAATGGGGTTGGTGAATATCCAGCAGACCAGAGGCTCACTCATCTGGTATTTGTAGCTCTGGTGCTGAAATCAGGTGGTCCCACCTCTCCGTGCTGGCGGGCAATAATGGTGGTCTCTGTCACAAGGACTGCACAGATACACTTGTGTAAATCACCACCCGAGTAGATACTGCTTCGTTGACGACAGAAACTCGCAGCTCTGCAATCAAAGTATGGGCCATGTGTCAAAATCTATTCTCTACCCACGTCTGGACACCACACTGACACAACAACCACATTATACAGACAGGTCAGATCTCTCTGACCAAACAGCACAGTTACCATGGTGGGTTTACATCCGATAGATCCTCCCAGACTATAGATTCTGAAAAATAATTATTATTTTTCTACCCTAAAAGAGGATAGGTAATATGTTTCCTTATTCTCAACTCTTGATCTGTCTTGCATAATCCTTTCTGGAGTTTAGGTACATTGTTAGTCCCTAGACCCTGACTTGGGCGGGGGGTCTAGAGCAAAATCCCTACTTGTTTGTAAGGCTAGATTATGATATGGCAGTATCAAATCACTCGAACATGAAACAATATTCAAAATATATAAAGAAATAATTTCAATCTTACCAGATTATGAATAATTAACACAGAAGTGCTAGCAAAACTCAGCTGAGCTGCTGGCTATAGGATGGCGTCCCTAAATTTAACTCACTGTCTTTCATATGGGAAAACACACACTTTAAAATCTGTGTCTAACACTGAACAATTATTGAAGAATGACCCCAAATGCGCTCTGAGCGCTAATGATATGATTGTCTGTGGCCAATCACTGCCGAGGTTTATTTTTAATTTCAAATTTCCTCACTAAAGTCATTTCAGTCAAGCTTCAGTCACGTATGGATGGTTATCTGTTAGTCTGTCCGCAGCGACTGAATAATGATGGAATGGGTTCAAATGTGCCTTTTTAAAACATGATATGTGAACTTTAAATAATGTTTTTATTTTTTCTATCATTTTATGTTGAAATATCAATTAATTGAGTATGTAACCACAATTTTTATAATGCTAAAGTAGAAAGACTAGCTGTTCACCCCAGAGAATTAAACAAGCATACATTATTTGTATTACTGTAATGTAAATACATCATTTAAAAAAAAAACCAGAGCCAATTGGTGAATTTCATTATGATATTTGAAATCAGCATGTCAAAATCAATAAGAAATGGTATATTTAATTTCTGGTACAAAAAACTTTTGAAAATTTGTTGACTAGTGTAATAATTAATTAATCAGTCTTAAGGCTTATGGTGTAAATCTTAATTGGTAATACTAGTACATACAAGCAGGTACATTGTGAAAAAATTTAATACTCTTTTTGTTTATTACTTTACAAAAAACAAAACAAAAGAAAAAGATTTGGTTGCGGTAAAAGTACAAGCAAATTCTGCCATGGCATTAACAACTAATTCAAATCTGCCTACATTTTAATGTCAGCCGATTTACATAAATAGATCTCAATGATGTCTTTGCATTTGAATTTTAAAGGCCCAAAAGAAGAAGTTGGCGATGTGCAAGGTGAAAAGAGAAGTGAATGGCGAGCTCAAACAATGTAGCTTAAAGATGAGTAAAGCAAGCGTCGTAAACAGTCAGGCCCCATGCTCCATGTGACGACATTTGGTCGCGTCCTTTTAAGCCTCTTCTTTCTCTCCTACATTATCCATTTATTTCTTCAATTTTTTCGCATATAAATCTGTGCCCCCGCCACTTCTTAGATTTGTTTACCTTTTCCATACTGTAATCGTGTCCTTTCATGGCTATTGACACCCGACCAGCAGATTAATTTTATCGCCAAGTGAGTGAACCCATACAGGCAAGATATGATGGATGTAAAATGGGTTGAATTTTACGTAACTCATTTCTGCCCAGGCAGACATATAGATTAACACATGAGGTGTTGATTGCTCATCGCGACAATACTGTGTCAAAGCGGCAGACTACAAAAGGAAGAACAAGATTGTTGTCTGTGAAAAATGTCTGTGTGCAGCGATATGTCGCTGTTTATCCTTCTGGTGACCAGATTAAAGTACGGGCGATAAATGCATAATCACTTCCACCCAGAGATTGTCTGTGATAATAATTACAGATAAACCTGTCTGGGTAGACATATGAGCGAGGACACTATCGTTAATGGAGATGAGGTCACGTGTTAAAATTTTAAAATGATATTTTAAAACACGAGGGGGAAAGTAATAATTAACGCCCTGACCCAATTCATTCTTGCTCATGGATGGGATCAAATGAGAGCAGGAAATATACATTCGTTCTGATTGGAAGTTTTGTCGGAAACACCATGCAGAGGCTTGGAGCGAAAAGTGAAATATAACCTAGCAAATTCGGAGGTTAAAACACAATGCATTGCAACTTCAAAGTAGCAACTCCGAGAGCCAGAGAAGAATAGGACGAGAATTTCACATTAAAGGACAGGACAGAGTACTGAGTACCTTCTGGACATATCAGGAAGAAAAACTCTAACATTAATAATACAGAGCCCAAGATCCTTGGAACGTGAATACCAGTCATAAGAGGGATTCAACAAAATTACCCCAGACGAAGTATTCGAAGGCCTCTAATCAAATTGCCGTGTCCATTCTAAACTGTGCCCAACTATTGGGGTAAGTTGTAACATATATTTTACAATTTCAATGTGGCATGTGTGTACCTGATAGTGGTTGTACAAATTCATACGAGGCTGGCAACCTCAGCATATGAAAATAGTACATTCATAAACCACCACAGCAAGTGCTGGTGATTGCTTCATGCTAGTTCTCACAGGGAACCAAAAGCAGAAGTAACCACAGACTCCGACTGGAGCAGGGAGTGAGTGATGATTACATCAGCATGAGCATAATTGTATATTTTCATTTTTGAGTTTATATGTAAACTTAAAACATGTTCATCCAGGCACAAGCTTTTGCACTCGCCGCTGTCCAGGTACATTTTATTATTTAAATTAACTTAAAAGGTAATGGTGATTTCTCATCAATTCCCTGAGTTATGCTGTATATACTCAGGGAGGATAAGAGACAAAAACTGGTGGATGGACAGCGGGAAAAGCGCCTGATCAATATTAGGAAAACCAAGACTTAGCAGAGGCATTTGTTCTTTTTATTTCCTCTAAAGTTTGTGGTACAAGTCTACAAGACCATTTGTGGTACGATTCTACGCTATGAGTCTGTGATTCAGAAGCTGGCTGTCGACACTAGACAGCTACATTTGATGGGCCTATGAAGATAATCAGCACTGACACCAGGAGAGGTTACCCCCTGCATTTTCGCTCGGGACAGAGAGACGATTTGATGAACAACAGCAGCAGTACTCATCGATTTTCAGCTAAGTGCTTATTAAACAGGCTACAGCAATGAACATTTACATTCTGCCATCAATTATCGATGACGAACACAAAATTTTTCTACATCACATCTAACCATAACCTTATTTAATTTTAAATGTTACATAATAATTGATCATTAAATTTATTATATGTTATTTTACAAATTCATAGTTGATTCAGTTATTACATAGAGAAGTGCACACATATGAATCAGGATTTCCTATATATTTACATCTATAGAGTCAATAAGAAGAATTTTACTGTTAATTCAGTCAGATGGCTTGAACGAGATAAATCATACAATATATCTCTTCACAAAAGGCGGCGGGCATATACGAAGTTAACTTTGCTAACATTCAGCACTGTTCTTGACTTCTGAATATCTTGTGAATACTCCCTCAAGGTAGAAGCATCATCATCCTTCTTTTGCATCTCTGCCAAGAGTAATCTTATGCGAAGGTAGATAACTTTGAAGACCCACATTAGATACTCTAGGTTTTGCCATTGTTGGACCATCATCGCAGCCAACCCGTGACACTCCATAAGGAGAGAAAAACCAAATGATGGTGATGATGATGAATTCTTCAGAAGATGACGACCTTGAAAAGGAACTGTATAAACAGGAAAGACACCTGCAGGTTTCTGAGAATCGTAATTGTACTGAAGCATTTTTCGTGAGAAAGTCTGGGAAGATTGTGAGGTGATGGAATCTTGGAATCTAATGGTATGCTAAAAGTTAAGTATGTTCTTGAGGACATCAACAGATGCCTACGCTACAATCAAGCTGCTTGTAGAGCTGCTTCGAGCATGCCAACTCATCAAGCTAGTTATGGTGACTGTCTTCGGCTATAACGTTTATTTTCAATGATCTACGACAGGCTTTGATAGACACTTTTGTTGCAGTAATAATATTTTACAGAATAAATTATGAATATAAGAATGATAGAATGGTTCTAGTTTAAGTGACAATAAACTGTTTAACAATTCTGGAATTAAAAAAAAATTTTTTTTAAGGTTACACGGTGAATTAAAAAAAAAAAACAGTAAACAGAAGACAAAAAATTTAATCGGAGCATGGAACGGAGACGTCACTATCAATGCAGGAGCGGAGCAATTAAAAATTGTGACTGCTCCAAATCTCTGGTCAAAACAGATCAAAATGTACATAAGAACATATATTATTAAAAAAAAACAACAACAACAAAGCATTCTCATTCTACATCAGCACTGAAATATACATTTTCTGTTTGAACTATGAGTTTTTTGTTTTTTCTACAAAGTACAGGAATGCATACATGCCAACTAGTACATGTTACACATACTCTGTACAGGTTTTTTTTTTGTTTTCAGTATGTACTGGTTTTTTGCTTAATTAAACATATATATATATATTGTTGTAACACTCATACATGCCACACATCGGTGATGAAAAACCTGTACAAAAAATCCAAAACCCTGTACAAAGACCCGCAAAACCCGTACAAAGACTGAAAAAAACATCAAAAGAGTTTATTCGTATAAAAATATTTTCAATTACAGTGGGCTGCATTATAAATGAGGCATGGGGACTTTGCCTTTTAAAGCAGGTCTTCACTTATTTTAAAACCCAAACAATAAGTGTCTGAGTTTATTTTACACTGTAAAAATAATGTGATGCTGTCATCATTTAGTCTATTTCTGTGCTTAATTATCACTAACAGACTGGAAAATCCTGTGTTCAATAGGACCTTATAAAAGAACTCTGAGACACAGTAATAAGGGGAATGGGTTAGAAAACCTGTACAGAAATTATGTACAGGGTGTACACATCTGAAAACACAAACACCTTGTACAGATTATGGGTAAACCATAGCATGTGGCATGTATGAACGCTTCGTACTGAGTTTCTTGTTAAATCCAACGTGAAGAATTGTATCAAATGTGCTCAATACAAACAAGGAAAAAGCAGTAAGCAATAACTAATGCAAAAGCATGGCGAAAAAAAAATGCTCTTTTGTTTTCTCAAAGAACAAAATGGTTGTTGTATGGTTTCTTCCATCTTTGTATTATTGTCTTCTTTTCATTTTTGTACAGGCTTTTCATCTTGGGGGTTGACATGTATGAGGAATGTTAACTGCTTTCAAATACATTTAATGTAAGACTACATCACCCAGACTAGAAATTAAAGGTATTCCTCACACAGAAGTTTATCCACGACCAATTTATATGTTCTTATGCACAGTGAATCGCAGACCACATCACATATGCTAGAAGTTTATGTAATACACTTATACTAAAATTTCATGCACGACATAACTGTCTGCTTCACACAAGTCTCATTAACTTACCGTGGTAGATGAAATTTTCACTGTTGCTGTAGAACAAGGAGAGGTTTCTTTATCTTTATTCTTCTCCAATTCATTTACTGCACTTTCATCCTGCCCATCATTCAGTGTTGTACTGCTTCCTCCTTCCTTCTGCTCTCTCCCAAAGTCTTTCATCAATTCCAAAACATTTCCATGTTCTCTCTTCTTACCCTAGTTTAAAAAAAAAAAAAAAAAAAAAAATGTTTGCATCATTTTTACTCTTTTTAGCATTAACATTTTCCAATAACTATGACTTCTGTTGTGTGACGTCAATGTTTTCATAACCCAATCTATTGCTAGTAAGAAAAGAAATGGAGACAAGAGGCATCCCTGTCGCACTCCTGTTCTAATCCCAAAAGGTTTTGTAAGTTGTCCTTCATGAAGAACTCTGCATGTCATGCCTTCATAGGTCTTCTTTATTAAGTTAGTGATCTTCCTCGAAACTCCATAGATCAACATCATACAACAGAAATGGAATTCAGTGGAATCTGACTAAACAGCTTGATAATCTGGAATGAGATGACTTGGCTCTTATGTCACATAACCATAGTCAGATGCAAGACAAAATATAAATGCTTGATGAGAGGTCCCAACAAGTGGGTCTGAAAATACATAGGGAAAAGACAATGAGAATAAATGCAAGAAATGATAAAAAGGTCGAACTTGAAGAAACACCACTAAAAGATGTAGAATCATACACACATCTTGGCAGCAATATAGACAAAGTTGGATGGACAGACAATGATATCAAAATAAGAATACAAAAAGCGAGAGGAGCTTTCATTGCATTGGGAGATATATGGAGATCGAGAGAAATAATTTCAATACTTCGGCTCAAATGTCAAGTCAGTCCTATTGTATGGCTCTGAAACATGGAGAACAACAAAAACAACAACCTAAAGGCTACAAACTTTCATAAACGGGTGCTTACAAAGAATAGAAGGATTGGAATGGTATGACAAAGTCACAAATGTGGAACTGATGACAAGAGCCAGACAGATGTCGGTGGGGCAAGAGTTGAGAAGAAGACGCTGGCGATGGATAGGATACACATTAAGGAAACCTGCTGATAGCATTACAAGGCAATCCTTGTTCTGGAATCCCCAGGGAAAGAAAGGCAGAGGTAGATTGGGAAGCACATGGAGAGGAGAGTTAGATACAGAAGTGAAAATGATGAGGAAGACATAGAGGGACGTTGAGTGGATGGCACGTGACAGGAGGACTTGGCAGGTGTTTGTTGAAGGCCCATGCTCCTTAGGGAGCTAAAGGGTATTGACTGATTGAACTGACTGGATAACCATCACTTCTTTCCCTATATAAACTGTCTCCATTTCTCTTTCTCAGCCCCAAGAAAAGTACAAAAACACAAGGTAATAATTTTTCGCCTTGTACTGATATAAAATCCATTAAAATGCATTATTCTTAAGATAAGATAGCCCTTATATTCTTTTGTATCTCTTTCTCAGGCCAACAAGTTCTGGAATCAACAGAATGAACTTCAATGTATTTTAACAACTGGCAGGAACTGAACAGGAATCATGATGAGAATGTAGTACAACCAGCAGTTGTATACAAGTTCACCACGGAAAGCTTCTTCTTCTTCTTCTTCGTTCACCCTCAGATGTCAACTTGAATAAGTTCAAAGAAAGCAGTGGTCAGCCTGAGGCCGTTGATATCTCCGTAGGTTTTCTCCAGGAATGGTACTGGTGATAGCCATATGCGTTTTCTCTGTTCCTCATATGTTTGGCACCTTTGAAGCAGATGTTCGGCAGTCATTTTATCGGTGCCACAGTCACACTCATCAGTAGTTCCTATCTTTAGTTTGTTGAATAGATGGTATCTCAATCTGTTATGACCTGTGCGAAGTCTGAAGATTTACCACTTGTTCTCTTCTGCTGAGCTGGTAATAAGGATCATTTTTTGTGTGGCCTGGATGCTCTTCTTCCCACTTGTGCCTGTATCTGCGCTTGATAAAACTCTTGGACTCCTCAAAGGTTATATTTGTGTCAAGTTGAGGAAGTTTTCCCCCTTCCTTTGCCAATCTGTCAGCCTCTTCATTTCCAGGGATGTTGCAGTGAGAAGGGATCCACTGTATCACAACTCTTTTGTACTGCTGACATAGTCTGTGAAGTGCTACTCTCAGGTCATCCCCGGAAAGCAACAACACAGTAACTGTTTACCAAAGTCAGTCTAAAAAATAATAACAGAACAGGCTATTTGAGCTGATGTTGGCATACCGTAAACCATTCATGGTTGAGTACTTCTCCTGATGACAGCCTGTATGCAGGGTTTACTGTCAGCATTTCCCTTAGTAGGTCTTTAGCTAAAAAAATAATGGTCAAAATGAACACATGTACTTTGAACATGTTAAAAAAGGAAATATTTATGAAGCTTTAAATGACAGAGGAGAATGGAAAATAAATAATATTTCAGAACATTTTATTAGAAACCCCACAGATATAGACTTTCCTACAAGCTATTTACAACCATGACAAAAATGCATTCCAGAAATGTAATGGGCACTCATTTAGTCTGACCATGCAAGTGTCTGTATCCTTTTATCTCAACACCCAAAAACTAAAATATTCTGAAAATTGGACAACTTTGGGCTATTTTCGGATACATTTTGGGTAGCTTTGGGTGATTTTCAAACATATTTTGGGTGACTTTTCTAACACAATTTTGGCAACATCTAAAAACCAAAAAAAAATCATTTCCAAAACAAAGATGTCCCAGAGGATTTAGGATTGATGGATTAGTTTTTGGTTTTGGTTTTGAAGACCATCTTCACTGCATATGGACAACTCCATCTGTGATCCGATCTCCTCCCTTAGATCATACATGCTAAGATCTTATATAATCCAATACCATAATTCCCACCGTCGGTCACATCATGCACACCGTCATTTGCGCACTTTTCTATTTTCGAGAGAGTACATTAACTTTCAACCACAACTAAGGGGTGCAACTGTGGTTGAAAGTTAGACAATAATTGCATTGTTTCCCTTATATGTACTCTCCCGAAAATAGAAAAGTGCGCAAATGACAGGTTGCAATAACAGTTTGATTATGGAAAGAAGCCAAAATTTTAAAAAGATGCACGAACAATTACGAGACATGTTGTCATAAAAGAAATGTTAGTTATTTAGTAAATTTGCAGTCCGTCAGATCATTATCACCGCTCCACGTCATTTAGGAAGGTTACTCCATGTCTTCATATTTAATACATCCATATAATTTTCACTACAAATACCTAATGACGGTCGCCTGCAATGAAATGACCAAAGTAGTAATAGTACCGTCTGTAATACATGCAACAGAAACAACGCACTATAATTAAAAACCTGTCAATTTTGACAGGTTATTGCTAGTAGGATATAATTTATCAAACAAATCTTCAGCGTGGCCCAAAAATTCTTCAGTCACTAATCTTGTTTGAACTCTCTTAATTCTCACTGCTTTTCCCCCATAATCAGAATGAATGTCATGCTGCTTTTTAATGAAGTTTTTGGCATACACTTTCATCACATAACAAAACATATACATTAGACTTGTGTACGATATCTGTAAAAGATGACTTAAAGTAAGAAGCCTAGTCAGGCTTAGCAAAGTTTTAACTGCAGCACAACTGAATTTCTGTGCTTTTTTTATCAGGAAGCATCATGGTAAAGATCTCTGATATCTGTTCACTGGAATTGTATGTACCATAAGCAGGGCTTACAGCAAATTTCTTCAAAAATTTTCAAGGGTTTTTTTCCAAGATTTTCAAGGCCCAAGCATATGATTGTCAATGACATGAGAAACAGGTTTATTCTTGATGTACAGCACACTAATTACGACAGGGATGCCCCTTGTCAACCATTCTCTTTTTTACTGTTATAGACTGGGTGATACACCAGACAAAAGAGGATACCCCTATAGCAGGGGTCGGGAACCTGCGGCTTGTGCGCCGCATGCGGCTCTTTGAGCCATCTCGTGCGGCTCTCGGCTCTCTACTACTTAAAACTCTTAGTGAATGAGGGATACCATGTGATTTTTTTTCATGCTGCTCTTTAATTTATTAAAATGGAGAAAAAATTAAAGATCTACAATACGTATATACGTATAGGCTACTGGAGCTGCCGGAGCGCCAATCAACGAGCGGCTATAATACAAAAAGTGGTGTATGATTTCGACATCCTCATGCTCCAAGAAACAAATTTAAAAGAGCATGTCAGCATCAATTGCCCAGGCTATAAATGCTACACCAATCCCAGTGGACCTGGCAGACGAGGGCAAGCTATGTATGCAAAGAACGAGCTCCCTCATAAGTGGCTGGATACCAGTGCCCATGTCAGTGAAGACGTAGAAATGCAAGGAATGGAATTGAATACAGAAGGTCACGATTGGCAAATCTACAATTTATATGCCCATGTCGATCACCTTCCAGAAGAGGGTAACTGGGATTTCCTGGTGGAATTGTCGGAGGAACCTAGCAAAAGGTGCTTAATTGCAGGCGATTTTAATGATAGATGTAAGGAGTGGGGAAACATCACTGACAATAGACAGGGCGTGGCTTTGAGCCGAGCGCTCATCAATACGAACCTTGATATCTTAAATGATGGCCATCTGACAAGACTGGTGAATATACCAGGGGATACTGATGGTGTTATTGATCTGGCATTCATCTCTAGTGCTGCTGCCACCATCACACTTTGGGATGTATTAGGGTCACAGGACAGTGATCACCTACCCTGTGTTGTGTTCATTGCAAAGGAAAAGACCACCAGACACAGAAAACTGAAACAAGCCTTCAAGTATCCTCCAGCACTTCCATATCATAACAGCCCTATACATACACTGCGGCAAAATGCCAAACAACGAACAGCTAGGACACATTTCGTCCAACCACCCTGGTGGAATGAGACAGTTGAGAAAGCATGGGTTGAGAAGGAAATGGCAACCAAGGAATGGCGGAAAATATGGAAGAGAGATTTGAGAAATGATGTACTGGTTGAAGAGAAGAGTGAATTAAAAAAACAAGCCATCAATAGATTTAAAATCTTGGCGAAAGAGGCCAAGGATAAAGTTTGGGAAGCCTTTGTGACACATGTGGGCACGGATAAAACACTACAGAAATTATAGTCCCTTCACCGGCGAATGAACTTGAAAAATACATGCCAACGCTTTCAGACAAAGAGAAAGGTCGAGCATATTTTGATCGATATATGTCCCAAACAGATAAATGCAACAAAGATAATTGTCAAAAAATTAAGGGCTGTGTTATGGAAAATGACATTAGAGGCGAGATATATTTCGACCTCATATCTGAAGAGGATGTTGTGTACACTTTGAAAACAAGCAGAAACACAGCCCCGGTTCCTGATGGTGTACAGTACCAACACATAAAACCACTGGACGACACAGGCATTATGAATGTAGTTACGGATTTTAACATTAGCATACAGAATGCTGAGGTTCCGGAAGACTGGCTACATAGCTACTAACGGCCACTTCCTAAACCTGGTAAAGACCCCACACTGCTTAGCTGCTATCGCATCATCACATTACAAAATGTCTACGGCAAATTGCGTGAGTTGATAATGGCGAGACAATTAATGATAATAATAATAATAGCCCCTTCAGTCATAACTTCTTCTTCTTCTTCTTCGTTCGTCCTTAAAAGGACGGTGGTTGCGTTGTGTCTGTTTACGCCTAAGCTGTGATATCTGCACCTTTCGGTCGACACATCCGACTTCTGCACAGCATTTTTTAGGACCGGGTTTGCCTTCCCATTTCGATCCACACTCGCTCAGCCAGACTGCACAGCTGCAGACTGTTTCCAGGACCACCACGTGGAGGTGGAGTGCGGTCTTGACCAGCTCTGGTTCGCTGGTCCTGACGCAGGCAGTCAAGCTATGAGTCGCTGACTGCGGTCTCTATTGCTGTGTCTTGAGGTCCCAACTGTCATAACTGACTATGGGAATGCGCCCCTGAGGTGACAGCCCTCAGCTGCTTATTTTCCTGGTGCTCCTTTCGACGTTTTCTCCCCTCCTCTGCTTGTTGTGTGAGCCTCTCTTCGCCCAATCTGAGGTGGCGCCGTAAATAGCATCACCACTTAGTGCGATCGGCAGCTTCATCCTCCCATGTTGCTGGATCCATGTCCAGTGCCCTCATATCTCTCTTGCATACATCTTTGAACCTCAGCTGTGGTCGCCCAACTGTTCTCTTGCCATCTGCTAATTGTCCGTAGAAGATATCTTTTGGGATGCGACCATCTTCCATGTGGCGAACATGGCCAAGCCAGCAAAGTCTGCACTGTCTAAGCAGTGTATACATACTTTGAAGGCCAGCACGTGACAACACCTCGACATTTGTCACTTTATCTTTCCACGAAATGCCGAGGATGCGGCGTAGACACCGTAAATGGAAGGTATTGAGCCTTCTTTCTTGCTTAGCATAGGTCGTCCAGGTCTCGCTGCCATATAGGAGTGTGCTGGTGACGCAGGCATTATATACCGCAGCTTTGGTCTTCATTGTGAGTTTGGAGTTTCCCCAAACACGCGATGTGAGGCGAACGAACAAACGAATGAACTTTATTTTCAAAGGGTTGAGAATTGGGCACGCAGGCCCGTCTGACATTCTGGCGGGCAAAGGTAGCTGCAGCTTTGCCAATGCAGCTGTCGATTTCTGTATCCAGTGAGAGTTTGTCATTGATGGTAGACCCTAGGTTGTGAAGTGGTGCACCACTGCCAATTCATAGTTGTCGATAGTGATAACTGGTGCAGAATTAATGAACCACCTTGAAAATACACACATCCTTTCTGATACCCTGGGCAGTTTTAGGCCAATGAAAGTAACATGGGGTAACGCTGGTTCATTTGCGTACGATGTATATGAGGGTTTCCAGCGTAAACAAGAAATGGTAGCTGTGGCAACGGACCTAGAGGATGCGTACAACGGTGTGGACTTTGCAACCTTAATCGACTGTGTATTGGCATGTGGTGTAAATCCTAGGCTAACAAGGTGGACAGCAGCTGCCTTAACTGAGAGATCAGTTGCATTTTGTTTGGGAACATGGACATCAGAACCAATGCACATTTGCCCGGGACTACCCCAGGGTTCTCCATTGTCACCTGTGCTTTTTAACATCTATACAGCAAAAGTAGCTGCAATTCAACCAACAGGTCTGGGTTGAACATTAACTTTTGCCGATGACATACTCATTTACTGGACTGGCTCAGACAGACAAGAAATGTCAGAAGCATACATGAAAGTCTACAGGCAGTTTCTGAATGGTGTGAGGAAACCTACTCCAAAATAAATCCTAACAAAGCATGTGTGCTATGGTGCTCCCTGAACAACCCCATATTGAAAGCAGATCTCCCAGACATTACTCTCTATGGGCAGTCAATTGAAAGACACAAGCTGAAATATCTTTAATTTCGATCGCGGGCTATCATATAAGTACCATGTTGATCACATCATACAGAAATGCGCACCTCGAGCAGAGACTACTGTTTCTTCTATATCATCATCTGGTCTTGTCAGCAGATGAGTATGGCCTGGGAATACTCATGTTGTCAGTATCGCAATGTGAACGACTGGAATGTATTCAAAATGAAGGGTAGAATAAGGGAAAAAAACAAAAAAAAAACACACAAATAGTAATACGTTTTACAAGGAGAAAGGACAAGAAAAACCTACGTTGCGGCCACAAGGCCTTCGCCAGGGACAGACAAACAAGACAGGAGGGAAAGAAAGAAAATGAGAATTAAGTAGAGAACATGAAACTATAAAAATAAGAGAAAAACAACTCCCTTATGTCCAGTCACATAAGCAAGATGGCTGCCACTAAACCGGAAGTCGATAGTAAATTAAAAACAAAAAATAAGAAATAATGAAAATAAGGACCGGAAAAGAGTGAGACAAGAAAAAAAAATTATAATAATAATAATATATAAAGTGAGGAAAAAGCGATTTTTTAAAAAAATTTTAAAAATATAAAAATAAAAAAAAATAAATAAATAAATCTAAATAAAAAATAATACAAATAAATAAATAAAATAAAGAAGGAAAAAAATAAAATAAAAATAAATAAAAAATAAAAAAATAAATAAATAAAATAAAAAAATAAATAAATAAATAAAACATTTAAAAAAAAAAAAAAATATATATCTATATATATATATATATATAAAATAAGATTTAAAAATTTTAAAAAATTAAACAAATTTTTAAATAATAAATAAATAAATAAAAAATGTTGGGTATTCAAGCCGTGTGGTTTAAGGCAACCCATAAGATGGATGAGGCGTTGTTCCTGGCGAAACCGACTGTTGGCGTCCGAGGAACAGGATCTGATGGCTGTCACCTGGATGTCAGTGGCACCGTGGTGGTTTGGGCCATTGAAGTGGATGGCCACAGGTGTGGATTTAAACTGAGAGATGTCGTAGAGGTCTCTGCAGAATCGGTCGCCCAGTCGTGTGCCTGTTTGGCCGATGTAAGTAATGGTGCAACGTTTGCATATAATAGCATAGATGACGTTGCGTGACTCACATGTGAAGCCATGGGTGATGGTGAACTTGGCGTTAGGGAACGAGACTGAACGTGTTTCGATAACATACTGACACGTCTTACATCGTGTTCGGTTACATGGCTTGGTCCCAAAGTGGCCATCGTTGACGGTTTTCAAACGGCTGTGGACTAGGAGGTCCCTCAAATTTTTATCCTGTCTATATGCCAGCAAGGGTGGCTCACTAAACACTTCCCGCGCCTTAAGGTCAGCTTGGAGGAGAGGAAGGTGACGATACAGGATCCTTTTGACAGCAGTGTTGTAAGGGTGATAGGTCATTATTAACTTGACTCTATCAGAGGAGGGGTTATGGCGGGGTTTGAGGGCCTCTAGACGTGAGATAGGGAGAACACGCTCTAAGGCATAGGTAAGAACATCCTCTGGATACTGTCTGTTACGAAAGAAGTCCAACATTTCTTGTGCTCGGCATAGAAAGTTGTCATCATCTTGGCATAACCGACGGAGACGGAGAAGTTGTGAGAAAGGCAAGGAGTCACAACAAGCCGGAGGATGAGAGGAAGTATAAAGGAGGTAACTGTGTGCATCGGTGGGTTTGTAGTACACCGAAGTGGTGAGGTGGGGGGGAGTGATGGTGACAACGATGTCGAGGAAATTAACAGAGACAGTGGAGATGTGAGAGGTGAATTGTTTATTATTTTTTATTTATTCTTTGTATCTATAAATTAAATTATGTTTATATTCTATTTATTTATTTTTGTGTGTGGTCTAACACGATTTGCCACTATGCCTTCACTGAAACACTTCATTAATTCACTTCGGTCTTCTATAACCACCTCCTTCAGCCTCTTACCACCTGATATATCTCGCACTGCAATTGATTTTGCATTTGCTACATTCAAGAAAACTAGATTCACTTGCCATCTCCACTTTATCCGCACCTGCCTCCACCTTAAAGTTCTCCCTCATGGCTTCACTTCTCACTTCCACCCCTCGGCTGGCCTACTTCACCCTCGCGATCATCGCCTCTTACAGCGCATCGAGACCACATGTGGGTTCTAGCGTATGCGGGCTGTCGCAGCTATCCATTCCCGCCTACTGGCAGATATCAGTGCTCAGCAGTCTCAGCTTCTACTCCGCTTACGTAGTCTCACCTCCAGCTACTTTCCTGCCTTTCCCATTATTCGCATTATTATCCATACCCTCAACCGACAACTGTATGATTTTTTATCCGCCCACAAAAAGGACAAACTTTCCTGCCTCTGTCCTACCCCTGATACTGTCCCTGCCTCCTCTACTCCATCTCGTTCCCAGGTTGTTTGTATTCCCGCTGATCTTGCCCTCTCTGAGGGTGAGCTTTCGGTCCTCAGCAAGGGCTTGCACTTTGTCCCTCTCCAACCATCCTCTGATCAGTACAATCTCCTCCAAGATGTTCATCGGTTTCATCGCCGTCTGCGACTTCAGTTCCATTTCCACAACAATGATGATCCTCAGAGATCGCAGGCTGAATCAGATGATGCCTTTGCACGCTTCGCTCCTCCCAAGAATAAGAATTTTACACCCTCTCCTGGGGCTTCCCATGCTCTGGATTTATATATTCAGAAAACCCTCCATGACATTCAGCAACTCCAACCTCAACGTCTGCGTTATTCCAACCTTTCTTCTGATGAGTCTCATGCCCTCTCGAAGCTCCGCCGCAGAGATGACATTGTTATCAAACCGGCGGACAAAGGAGGTGCCATTGTGGTATGGCGCAAGGACCGGTACCTCCAAGAAGGTAATAAGCAGCTCACCAACAGCTCCTTCTACCAGCACCGTGACAATGATGCGACAGTCCTCAACAATTGTCTGGTCCATGACACCATCAAAAGTCTTATCGCTCATAAGTCCTTACCTTCTAGCGCTTCTCATCTCCGTATTGACAATAGTTGTCTGGGCAAGCCTGTGTTTTATATGCTTCCCAAAATTCACAAACCCTCTAACCCAAGGAGACCCATTGTCTCTGCCTGTGCCTGCCCAACTGAACATATATCAGACTTCCTCGACGGCATCTTCCAGCGTATTGTAGAGCAGCTTCCTTCCTTCTTAAAGGACACAAACCATGCTCTTACTACTTTTTCCTCTTCCAGTTTTCCCCAGACTGTACCTACCGTTTATTTCTGTTAGATGTTTGCTCGCTTTACACTTCAATTCCTCACTCTGATGGTCTTCGTGCTCTCCGGTTTTTCCTGGACCAGCGCACGCACCCCTCTATTGCTACAGAGACTCTCCTGCGCCTTGTAGAACTTGTCCTTCGACTCAATTCCTTTGAGTTCAATGGACAGTTCTTTGACCAAATTAGTGGAGTCGCCATGGGCACCAAGATGGATCCCAGTTATGTCTGCCTCTTCATGGGCTACCTGGAGTATCAGGTGTGGCAGCAGTATCCTGGACCTTTTCCATTGATGTATCTTAGATACATAGATGATGGCATAGGTCTCACTGATATGCCAGAGGTTGACCTATCTAGGTTCATTAACTTCATTAACAACTTCCACCCTGCGATCCAATTCACCTCTCACATTTCCTCGACATTGTTGTCACCATCATTCCCCCCACCTCACCACTTCGGTGTACTACAAACCCACCGATGCACATAGTTACCTCCTTTATACTTCCTCTCATCCTCCGGCTTGTCGTGACTCCTTGCCTTTCTCACAACTTCTCCGTCTCCATCGGTTATGCCAAGATGATGACAACTTTCTATGCCGAGCACAAGAAATGTTGGACTTCTTTCGTAACAGACAGTATCCAGAGGATGTTCTTACCTCTGCCTTAGAGCGTGTTCTCCCTATCTCACGTCTAGAGGCCCTCAAACCCCGCCATAACACCTCCTCTGATAGAGTCAAGTTAATAATGACCTATCACCCTCACAACACTGCTGTCAAAAGGATCCTGTATCGTCACCTTCCTCTCCTCCAAGCTGACCCTAAGGCGCGGGAAGTGTTTAGTGAGCCACCCTTGCTGGCATATAGACGGGATAAAAATTTGAGGGACCTCCTAGTCCACAGCCGTTTGAAAACTGTCAACGATGGCCACTTTGGGACCAAGCCATGTAACCGAACACGATGTAAGACATGTCAGTATGTTATCGAAACACGTTCAGTCTCGTTCCTTAAAGCCAAGTTCACCATCACCCATGGCTTCACATGTGAGTCACGCAACGTCATCTATGCTATTATATGCAAACGTTGCACCATTACTTACATCGGCCAAACGGGCACACACCTGGGCGACCGATTCTGCAGACACCTCTACGACATCTCTCAGTTTAAATCCACACCAGTGGCCATCCACTTCAATGGCCCAAACCACCACGGTGCCACTGACATCCAGGTGACAGCCATCAGATCCTGTTCCTCGGACGCCAACAGTCGGTTTCGCCAGGAACAACGCCTCATCCATCTTATGGGTTGCCTTAAACCACACGGCTTGAACACACAACATTCTTTTGTATGAGACGCCTTTCTCTATCTAGTCCCTATTGTATTATGACTGTCTACTTCGATGTGATCACCCATTTTTTTATTTATTTATTTTTATTTTGTTTTTAATTTGTTTTATTTTTTAAATTTTTTTTTATCTTATGTTATATATATATATATATATATATATATATATATATATATATATATATATATATATATATATATATATATATATATATATATATATATATATATTATGTTTTATTTATTTATTTATTTTTTTTTAATTAATTTATTTTTTTTTCCTTCTTTATTTTATTTATTTATTTTTATTATTTTTTATTTAGATCTATTTATTTTTTTTTTATTTATTATTTATTTATTTAGTTTTTTATTTTTATTTTAAATCGCTTTTCCCTCACTTTATATATTATTATTATTATTTTTTTCTTGTCTCTTGTCCTTTTTCCTTGTAAGACGTATTACTATTTGTGTTGTTTTTTTCCCCCCATTCTACTGTTTTACCCCCATCTTACGGCAGTTCTCCTCATATACTTATATCAAAATGAAGGGATGCGTTTAGTCTTGGGCCCTTGATGTTTATGAAATCCAGATATGCGATGGCTCAGGTAAAAGCCTATATGCGAGTAACCACAGATAAAAGTCATCCCCTACACATGAACATGAAAGAAGACTTTTACACCAGACTACAAAATGTCTTGGACAATAAGAAAAGAAAGGACATCACAATTATGATGGGGTACCTAAATGCGAAAATAGGAACAGACAACTCTGGCTTTGAAGAAATCATGGGAAAGCATGGATTAGGTATGATGAACGAGAATGGGGAACTATTAGCAAACTTCTGTGCTTCAAATCAACTAGCTATAAGAGGAAGCATATTTCCACATAAAAGAATACATAAAGCAACATGGATATCACCAGACCACAGAACTGAGAATCAGATTGATCACATATGCATAAGTAAGAAGTTTAGGTCATCATTGCATGATGTAAGTATGTAGAGGAGCAGATGTTGTACCTTCTGTTGGCTAAAACAAAATTAAAACTCAAGAAATTTACAACAGCATATAGCTATAGACAACAGTATAATGTGGGATATCTAAGAAATCAGGAAATAAGAGACAAATTTTCAATCACAGTATCCAACAAATACCAAGTACTCCAAGAGCTGGAAGATGAAACAGATACGGAAGACCACTGGCAACAAGTAAAAATATATATGGAACGAGACATGTGAAGAAGTACTGAGAAAAAGAGAACATCAGCACAAAGCATGGATAACAACAGAATCCATTAGTAAGATAGAAGACAGGAAAAACAAGAAAGCAGATTTAAACAGAAGCAAAACCAGAAGCTCCAAAGCCAAGGCTCATGAAGTGTACATAGAAGCAAACAAAGAAGCAAGAAGAAACATGAAAAGAGACTAGATGAAATATATTGATGATTTGGCAAGGGAAGCAGAGGAAGCTGCAGCCAAAGGTAATATGAGGGACCTGTACAACAACACAAAGAAGCTAACAGGGAAATATAAGCAAGCAAATGGCCTCATAAAAGATATGAGGAAAGAATGGAAAATTGCTTAGTAATATACAAGAACAAATGAAGAGATTAACAGAACATTTTGAGGAACTTCTCAATAGACCATCTCCAACTAATCCCCCAGACATCCAGCCAGCAGAAGAGGAGCTACAAATCAGCTGTGAACGACCAAGTAGAGAAGAAATAAAGAAAGCCATAAAGCTTCTGAAAGATGGAAAAGCAGCTGGTCCAGATTGCATTCCAGCAGAGGCCATCAAAACAGATATTGATACCTCTACAGAGATATTATACAAACTACTTGGCAAAGTCTGGGAGAGAGAGGAAATACCAGCAGAATGGAAGGAAGGTTATCTGGTCAAGTTGCCTAAGAAGGGAAATTTACAAGAGTGCACAAATTATAGAGGAATAATGTTACTATCAGTGCCAGGAAAAGTATTAAACAGAATCATCCTTGAGAGATTAAAAGAGTCCATAGACAAGCAATTGAGAGATGAACAAGCAGGTTTTCGACAAAATAGATCCTGTACAGACCAGATAGCCACATTGAGAATAATAGTTGAACAAAGTCTGGAATGGAATTCATCGCTATACATCGGATTCGTGGACTATGAAAAGGCATTTGACAGTGTAGATAGAGAATCGCTTTGGAAATTGATGAGGCATTATGGAGTTCACATGAAGATCATTAACTTAATAAAGAAGACCTATGAAGACATGACATGCAGAGTTCTTCATGAAGGACAACTTACAGAACCGTTTAGGATTAGAATGGGAGTAAGACAGGGATGCCTCTTGTCTCCATTTCTTTTCTTACTAGCAATAGATTGGGTTATGAAAACATCGACATCACACAACAGAAATGGAATCCAGTGGAATCTGACTAAACAGCTTGATGATCTGGATTTTGCAGATGACTTGGCTCTTCTGTCCCATAACCATAATCAGATGCAAGAGAAATTGAAAATTCTCGATGAGAGGTCACAACAAGTGGGCCTGAAAATACACAGGGAAAAGACAAAGATTATGAGAATAAATGCAAGAAATGATAACAAGGTTGAACTTGAAGAAACACCACTAAAAGATGTAGAATCATACATATATCTTGGAAGTAAAATAGACAAAGTTGGAGGGACAGACAGTGATATCAAAATAAGAATACAAAAAGCAAGAGCTTTCATTGCATTGGGAAACATATGGAGAAAAAGAGAAATCAAGTCCAACACGAAAATAAGAATCTTCAACTCAAATGTGAAGTAAGTCCTATTGTATGGCTCTGAGACATGGAGAAGAACAAAAACAACAACCAAAAAGCTACAGACTTTTATAAACGGGTGCTTGCGTAGAATAGAAGGACTGAAATGGTATACATGGAGCTGACATCAACGGAGTACGAATAAAAAGGGGGATGTCATGGATGGTGCAGGCTGAGTCAACTATTTGACAGGTGACCACAGTTGAATACATATTCAAGGGAGAGGAGTGGAGTAGGTCTAGTGAGAACTTGGCGACCTACCAACAGGTCATCATCAGCCTTGGCAGAGAATGCAGAGCTTGGGGCAATGGAAAAGCAGAACTGGAAATTGATCAACTGATAAATGAAAATGTTGGGAATAATGATGCCGTTGTGTACACTGATTTTTTTGATTTTTTATGTAAAACTTTTGCCTTGTTTTGGCGAGGCGCGTCCTGTTCAACCTAGTTTAATATATTAGGGCGCATGTCCAAATATAAAAGACCGTTACGTCTGAAGTATGTACACTGATGGATCTGTAGCCCATGGTGGGAAATCAGGATGGGGCTTCTTGGCTAGAAATAAGGGCATGATCGTCACTGAACATAACGGGGCCTACATGACAACAACTCCAGCATGAGAATGGAGGTAGAGGCAGCTACTGCTGCTTTAAGGTCGTTGTCTGAAACTTCATTGATAAGAGCAGTTATTGTGTCAGACTCTCAGTCCATGCTTCGGAAGATCCAAAATGGATGGATATGGCATGAATGGAAAACCTCCATTGCAGTCTCAAGTCTTCAGGAACTGGTGTGGATCTACTGTCCTGGTCATGCAGGGGTACATGGCAATGAAAGAGCTGATAGACTAGCTTCAAGAGCATCTATAGTGGGTGCGTTGGATATGGATAAGGGAGAGATACTGAAGACAATTAATGATCGCCTGTTAGAGAATGGCACTGCAATCATAAACGGCTGAGATTGCTGGAGTTTGGCATTAGGTGTGGGACTGGCAGGAATGAACGTATGAGAGGATGCGTCCGGCGTATGTACAATCAGCGCGCAACAGGAACTGTTAGCATTCATACCCTTCGACATTTGCTGAGAGAGACTGAGCACGTATGGGTTTGCCCGGAGTTCAATTATGTCAATTCTGAACAACAATAACAATAACATCCAAGAAAAAAACAGACTGACTGAATAAATACAGCCAACAAGTGGGACTGAACATCAATCTGAAGAAGACAGAAATCATGACACTCAGTGTAATAAATCCTGAGCCCACTAAAATAAGGAACCAAAAATTGGAACAAACAAATACATTTACATATCTAGGAAGCATAGTAATATCAGACGGCAGAACAAGCAAAGACATCAGTAACAGAATTAATAAAGTCAGAACAGCCTTTGCCAATCTAAACAACATCTGGAAATCTTTTCAGTACAGCAAAAACACCAAATTAAGATTATACGAGAGTTGTGTGCTTTCAGCACGGCGCAGAATGCTGGAGAGTAACAGAAAAGGAAATGTCCTAATCGTTCTCTTTCCACACAACCTGCCTAAGGAAAATGTTTTGAATTTTCAGGCTAAATGCTATCATCAACCAGGAATTGCCTCTACAGTGCAGTTAATCAGATATGCACACCTCATTGTGGGCAGATGCTGGAACTGGGTAGGCCAACGTCCTCAGAAGAGACCCCGACACCATCACAAGAACTGCTATGGACCCCAGAAGGAAGGTGAAAGAGAGGCAGACCAAAGACAACCTAGTGGAGAACTGTGGAGGCAAAGATGCAAAGCATGAACCACAGTATGGGCACTGCACGAAGAATGGCCATCAACCGAGCAAAGTGGAAACAGTTTGTTGCTGCCCTACAAGATGCCACTAGGCGTGATAGCCACTGACTGTTTTGTCATTCAGGGGCTATGAAGCCAAAAAGAAGACGGCACACTATAACAAATAAAAAAACTAAACTGAAAATTTAATACCAAAAAAAAAAAAATTATAATGAAACTTACTGAAGTAACAAAATACTCCAATAACTGGATTCAATAAAGGAGGAGTGTTCTGATGTAAGAGTTTTAAGAAAAGGTATTACACTTTCTTAACTTCCCATTTCCTTGGCCTCTGTAGCGAGATTTGGTCCCTCTTGCTTTGTTGTGGAAAAAAAAAATATGTGTAACGCGACGCACACACACACACAGCGCAGTAATAACACTCTGCAGATCTTGCTTTGAAGTTTGAAGACGACGGATGTGAATTACGGTTAAAGCCAGACAATATTACTGAAGAATGAGGAAATAGCAAACAGGAATGTATGGCGGACTTTCAAAGTTTGCATTTACTGGACATTAAATTATTAACTACAAGAGAACGCCTGGTTGAAATACAATTAAATAACAATAGTTCACTAAAGAAGATGGACTATGAATTATATCCAAAAGGATATTATTCCAATATAAATAGTTTTAAAGATAATTAATATTTTTCACCTTTATCACATCTGCTAAAAGTTAGCTAATAATCTTTAAAAATTTATTATAACTACATGCCTAAACGGATTTAAATATAAATTGGATAGAATGAAAGCCTCATATGGGGAAAATGAAAGGATACCTAGGAAGGAATGAAGGATTGTAAAGTTTGAGTCTTCTCACTCTGTAAAGTTGCTTTCACACACACACTGGATGCTCTGTAAGGAAGAGTGATGTGTTGTTGAGATCAGGCATGCTCCAGTCTACCCAGCTGTAAATGGGTAACTCACCCTAGTCCTGAGTTAGGGAAGGCAAAGGCTCCAGGGGAAGCAGGCCCTAAACTTGGTCACTTCAGCCGACGCAGGATGGTGTATGTATGAAGTAGAAATGTAGAGTGTGATTGACGCGAATGGTGTGCTGTTCGTGTGCTGACCAATATAACCACTCATACACTTGTGTCTACAAGGCACCAATGCAGACTGCTGGAATCTTTGTTTACTCAATTTATTCAGACGTACACACTGGGACATACGAGTACATCATGGTATGTTGACATATCAATTTGTAGGTATACATAGCAGATCTGAAGTCATGACACATTCAGAAATAATGGGCAGTACATCAAAAGTTCACTGTCATGATACATTATGGCCGCATCCCCTTATCTGACTAAACGCGTCAGTTGAAGGCAGATCGATAAATAACTAAAGTTACTTGACGTCCATAGTTTGTAGTATATCTTATGAAACCACGAAAGGGGTTTCTAGCAAGATTGAGATCTCCCTGTCACTGTCCGATAATAGGATAAATAATCTGTTCTCTTGGCAGTGATCAAAACATATGCTGACCGAAATCCAACATGGCTGCCTCCCTGAGTTGTCGTTCACTCATTCATAGGAAGGAGAATATAAGCCAGAGTTAATTTATAATGGGTATATAAAGGATTTCATAAATGTTTCCATACAGCTCTACGGTGATCAAGTTAATTCACGTAGCCATAACCGCTGCAGGAAAATCTGTCATCTTTGTCGATACAAAACACGACACTAGCATAGCGAAGCACAAAAATCAAGCTAGGCCTAACCGACGAGAGATCATCAAAATAGGAGCTGGGTTTACCTGGAGTCCGAATCATCTATATACTGACATGAGGAGAGTCTCTAACACAAACTATCGTAGAGACACCATCTCCTTCAGAAGAAACCACTTCGTAAGACATTTTTTTCTGACGAAAGGACCAGCTCTAGAAAAACGTACCCCGCCATTTGTAAGCGGTACATCGGAACTCATCACGACTTGTCAAGACAACTCATACTTCCGCTAGACCGGAATACAAGAATCTAGTCCCTCCTACCAATCCAAAATATACAATATAGGACTGATTCTACTTGTACTAATAATATGTAATACATATGAATTCAGGCCATAAACACAATAAGCAAATTAATATATTTTCTGGCCCTAAAAAATAAGTACAAACGCAAGCGCAATATCCTTGCGCTGGATCAATATCCAGAACGATTACTCCTATAATCAAAAGTGTGAATCAAACATGGATTATCTCGCTTTTACCATAAACAGCATTTTCATACACAAATAAATGAATGTCTATATTTTTCCCATATTAAATAGCCATATCGATTTTTGTAAAATGTGCGTCAAAATATGCACGCAACAGATTACCACACCCCTCGGGAAAAAAAAAATGGTACATTTTTTTTTTTGAAATACATCTAGGAGCAACATACAATAGGCTCACAACGCAGCAAAAACAATGCGCAGATGATAAGCATAAGTTTTATGACCTTAGAGAAAGTACTTCTCTAAGTATAAATATTTCCAGAGAGGTGTCACCAACGCATACTACAATATTAGCAATGACACAATTTCCACATTAGTTTATACATAAATTCCATCTAAGATATCTTAACATCATGATCATCAAAGACGAAAAACATTGAAAGATCAGCGGTGAATACATATCAATGAACCGCTAAGTAGTGTTACAATCAATATATGATATATTACATATGTGTACACATTTCAACATAGAAACAACTGTATCAAAGTTGTATAACAGTTATGAATCGTGTGGGCATCTAGACAAAATATCTGCCATCACATTTTCTGACCCACGGATAGCTCGCACCGCAAAATGAAATGGCTGTAGAGCAATCGCGTATCGCGTTGATCTCGCGCTCTTCAGATTTTTACTCTGAATAGCCGTAAGAGCTTTCTGGTCAGTTTCCACAATGAAATGCGCGCCCAGAAGAAATCTTTGCAGTTTAAGGATTGACCAAACCATAGCCAATAATTCACGGTCTAGGACCGAGTAATTCTTCTCTGCGGCATTTAATTTCCGAGAAATATACATCACAGGATGCAGAGTTCCAGAGTACTCTTGCATTAGTGCAGCTCCAATCCCGGTGGATGAAGCGTCACTACGAAGAATAAATGTCTTATCCTTAGAAGGTAATACTAGGATAGGTGAAGTAGAAAACATAGTTTTAACCTTATCCAAAGAGGATTGACATTCTTGAGTCCAATGGACTACATTAGGAGACCCTTTCTTTAGCAAGGAAGAAAGAGGTGACATAATGGAGGACAGATTCGGGATGAATCGTCCATAAAATTGTATTAGACCTAACAGACTTCGTACTTGCTTTTTAGTCTTAGGAATAGAAATGTTAAGTATCTTACTTGTATTATGGTCTTCTGTTTTTAGGAACCCATGACCAACACGGTGTCCTAAAAAAGATATTTCGCTAAAACCAATACATGCTTTCGATGGTTTCGCTGTCAGGTTATGCTCGCGTAAGATAGACAATAGTTCATTTATACCATTATAGTGATCGTTCCAAGTATCACTGAAAAGACAGATGTCATCAAGATACGCAATGACATCTGAGCGATGAGATAGGATTCGACGCATCATGCGTACAAATGTAGCAGGGGCGTTCATAAGACCGAAAGGCATGAAAATTCCATTGGAATAGACCCCTAGGCGTCGAAAAAGCAGTAAACGGTTTGGCGTGTTCGGATAGTGGAACTTGCCAATATCCCTTAGACAAATCGAGTTTAGAAAAGAAGTGAGAATTCGATAGTCTCGTAAGTAGCTCTTCTAGTAAAGGCATAGGTTCAGCATCGAATTTAGTCACTTGATTCAATTTGCGATAATCCACGCAAAGACGTATGTTATTGTCTTTTTTCCGTACTATAACCATCGGCGAAGAATATGCTGATGTGGATGGTTCAATAATTTTTAACTCTATCATCTCATCTAACTCTTTCTCTACCTGTGCTTGAAAATGTATCGGGATAGGATACGGTCTGACTCTTATAGGACTATGGTCAGTAAGAATAATGTCATGTTGAATGACATCCGTTTGACCAGGAATGTCAGTAAGGACATCCTGAAATTGTTCTAACATAGTAGAAACTTGTTTCTGCTCTCCTGGAGATAATTTCTGGAGAAATTGCAACATCTTTCCATGATTCATTAGAGTGAAGAGGAATCAGTGGAAAAGGTAAATTTACATCCGAGAAACTCGTTTCCTCATCCTGTATTACTGACAGAGATGAGTACTGTCCATGTTGGACTGGAAAATCGTCCGTTGCCTGGAAAAACAGGTTGTAAATAATCAGGACGTTCATGGAATTCCGTGAGCATGTTGATGTGGAAGGTTTTACGCTTCCCGTCAATATCGACGATATAGTCAACATCGGAAACTTTTGATATTATATCGTACGGACCTTTCCAAGAAATGAGAAGTCTATTTTCCCTACAAGGTAGCAAGACAAATGCTTTGTCACCTGGACAAAGTTGTCGCAAACATCTCTTTTTATTGGCAAATTCCCTTGCCTTCTGTTTCGCAAATTCAGATGAAGCAGTTGCCAATTTGCATGCTTCAATAATCTTGTGTCTAAGTGCGATGACATATTCATAAGAGGATTTTGTGTCATCGACAATATTATCAGCAGTTATAAGATCATGAAGTAAGGACATAGGACCTCGCGGTTTCGCGCCAAAGACAAGTTCAAAGGGAGAAAATCCTGTATGTTCGTTGGCGACCTCTCTATATGCAAAGAGAGCCGCGGGTAAAACCCTATCCCAATCCTGAGGATGATCTTCTGTTATCTTACCTAGTAGGTTTTTCAGAGTTCTATTCAAACGTTCCACCATCCCATTGGACATAGGATGATAAATACTACTCAGCGATCTCTCTATCTTCAGAGTCGACATTACTTGAGACATGGTATCCGATATGAGTTGGGTACCATGGTCGGATAATATTTCTGCTGGAAAACCCAGACGAGAAAATATTAACCAAAGAGCATCTGCGACATCAGCAGTAGTTATGCTCTTTAGAGGAACAGCCTCCGGCCAACGTGTGCACATATCAACACACGTCAGAATAAATTGGTGTCCTCTAGCAGACTTTATCTTAAATGGACCAATGATGTCTATCGCCATTTTTTGAAATGGCCGAATGGGAATGTCTGCAGCCTGAATAGGTGCATCATGGCGTGGACCTCTGGATTTAATCTCTTGACATACTTTACAAGATCGACAATAGATTCGTATGTCCTTATTCACAGCAGGCCAAAAGAAAGATTGAAGAACTCTAGCTTTAGTACGGGAAAAACCCATATGTCCAGCACACTGCGAATCATGAGCGTGCTGTAAGATTTTAACTCTCATATTTTTAGGCACAAGGATTTGAGAATGAATGGACTTAGCGGAGTCTTGTACCATACGTACAAGTACGCCATTCTTCATCGTAATCCAAGATTTACGATTTGTATCCTTATTCGGATCACCTTTTGTTGCCAGAGTAAAGAATTTCTTTAGAGTAGGATCATCTTCCTGCTGTTTGATAAAGGAATCGTGGGAAATCTCCAAGGGATCATCTTGGATCTGCGCATCATTATCTTCAGAATGTGAAGATTGTGGCATATTAAGAGCTTGAGCCCTAGTGATTACTGCATTAGCAGATTGCATATTAACATTTTCCCAATTAGAAATTTGCTGTGGAGTGCATTCTTTCACTCCATGAATGCGACCGATGATAAGATCAGCGATCGGATTCGGCAAGAGACATGCTTGCACCTCTCCTGTAAAGAAAGGCGTAGCAATATTGATAATGGCAGTGGAGTACTTCTCCAATGTGCCACCAAATGTTACACATTTGACTATATTGCCTGTAGCTCGAGAAGGATTTACGAGTGATTGCCTCACTCCAATGGTAGTGCACCCCGAGTCGAAAAGAATTGATACCGGAGTACCATCTATTAGGCCCCTATTAAAGACAAGAGCACCCCTTCCATTATGCGCAATTGACGCATGAAGAGCGGGAAGTGGGTGACCGCAGCTTAAAGTAGACACTGTGGTTGGATCGAATAATGTTTTGCATTGCGAACACTCAGATGCTCTAGCAAAATCGAAAGCGGAATTTGCTACACTATTGGAGTCTTTTTTATCATTATTCTGATTATCGGTGTCGTGAAACTCCTGTTGTGCAGAGTTAGCCTGGTAATAAGATTTACCATGTCTTTTGTGTTGTGATCTACCTCGGTTATAATTGTCTCTATAATTATTATTGCCTCTGTTATAACCCCTATTTGGGTTTGAATCATAATATTCATGATCATAATCATCATGCTCATTATATTGAGTATCCCTGTAATATTGTTTCTTTTGTCTCCATGAAGCACTTGGGTAGTTCCTATAGCTACTCCCTTTCCGAGAATTTCTAACATTATGGGAACCCCTCGCGTGTCGAGGACTATCAGACCGATTCCAGTTCTTCGAAGAAGAACTCTGATTTGAGCGGTTATCTTGGTTTTGATACTTATCCCAATTAACCTTTTTATCAAATTTATTTTTAGCTCCTTGGAATTTGTGTGAGTAATTCTGATTATATTCTGTTGCCGAAGCAACTGGCATACTCTCTTTAATGTTAGAGTTACCAAGAATCATGTCAGGGTGTGCCGTGGCATACTGGTCACAATATTCTTCCATTTGCTTTATTGTACCAGGTTTACGCTCATGTAAGAACTCTAGGAATGATTTATTTACAGAAGACATGACCTTGTCTCTTAGCAATAAATCCGTAAGACCATCAAATGTTTTCTCTGTTTTGGATAATTCAATCCATCGTGAAAGTGTAATTCGTGCTTTGAGATGAAATCTGAGAATTCTACACCTACCTCAGGTCTCATTGTTTTAAACAAAAGACGGTAACCTTCCTCAGACAGCTGATATCTCTTTATCAAAGCTGCCCTAACAGCATCATAATTATCTTTGTCGGCCTCTTCAACAAAATATAACTTTACTCAGAAATTCAAAACTCAAATGTTCTCTTATAGCTTTTTTATTTCCCTCGCTGTCAAGACTGCTCTATCATAATTTTTTTTGTTCTGCAGCCAAGGCAGCACTTCTAATTTTTTTCTGTTCTGCAGCAGCAGCAACTTCTCTAATTTTTTCTGGTCTGTGCAGCAGCAGAACTTCTAGTGTTTTTTTGTTCTGCACAGCCTGCTAATTTCTTCTGTTCTGCAGCAACTACTTCTAAATTTTTTTTTTGTTCGTTTTTTCCTGCTCTGCTCTCTGCAATCACTTTCTTAATTTTCTTCTTTCTAATTCCTTCTGTCTGCTGTCTGCCTCAAATCTCCTTTCCTCCTTTTCCTTTTCCTCCCCTCTCCGCCACTTGGCATCTGCAATGTCTTGAGAGGTTCAGCGGAGCAGTGTAGCGGGAGTGGGGGGGCGTGTATCTTGTTTTGGGGTGTGGCGATAAGATCCGTGTATGGGTTTTTGCCGGCTTCACTGTGGGGGTGAGTGCGTGGCGGTCTTGGGTCGGGTTGGGTATTGGGGAGAAGCGCTTATGGCCGTACGCGAAGGAGATGGTTAATTTTGTTCTTTATTTTCTTTTTTTGTTTTTTACTGTGGTTTCTTTTTCATATTTGAGTGTTCTATTTTTTTTTCTTTTTTTTTCTGCGGTGGTGTTGAGTTTTTCGGGGCAGTTTTCGGGTGGGTCATTTGAATAGGACGCTTCTGAAGAATCTCAGATGCTTGAAGAGTGGACTGTACTCTCTTTCCTTCAACACAGCGACACGCGGCTTGTATAATAGATATACACTGTGTCTCTGCACAGCGTTGATTATAATCAGATCTCGATGCTGCTGTTGTAGGGGGGAGTGCACGCTGTAACAGTGGGAGGGCACATTGATGGAGAGGTATGGGATTAGCGGGGGAGTGACGAGGTAGGGACATTGCGAGGGGCTCGGGGACTTGGGTGGATTGGGTGGCGGAGATGGATGGGTTACATTTTTGGACGGCGAGATATATATCGAGTGTGGGGACAGTGTATGGTGAATTGGTATTGTTTTTTGGTCCGTATATGTGGATGGAAGGATTATGCTTTTAGGTTATCTCGATCTTCACTATAGACAAGATCACGTTATCAATACCTTATTCTTTATACGTAGTTCTGCAGAGACAGGACAGCGCCTCGTGTCGGCGTTCGATATGATACACTTTGGGTATCGGCTAGGGTGGCGATTATACATACGTCACTAGGTGTGCAGTGTTGAGTGAGGGCTCGGCTTTAGGAGGGTACATTTTCACAGATGGGAATGTTGTCCTCTATTGGATGTTGCGAGAGTAGGTATAGGCAAGTGTACTTCTGAGTCTCAGTGTGCTCTGCTCTATGGTCATTTGAGTGGGTAGGAAGTTGCCGTGTATGTTTCTGATTTATTCCGGGGAGTCATGTAGGCTCTGGGAGGGGTGGGTTCGCGCGAGTGTCTCGGCAGTGGTCATGACGGTGGGTTACTGTATTGGGCGGGGTCGCGCGGATGTATTCAATTGATGGCGTTGGTGTGGGGGGGGGGGGGGGTACATTGGCAGAGAGCACTATTGGGGGTAATGGGTGGTCGGGGGGGGACGTACGGCTTGCGGGTCACGCGTACTCAGAGGGATCGAGTATGAGTATCGCTGTGCGTAGTCTAACATGAGGAGGAGGCACGCTCGTATCCCTGAGAGGGGAGCACAAATTCGGGGGCTGAGCGGCGTAAGCAAGTAGCTCTAGTCTCGGGGGATCATGAGATATTGGCTATGTGTTTCTCATTCGCATGACGCGAACAGGCTGTTTTGACATCAGGTGCTGGGGACTCACACAGGATATATGTTGCGTTCATCGAGGAGTCGGCGGGCTTCGAGGAAGAATCTTGCGAGATAGGAAGATGGATTGGCAAGCGGTATAGAGAAGCGAGAGCGGGCTAGTATGGTGCGTAGCATCGATGACGATACACAACAGAACCTATAGGGGGTAAGAGGGCTCATTTGCACGACCGGGAGGGCAGCGGGAAGGGTGGCAGTGCTGTCTGTTTCTGGAGTAGTATACCATCGAAGATAGTTAGGGATTCGGAACTGAGCGCTCGTCTGGAGGTAGACTGCGATATCCTTTCGGCATAGGGTTGGTTAGTAGGGCAATAGACAGGGTAGAGGGATGCGAAGGTCGCACAACTTGTGATGCGACTTTCCCGCTTGGAAGTGAAGAACAGCTAGTGAGGTGAGGGCGTAGTATGAGATACTTTGATAGATTGGAGACTATACGGCGGGTAGAGTGGTATGATGACGCAACAACAGTTGTAGAGCGTTCAACGGTTCGCTACGTATCTTACACTAGCGACGCGATCAGTTACTATGTGGAGAAGGATTTTAACTTGTCCTCAACTGAGGAGAGGGAAACACTAGGGTTCTTCGGATCTCGGGCTACATTCACAGCTACGAGACGCGACAGCGGGAGTCTAGAGTGACTAGCCTTTGAGAGTCTGGTGGCGGACACTGAGGCAGGATAGGATCAATGGTTGTGCTCTATTTCACACATTCTAAGTATCTGAGACACCAGATCGAGATTGTGACACCATACCGGTGGGAGTTTTTGCTGTCTAGTGGCGAGATCTCCGGTCTTCATCCGGGAGTATTGTTAGGGAGTAGCACAGGGGGGGCTATCTCATGCGTCATATTTGTGGGAAACAAGCACTTGCTAGCGTTTACGATAGAGACAAGCGGACGTATGATTAGGGGTTTATGCAGCTGACACAGGGTGCAGCAATCGAGATAGCATTCTTCTCTCTCTCTATTTGATTCCAACGAGGGGAAGGAGGAGACGCATTGGTTGCTTTGGTGTATTTATGGTGGCGCTAGTTTTTGCGGAGGAGTGAGCAGTGTGCGGACTATAGAGGTAACGTAGGTTAAGTCATTCGGTATTCGGATGCGACGGTGGTCGTGGAAGTGTGATTATTTTTGTGGCACGTAGAGTAGCTAGCACTATAGTCTGCGTTGGAACTGGTGACTCTGGGCATGGTGGTGCTGATTCGGGGTCATGGTCGAGCGGTACAGACACATCTCCTCACGATGAGAGGGGAAGCGGGCAGCTCTTGAGCGTTTTGGGTTGTGCGTGGCATTCGCTATCTGGTTGTGGAGTGTCAGGCGGGTTCTGGGTTGTGTAAACAGTTGGAGCGACTTCGTGACTAAACTATTCTTGATCACTTAGCAGGTTTGACCTCCTGTACGCATGGGGAGTGGGCGACTGCGGGGGCATCGACACTGGGGGTACGGCGCTGGAGGTCTACTGTGTCTGGTACATTAGAGCTGTGACATATACTACTCTATGGCAACGTATTAGCTTGGTCGGGTACACCTAAGGACGCGCGGATTGCGCGTTAATGCGGGTATAGAGCGCGCGAGATCAGGTAGGGGGGGCGGATGACAGTAGCTGCGTCGGCAGGGCACGCAGGCCGACGGAGACAGGTTGTCATAGAATGGCTCAGATATTCTTATTTTTGAATTAATACATCACGGACATATGGCCTTTGCGTTGCTCGGAAACGAGGATCTTCACACAACACAAACTAAAGTAACAAAACGGGTGATCAGACAGAGATCTCGAAGAGCGGCGAGCACGGTATTAGCGTGTCTTTTGTGTGGCGCACACTACACGGGGAGGGTTAGTGGGGAATTATGTAGTGGGCAGGGAACCGGGTTCGTCCTGGAGGGCCAGCGTCTACATCACAGATGCCTACTCTGTCAAGGAAGATGGGTGCGTGGTTTGTATGCAGGTAATCTGGGGGTCGATGTCGCGCTACGATGCGCTACCTGAGATGCCCTGGAACAGCGAGTAGAACCTTCAACGCTCGAGTACTGATCTCCAGTACGTTGTAGGGCGACGCTAAGGATCGCTGGGGCCAACAGGGGGGGGGAGAAAGTACCCAAGGCCTGGTGATTTAAGCGGAGCGCCGTACGAAACTCTGGGGTCGAGCGTCACCTACCAAGAGCTCGGAGGGGATCGATGCAGCAAGCTTGGACACGTAAGCACAGAGCGCAGAGAGAAAAGGTTCTGCGGGAGTGGTGGCGATTCTGTGGTGCACTGGAGTCTGAAAAGATCTTGAGACACGCAGCATGCGATGTGACCAGAATCTTATTATAGGAGTTGGGGGCCTACATTTGGATGGTCGTTTGGACGATTGCGGCGCGCTATTGTGAACCGTCTCGTATCTACACTTTATTATGTCGCACATAGCGAACGGTACAGTGGACACTATATATCTCAGCACGAATTAGCAAGTGCGCGGTAGCGGTTGTGCGAGGGGGGTTTTACCTCAATTTATTCAGACTACACACAGCGCAAGATCGTGTTCGACAGTGGAGTCTGGGCTCGCGCCGACGTGGATCAGATCCAGATAGCACGTGGAGGTCAGCAAGGGACAGATCGAAGTCATGACACATTCAGAAATAATGGGCAGTACATCAAAAGTTCAATTGTCATGATATATTATGGCCGCATCCCCCTATCTGACTAAACGCGTCAATGTGAAGGGGCCAGAATCGATAAAATAACCAAAGTTACTTGAACGTCCATAGATATTTGTCAGTTATTAATATTATGAAACCACGAAAGGGGGTTTCTAGCAAGATTGAGATCTCCCTGTCACTGTCCGATAATAAGATAAATAATTTGTTCTCTTGGCAGTGATCAAAACATATATGATGACCGAAATTCCAACATGGCTGCCACCTCCCCTGAGTTGTCGTTCACTCAATTCATCATAGGAAGGAGAATATAAGCCAGAGTTAATTTTATAATGAGGTATATATAAAGGATTTCATAAATGTTTCCATACAGCTCTACGACGTGATCAGGTTTTAATTTCAACGTAGCCATAACCGCTGCAGGAAATATCTGTCATCTTCGTCGATACAAAAACACGACTCTAGCATAGCGAAGCAAACCAAAACCAGTCAAGCTAGGCCAACCGACGATGAGAGATCATCAAAATAGGAGCATCCTTGATGGTTTACCTGGAGTCCCGAATCATCTATAATGTATACTGAACATAAGGAGAGTCTCTAACACAAACTATCGTGAGAGACACAGATCTTACCATCTTCTTTACAAAGATAGAGAAAACACTTCGTGAATCTGTCACTAAAGTTTTTCATTGTCTGACGATAAAGGAACCAGCCTCTAGAAGAAATACTTCGTACCCGCCATTTTGTAAATAAGCGGTACACATCGGAACTCATCACGAGACTTGTCAGAGACAACTCATAATATTCCGCCTTAGACCACCGGAATACAATCAATCTGAGTCTCCCGCCTAGTAGTTGCCGACCCCCCCCCCCCCCAACCAATCCAAAATATTATCAATATAGGGACTGATTCTACTTGTCTAATATTTGTACTACTATAATGAATGTAATAACATATGAATTCAAAGCCATAAACACACAATTAAGCAATTTAATATACTTTTCTAGGCCAAATACAGTAAAAATTGACAGTACAAAACGCAAGCGCAATATCCTTGCGCTGGATCAATATATCCAGAAACGATTACTCCTATAATCAAAAGTGTGAATCAAACATGTGAGAGTTAATCTCGCTTTTATTTTACCATAAATTCAGCATTTTCCTTACAGCAAATGAATGCAATGTCTATATTTTCCCCATATTAAATAGCCATAATCGATTTTTTTGTAAAATGTGCGTCAAAAAAATATGCACCACGGCAATAACACGATATAAGTGACCCCTAGGAACGAAGAAAAAAACGAGCTACAATTTTTTTTTTTATTTTTGACATATTCATCTAGATAGCAACATTACCAAATAGGCTTCAACATCGCCTGACCAATACATATGCGCAAAGATGATAAAAGCGAAAATCTTTGGGCGTTTAGAGGTGCTTTCTCGTACGGGCGAGAGACTGAAATATAAGGACTGAGAGACGCGTTGAAAAACATCACACACGCATATACCCAGAAGCCAAGTGAGCAAACTGGAACACATTATCTGCACAGAATAGTTATTTATGTCACGCTAAAATTCCAGGGCTAAGATTTTCTTCAACCAATCATAGATCATCAAAATGAGCGGAATAATAAAAAAACATTGAAAAGAATCAGCAGGTTGTTAATGTAGGCATATCATATGTGATTGGGCCGCTAATACTAGGCGTTTACATTGGATATATGATTTGCGGTGAGGTGTTTACATATGTGTAACGGTGATTTGCTGACTTAAGATAACAACTGTTCAATGGTTGTATTATCAAAGAGTTATGTATAGGGGCTTTTGGTACGTGGGCGTAAGCCGCGTAGGGGACAATAATATCGTGACCATCTACATTTTCTGCGGGACTGTGGGCGGAGTCAGTCTTCGCAGGGGTGCCGCAAAAAATGTGGGGCTGAAGCTCTTAGACGGGGGATCGCGTATCACGTTGATGGGCGCGCAATCTCTTCAGGATAGATTTTTACTTCAGAGGAACTGGAAGTGTGAGCTCGTAAAGCTTTCTGGGTCCTCAGTTGTCAGGGCAATGAAATGCGCGATGCACAAGCATGAAATCTTTGCAGTTTAAAAGTCGATTTGGGTACCAAGAGTCAATTTAGCAATAAATTCACGTGGTATTAGATGGTAACGAAGTAATTCTGTCTTGCGGCCATTTTTTATGATTTCCGAGAAAATCATATACATCACAGGATGTTAGAGTTTTCCAGGAGTGGACTCTTTGCATTAGTGCAGCTCCAAATTCCCGGGGATGGATAGGGCCCAATCGAAGATTGTCATAAATAGACTTATCCTGTAGAAAGGTATAATAGGTCAGGATAGATAGCGTGTTGCAGTAGTAGGAAGGGCGGTGAACACACACTTTCAGTGGGTAGACTTTTTGACTAACCTTATCCAAAGATGTGGTGCTTTGGACAGTCTTGAGGGTCCAATGGACTAGCGGCATTAGGACAGCGAAACCTTCATATGAGTCTAGTAGCATAGGAGAAGCCTAGGTGTAGACATGATTGGAGAGGTCAGATTCGGGATGAAATTAGGTCCAGGATAAATGC
This sequence comes from Oreohelix idahoensis, assembly GCA_024509875.1. Lineage (NCBI taxonomy): Eukaryota > Metazoa > Mollusca > Gastropoda > Stylommatophora > Oreohelicidae > Oreohelix > Oreohelix idahoensis. The sequence goes on along the minus strand of JAMPIV010017490.1, from coordinate 218,785 downwards.
ATTGACACTTCTAGGACGCTATGAGGGCTCTTCGTAGATTACACAGGTGCTTTTGTATAGTTGGCTTAGGTATAGAAATGTTTAGTTACATCTACTTGTATTCACAGTGGTCCTTATTTTTTAGGAAACCATATGGACCACACGGTTTTGTCACTAGGGGAAACTACACAAGATATTGTCGCTAAACACACAATACAAGCTTTTCGATGGTTTCAGCGGGATCAGGTTTTATGCTTCAGCGTTAAGATATGACACAGATGTTAAATTTTACCTTTATTTTTTAGTGATCGTTTCCAAAGTGTATCCACTGATAATGGGACATTGAGAGATGACACACACAAACTCATGACCTCACTGAGGCGAGGTGATTTGGTCATATTCTGACACGGATTCATGGGATGCGTCAAATGTACCGGGGAGCAGGTGGGGTGCGGTCAATAAGACCTACAGGGGGGAGGTGCCACTGAGGGATTGTCATTGGAAACGTGAACCCTAGAATCGTAAATATACACAGAGGTGGGCAATGACATCATAGAACATCGTGTTGGGGGGTATACGGTCTTATGCTTGGTGTAAGCCGTGACGTTGCACCAGATCACATAGTGAGAACTTGCAAACAGATCTACACTTAATGGGACAATCATCGTGTGATGGAATGGCGGGGGGAAGTGATAACTAAGATCCTAACGTCGAGGCATTCGCTATTTAGGTCAGGCGTAGCAAGTTGTAGTTTCGTTGTGTAGTAAGCGGGCTTTGATTCTCTAGTATGGAAGACAGAGTCACTTGATTCAATGGGATGTAGTATGAACGCGAATCGACAGCGCACAGAATGAACAGGATGTCAGCTGGGAAACGTGGAAATGTTATTGTTTGAAAGCCCGTAATAACACATCGGGAGATGAATCAGAACTCAAGTGGGGTTATAGTTGATGTGCATGGGGAGAGTTCAATAATTTTTTTTACGGAACTCTAATACTATCTAACAGATCAACTAATTTTATACCTGGTTTATGAAAATGTATCGGAGCATTAATTACGACTAGATCATTACAATGAAGATGTAATGAACTCTATTGGGGACTTCTGAGAGCAGTAAGGAATGAACATGTCCATCGTTGAAACAATATGACCCAGGTTCCGTTCAGGACATGGACCAAAACGAGAGTACACTCGGGGAGCTCATGAAGCTGTGTTCGAAGTAACAACATTAGCAAGAAAATGGTTTCTGCATGAGTTTCAGAATGTAAGGAATAATTGGGGTGGAGGGGGTAGATGAGAGAATTAACAGTACATCACTCTATCCATGATTCCATATAGACATGTCAAGATGGAAGATTCGATCAGTGGGAGTAACAGGTACAATTTACATTCCGCAAGCGGGAGAACTGGGCTGTTTAACAATGACTTTTTGTTCGTGTATATGAAATATCTTGCAAACGATCCTTTTTGCAAAAACTACGGTGAAACCAGCTTTCGCGCACATGAACTTCCCGTACAAAGCGAAACTTTTCGACGCACTGCGGCAAATTAGCCACGCCCCGTGACCTTTAACGGCAGCAGGAATTTACGTCAACAAACACGCATGATTTCTGTTGATGGAATATTTTAAAGACAAACGAAGTACCTATTTTTCCAAAAACATTGAAGGCTTTCAGGGACCATACGTGTACTAACATTTATAAATCTATAAAAGAAACTTTACCGACCTTATTATTAAGAAATAAATAAAACAGTTCGACCAGACGACATATCAAACAAGTTTTCAGAACTATAGTTTCTATTTTGGCTTAGTGTTTCTGATTCAAGCGAGACAGTGTAAACTAAATTACGCCGTGTTCAGACCAAAACACTTTAGTCTGCATTTTATGATACGTTTAGCTGCATTTTAAAAGCTTCTTTAAAGCCTCTTGTGCTTTCATAGCGTGCTCCATCTTTGCTATTTTTCTTTTTTTTTCCTATTCTATATGTTCAGTGTTGCCAATTTTTTTTTTTTAGGTATCATTTTTTTTCATTCATCTTCGGAAGTATGATGAAAGGTGATCTTCTATAGGTTTATGTGAGGTTTGCATTTAAGGAATTTTAGCGCTTTGACGCATTCATACTGACAGTCCTTTTTTGCATTGCGAACATTTAATTTGTAATTAGATGTGGCGTTAGGTATCACGTTTTGTTATTGTTTCGTATATATGTCTCACATTGTCAGTTGTTGTAATAGTGCTTTCTATACCTTCTTCTCCTTAGTTGTTATTGTGACGGTTGTTTCGTTTTAGTTGTGAATTATTTGTAGTGTCTAATAGTTATTATTTTTTTTTTTTACATCTTAATATAGAATATTGTTGTTGTTGTCTTATTTTGGTTAATTTTTATTTGTTTTTGTGTGTGTTGTATTTGAAAATATACCATCATCATCATCATTGTCATTGACATCATTGCCTTCATCTTTTCATTGTACATTTGTCTGGACCCATTGATATATATGGCATAATTTTGCATATTTTTTTTTTCCTTTTATTATAACATGTATTGAGCACTGCAGTGTTCATTAACAATATCACCATAATTTAACACATTCTAATTATGTCCTTGGTGGGTTTGTACGACTTACATAGGTATTGAGTTTTGTATTGTTCATCATTATAAATATCACTATATTTTGAACAGACAGTAGTTTCTGGTAGGAAACCATGTCTTCCTTTCAGGACTTTATAGAAATTGGGATTAAATTTAATAAATCAGGAGCGGAACTAGAGGCATTTGCTACTGCACAATTTGACAGCTATAATGCAAGAATTGAAAGACAGAATGAACGTGAATTAAAACGTCTTCAGTTAGAACATGAAGAGAAAGAAAAAGATCTTGCACAAGCTCTTGCGCTAGAAAAACTAAAGATTAACGCTGAGCAAGAAAAACTAAAGATTGACGCTGAGCAAGAAAAACTAAAGATTGACGCTGAGCAAGAAAAACTAAAGATTGACGCTGAGAAAGAAAAATTAAGATTAGCTGCTGCAACTGCTCAGAAAGCAACTGATTTGGAGATAGAGAAATTGCGTATTCAGAAAGATATAGATGTTGCTGTCGCCCTAAGAAAAGTGGAGTTGGACGCTCCAAACACATCAGCTAGTACACCTGTGACCACAAACCGGATACGATTGCCTAATTTCAACCAGCAAATCGACTGCATCGATAGTTTCTTACAACGTTTTGAACTCAAGGTCAGTGCATTGAAGATCCCCAAGGGTCAATGGAGTGCAACATTATGCGATTTTTTAACAGCGGACGCTCTACAGGCTTATTTTGCTCTGGACAGCGGTAGTAGAGAAGACTACGATGTTGTCAAGGAGACATTGCTACGTAAATTTCAGCTTACAGAAGCAGGATTCCGTGATAAATTTCACTCCTGTCTGCCTAGCAGGAAAGTTGACTTTGGAGAATTTATCTCATTAATAAAATTATATTCTAAAAGATGGATAGAATTGTCCGGAATTGATAAGACCTTCACTGGCTTACTTGATCTAATGTTACGTGACAAGGTGTTGTCGGCATGTAGCACCGATCTTGCCTCATTTTTTCAAGAAAAAAACCGAAAGACCTTGAGGCAATGGAGATACTTGGGAGACAATATATGACAGCTCACCCAGATAAAGAGGTCCACAAACCAACTATAAAGGACGCACTCCCAGTATGTGTGGCTCGTCATGACTTTAGAGATGGTGGTCATAGACCTCGATCACAGAGTGTGGACAGCAGAGTAAGGCAAAGCTATAGATCCAACTACCGAGGAAAATATAACTTCCCAAGGCAGAGGTCACCATCTAACTTCCCACAGAGACGAGACTATGGTTATTCAAACCAAGGTCAGTGGCGGCAGAATTCTAGCCGTAATGAGGAAATACATCACAAACGGATGGATCATAGACCCACACAAGACAATGCATCCTACAGTGGTAATAGGAATAGTGGCAGATGTTGGTCATGTGCTAGGAATAGACCTTATAAGAAATATTATGGAAATAGCACTAACAAACACTGTGGGCATAATGACAATAGCAATCATGAGAAGGGTAATGCATGTGTAACTGCAAAGAAGAATGATGAGAAGGGAGCCGACCATGCCAATGCATGTATTGTTAGCTCACTTAATGATGAAAATTGTTATGGATGCAAATCTTTATTCCAACCTGGTTCACAACCCAGATTAATTTGCGGGCATGCTCTACCTGCTATGTCATCTTGTGAGAACGTGGGACGCCTCACATTATATACTGGTTTTCTGTATAACAGACATGTAAGTGTCCTTCGTGATTCTGGCTGTACCACTGTCGGAGTCCGTAGATCGCTAATTGATGAATCTGCCTTTACTGGTAAAACAGTGAAGTGCATAACATTTGGTGGGAGTATAGAGTGCTACCCAGTGGCAGAGATAGATATTGCCACACCCTTCTTTACAGGTAAGGTAAGGGCATGTGTCCTTGAGGAACCAGTATCAGACATTATTCTTGGTAATATACCAGGTATTAAGGATTGCTCCCCAGAGGAGATACATAAATGGGTTGAATCTCACCCAATGTTGGCTAACGCTGTGGTCACTAGGGCCCAGCATGCCGCTGAATCCAAGGCAGAGCCAGCTATACCATTTAGTGAGAGAGCATCTCTTCAGAATGTTCATAATGTTTCCCCCCAGTCGTTCGCGACCAAACAGCGCGAAGATGTTGCTTTGCAACCATTGTTTGCTCTAGCAGAGAGCAAGCATGTGAAGAAGACAAGAACTTCACGTTACTGGTTTGAATTTAAGAACTCAGTACTGACTAGATGCTTTGACAACTATGTTTTAGTCTGGAGACAGGTAGTTATTCCAAAGAGTTTTAGACCTATTGTTTTGAATACTGCCCATGACTCACTTTTAGCTGGTCATATGGGGATTAAGCGTACTCTGTTTCGTGTCACCTCAAATTTTTATTGGCCCTGTGTTAACAAAGATGTAAAGCTATACTGCAGGTCATGTACAACATGTCAAAAGGTAGCACGTAGGGGCAAGCACCACGCTGCACCCTTACAAGTCACTGATGTGCCATTACGGCCTTTCACCAAGATTGCAATTGACATAGTTGGTCCTGTGTCAGTCATGTCAGATAGAGGATATCGATATATCCTAACGTGTATAGACTTATGTACACGTTGGCCGGAGGCCATACCATTGAAGACTATCACCTCAGCAGCTGTCTCTGATGCTTTATTTGTTATTTTTTGTCGCATAGGATTTCCTGATGAAATCTTATCAGATCGTGGTACTCAATTTATGTCTCAAATGATGAAAGATATTGAGAACATGTTAGCAATTAAGCATTCGTTCACAAGCCCATACCATCCAGAAAGCAATGGCGTTTGCGAGCGTTTCAATGGCTCGTTGAAGCAGATGTTAGGCAAAGTCACCGAGACATGTCCTCGTGACTGGGACCGAATGTTACCAGCAGTCTTATTTGCTTACAGAGAAGTGCCCCATGAGAGCACTGGTTTTTCGCCATTTGAGTTGGTATATGGTGCCAACCCTAGAGGTCCTATGCACATACTCAAGGATTTGTTGTTGGGATCAGTGGAGGATGTTACTGTCCGTACCAGCTATGAACTGGTCATTGATCTCAGACAACGCCTTGTAGATGCATGTACTTATGCATCAGGTATGATACGTAATGCTTCACAGAGGTCGAGAGTGCGCTGCAACCAATCTCGAAAATTACGTTCGTTCCTACCAGGAGAACAAGTATGGCTACTTCTTCCAACCAAGGAAAATAAACTGCTAATTTCCTGGCAGGGCCCTTTTAAGGTGGTTGAGAAGAAAACTGATGTGGATTATGCCATTGACATAAGGGGCAAAGTTAAAACATTTCACATCAATATGTTAAAATTATATGTGGAGCGCCCTGCAGAATTAGAACCTATCTTGGACAGTATTTCTGATGAACCAGTTCGACAGACTTTGTCAGCTGTTGTGGAATCTGATGATTCTACAGCGAGCGATATTTCTTTTAATTTTCCTCTGCTGCCTTTAACATCTTCCGAATCTTGGAGAGATGTAACTGTATCAGGTGATTTAGATTCTAGTTATCGAGAACAGGCTCTTGCTGTTTTAGAATCTTTCTCTGATGTGCTGACTGAAATTCCAGGTCGCACTGATGTTATCTCTCATGATATTACATTGACTGATGATCACCCTATCAAACTCAGACCGTATACTATACCCTTACACTATAGATCTCAGGTGGATAGTGAACTTAAGGATATGCTACGCATGGGCATCATTTCTCCTTCTGAATCATCCTATTCTTTTCCTATGGTTCTAGTTAGAAAGAAGGACAAATCTCTTCGCATCTGCATTGATTTTAGACGTCTTAACAGTGTCACTCTCACAGATGCCGAGCCCATGCCTGTTTTGGAGTATCTCTTATCACAACTATCCCAGGCTACATACTTTAGCAAACTAGATCTATCCAAGGGATATTGGCAGATCCCTTTAACTGATAAAGCCAAACCTCTAACTGCATTTATGACTCCATATGGTTTATTCCAATGGAACTATATGTGTTTTTGGCCTTGTCAATGCTCCCGCGACTTTTGTGCGCATGATGCGGAGACTCTTAGGAGATAGATCTGATGTCATCACATACATAGATGACATCTGTTTATTCCATAGTTCTTGGCAAGAACATATCACAGGATTAAAATCTTTATTAATGCTACTCAGAAAGCATGGTTTGACAGTTAGACCTTCAAAAGTTCAGATTGGTTGTCGAGAAATTTCATTTCTTGGTCACCGTGTTGGTAACCACATGTTATACCCTGATGAGCACACTGTCAAACGCATATTAGAATTAGATATCCCTCGGACAAAGAAACAGGTTAGGAGCATGTTAGGACTCATTAACTTCTATCACAAGTTCATTCCGAACTTTTCATCTATTTCTTCTGTCCTGTCATCTTTGACTAAAAAGGGAGCTCCTAATAAAATTGTTTGGTCCGATACTTGCAGTGGAGCTTTGAACAAAATTAAAACTGCATTTTCCAAGGCACCTATTTTGATGTTACCTAATATCACTATGCCATTTCTTCTGAGGACCGATGCTTCTCAGACTGGCATTGGTGGTTGCCTGTTGCAATGGTTCAATGATACCCCACATCCATGCTTGTATGTAAGCAGAAAGTTGCTACCAGCAGAAACTCGGTATTCCACCAGTGAAAGAGAACTCTTGTCCATCATTTGGTGTATGGGCAAGTTATCACGCTATTTACTTGGCGCACATTTCTACCTCCAGACGGATCACCGTCCACTAACATCCCTAAATCAAAAAACTACAACAAACAGTAGATTACACAGATGGTTCTTGCTTATCCAAGAATATAGATATACAATTATCCCCATCAAGGGATCAGAAAACTTTCTGGCAGACTTATTGTCAAGGAATGTAACTGGAAAGTGAAATTGTTTGTGCCAGATGTTGACATTGTCTGATCTTGTTTTGTTTTCAGGTGATATACTATTGAAACATTCATGTTATGACTTTAATTGCAATTTTGAAAGATTGGATTACATTTTGTCTAAACTGTTTACATATATCTGTTTTCATGTCATTTCGCACTACAATTAATACATGTGTGGAAAGCCCTAATGTATATTCCTGTTTTTACATGGAAGTATTATAATGTATGGCATATTTAACATTCATAATTGTTCATGCAAATGAGTGACTTTTATTATTATTATTAATCTGGATTATGTTCTTATTGCCTGACCACATCAATGGGTCTAATGTGAAGTTCGTCGTCATGTGTAATAAAGTTACAAACCGTCATTCAGTTATTATGACTTTCATTGGAGAAAGAGATGTGTGCACAAAGTAAGTTAATACTAAGAATTAATGTTTATTCGCCAGGCACATAAAGAGAGAACCCTGGACATCACATTCCTTTCTATATGGGATACAAACACACAGTCGTGCAAACGCAAAAGGCAGGAATAAGCACGAAAAATATAAATAAACACACACCCCTAAACAGATGGTCTTAACAAACAGCAGTGGGTGGTGAGATTGTTGGAACACCATGGCCACCTATTACCTTTTGTTCCAGGTTTTATGATCAGTTTTATGATCATTGCTGATCAAGATTATGATCATTCCTGACCGAATTTACCCAAAAGACTTGAAGACCGTTGATCCCGCTAACTGAAGCCTAGAGATCAACCAATCTTCAACACCTTAGTCCCCCGTAGTTATAGGGCGGGCTGAAGGAAAGTCTTCCGGATTCAAGTGTGTCTCAGGAACCTCGAACTAATTTCAGATGAGTTATGTGTATACAATCCACCAAAACCTGTGAGCAGTTTCTAAAACGACTGTCTAATGATGACAACTAGATGGCAATAGATAATGTGACAAACTTGTTTTATAATTTCAGTGGAAGATAAATCCAAGACTTTTTTGCTTGTTTATTTTGATTTGTAACTGTAAATAATCATACATTTTACCATCTTCCAACACCCATTTCTCATTACAAGAATATATAGATGTACATAATAAATTGGAAAATTGTACTCATTTGACTTGTTAAATTTTTAACTGTTAAATTCTGAGTTACCTTTTCAAATTTAATTATATTATCACATAGGGTTACTATAGCGAAAGTAGCAACTTATACTTCTGAAGCCTAAATCTATTGTCCAGCTCAGAGTATTCACAGCTGTAACTCACTTGTGATACCAGTGTACTTCCCGGGCACTGGAACTTCATCCTTTCTGGAGAGAGATTCTACTTCTCCTCTACCACTATTATCATACTAGAAAAACCTTTCGCTACATTGAGGGATCTTTTGCGGGATATTATTTTGTATCCTGAGCCACTATCTATGCATTCTTCTATCTTGAGCCACAAATAGTTTGTAAAAATAAATTTTTTTGAAAAAAATTCTAAAACTTAGAAATTTTTTCGTAATAGTAGTACCATTGAGTACGAAGTAAATAGGAAACGCTCACAAGGTTTTAAGGATTTGTCTCGTTCAAAGTAATTAATTGATTTTAATTAAGTTAGTTGGTTAGTGAAGATAAAATTATATACCCTCTGGTAAGTAAGCATCATGGCTGAATTGGTGAAGTTTAGAGCTGCGATTATGCAGGAAGGAAAAGACTTGGGTATGACTGGAGATGCTCTAATTCAATATTATAACAACTGAAGTGGGTAAATATTTAGATAGAGAGACTAAAAGAATGGAAGCTGAAGCTGAAAGAGAGACTAAAAGAATGGAAGTTGAGGCTGAAGCTAACAAATTAGAGGCAGAAAGAGAAGCCAAAAGAATGGAAGCAGAGAGAGAAGCCAAAAGAATGGAAGCAGAGGATAAGAAATTAGAGGCAGAAAGAGAAGTCAAAAGACTGGAAAGAGAAGAAAAGAGACAAATGTTGGAAGCTGAGGCTGAAGAAAGAAAGTTACAAGGAGCTCATGAGTTAAGTTTAAAGGAACTTGAACTCCAGGGAGCAGCTAGCAATCATGGTGCTAGCTCACCTCACTCTGAGAGTAGCTCCAACCATAGCACGGCAAATGGAGCCACGAGTTTCCACCTGGATCCATTTATTGAAAAAGAGGACGCCATTGAGTCGTACCTGGATAGATATGAGAGACTGGCCTCTACTTATGGATTGGAAAAGGAAAAATGGAGCCTTAAGCTATCTCAGGGGCTGAGGGGAGTTTCGTACGATGTTTATTTAAAACTCTCAAAAGAAGACCAGGAAGATTATGAAATCTTAAAACAAGCTTTACTGGTCAGGTAGGAAAAGAATTCTGAATCTTATAGAAAGAGATTCCGAACTGCTAAGCTACTTCCAGGAGAAAACTATCACCAGTTTTCTGCCAGATTGGAAACTTATCTGACAAAATGGATTAGCTTAGGAAAATGTCAAGATATAAAAGAAATGGTCATAATGGAACAACTGAGAGAATCCATGCCTCAAGAAATGAGAAAATTTCTTATGGAGCAAGGAGCAGAGAGATTGGAAGATATTTTAACCATGGCTGAGAGATATCAAGCAGCTCAGTCAGAAGTATCAGGAAATAAGAAGAAGCAGGGTGAGAACTTCAAACCTTCATAAAACTTTACCAACTATGAACATAGGGACAATTCCAACAAGAACAAACACAGAACTGATTATAAAGACAAAAACCCTCTAGGATCAGATAATAGAGCTTCCCGAAAGGAAGAAAAGTGGTGTAAATCTTGCCAAATGAGTAACCACAATACTGCAGAATGCAGATGGAAAAACCCTCATTATCACGCTGTATGTCTTACAACAGGGAACAAGGGAAGGAAGGAACTGGCAGTTAGTCAGAAGGACCTCCATCATCCCCCTGTCTGTGAGGAAGTGACATGTAATGGCACTAAAATTCAGTGCTTATATGATTCCGGATTGGAATTCGACTCAGTCGTGAGTGCAACCCTAGTGAACCCTGATCAACTTACCACAGAAACAGTGGACATACAAGGGGCCATGCAGGGAACCGTCACCATGACACTTCCCATAGCAAGGATCAACGTGAGAACTCGCTATGTGGAAGGAGTGATAAGAGCAGCAGTGAGTGATGATCCTATATACCCGCTGGTAATAGGATGTAAATATGTCTTTTTGGGTGACCCAATAAAACCTGTTGTCATGGCAGCAAACCATACCAGGTCGAGCACCAAAAAGGAGGAGGGAAATCCAATAAACATTCATCCTATAAAGATGAAAAAGGCTCAAACAGCAGACAGCACATTGAAGCCTTGTTTTGGCAAATTGCCAAAGGCCCATAACCCTCCAGAGAAAGGAGACTTCTACATGGAAAATGGCCTACTCTACAGACAAGCTGGAAAAGGACCTAAAGGGCATGGACAGCTGGTAGTGCCAAAATTCTACAGGGAGGAAATTATGGAGCAAGAGCATGCTACATCAGGCAGTGGTCACAGAGGAAACGGGGCCACTGGTCAAAAGATAGCATTGCAATATTACTGGCCAGGAATAATTGAAGACATAAGATGGTATATGAAATCCTGTTCAGAATGTAACCAGGTAAACTCATTCAGAAGTGTAGACCAGTTACAGGACCTAGGGAAGCATGGTTGCGGACGTAGGCCCATTAAGAAAACTCACAAGAGAAAACAACAGGTAGATGCGGTGATAAAGAGAAAACAAGATCACAACAAGTCTACTGTTACACCAGTAACCATGGCAACTCTCCGTATTGTACAGAGAGGGGACGAAAGACATCCCACCCCGACTAAATATTGTTCGGAACACCATGGCCTGGATCATCTGGAAAATTTTGTTAGTCAGCAACCAGTATTTAAAAAACTGCGGAAACAAACCAGAACCATAGGAGGTAGGAACTAGGGCTGTACCAAACAACTGGTGGATACATGCCCCACTTCGGTATACTGCCCCTTACAATAGAAATAGGTGTGGGTGCGGCAATGTTGTTGTTTCGCCGTCTCCATACACGGTCCACTGGAAGCATTGTTGCGGACATGGACTGAGCAATAGCAAGCATAGGCACTCCAGGATGAGATTGACTATCTCTTAAAAGAGAAAATCATTTCAAAGTCTGAATCTCCCTACAGCTCAAGTGTGGTGTTATTAAGGAAGCCTAGTGGTGAACACAGGTTATGCATTGACTATAGGAAACTAAATGCTATCACTGAATCCCAGGTAGACCCATTACCTGACACCAATCAGTTGTTTGCTACATTGAGTAAGGCTCGGTATTTTTCAAAAGTAGATCTAAGCAAGGGATACTACCAAATACCAGTGAAACCAGAAGTTAGGAAACTGTTAGCCTTTAGTACACCAGATGGACATTACGAATTCAATGTACTCCCATTTGGTTTAAAGAATGCTCCAAGTATCTTCTCCAGAATGATGAGAAAATTGTTGGAGCCATTAGAAAATCCTCATATCACCAACTTCATGGATGATATTCTGATTGCTACCACTACATTCGAGGAACACATAATAGCACTCTCTATGTTGTTAAATAGACTGAGAGAAACGGGACTGACAGCACGTCCAACTAAGTGTCATATTGGATGTGAGACATTGGAATTTTTAGGTCACACTATCTCTACAGGGCAAATGTCTCCTGACTCAAAGAATGTAGAGAAAATGAGAAAAGCACCAAGACCACAAACTAAGAAGGATGTAAGATCCTTTGGGTCACTGTGCGGGTTTTATCAGAAATATATACCCCATTTTAACTCATTATGCGCGCCATTAACCGACTTAACCAAAAAAGGCCAGCCGGATAAAATACAATGGACCGCGGAGTGTGAACAGGCTTATACAGAGTTGAAAAATAAGCTGACAAATAAACCTATACTTGCCCTTCCCGATCTCACCCAAGAATTCGTACTAAGAACGGATGCTAGCAATGTAGGCATCGGAGCAACATTACTACAGCGGGCAGACACACCGCCACATATGCTTCTACCCGTAGCTTTTGCCAGTAGAAAGTTAAATACAGCTGAAAGAAATTATTCTACCATTGAACGTGAATGCCTCGCTTTGGTCTGGTTGATCAATAAATTTGCCCCTTTTCTTTACGGGAAACACTTCATTGTGGAAAGCGATCACCAGCCTTTGATGTTTTTAGCAGTGTCTAAAAAATTAAATTCACGACTTTTAAGGTGGAGTTTACTGTTATCTCCATATTTGTTCAATGTGAGATACATCCCAGGACGGGACAATCTTGGACCCGATTTTTTAAGTCGTCATCCTATCAAAGGAGATACAGAGAGACAGAAAAGTAAGGAGAAACTGCAGCATGAGTTACCAAAAAGTTAATCGTGCAGGCATTGTTTTAAAGAAGAGGGCTCTGTAGCGAGATTTGGTCCCTCTTGCTTTGTTGTGGAAAAAAAAATGTGTGTAACGCAACGCACACACACACACAGCGCAGTAATAACACTCTGCGGATCTTGCTTTGAAGTTTGAAGACGACCGATGTGAATTACGGTTAAAGCCAGACAATATTACCGAAGAATGAGGAAATAGCTAATAGGAATGTATGGCGGACTTTCAAAGTTTGCAGTTACTGGACATTAAATTATTAACTACAAGAGAACGCCTGGTTGGAATACAATTAAATAATAATAGTTCACTAAAGGAGATGGACTATGAATTATATCCAAAAGGATATTATTCCAATATAAATAGTTTTAAAGATAATTAATATTTTTCACCTTTATCACACCTGCTAAAAGTTAGCTAATAATCTTTAAAAATTTATTATAACTACATGCCTAAACGGATTTAAATATAAATTGGATAGAATGAAAGCCTCATATGGGGAAAATGAAAGGATACCTAGGAAGGAATGAAGGATATAAGTGTGTAGTGAACAGAAGAAAAAAACGAGTACAGGAAAAGCACAGATTGCTTCAAATCGCCTCAAACCAGGAGATGAAACGAAAATCTTTTGGGACTTTTAGAGGTGCTTTCTCGTACGGGTGAGAGACTGAAATATAAGGACAGAGGGGCGCGTTGAAAATCACACACACCAAACCCAGAAGCCAGAGTGAGAAACTGGAAGACAGTATCTGCAAGAAAAGTTATTTTTTCACGCTGCATGCAGGGCAGATTAACTTCAACCAATATAGTCTCACCATGAGCTTATAAATCCTAAGAGGGTATGTAAGTTTATTAAAGATATATGTATTACTAATATCATTTTATTTCCGATTGATTGTATCAGATATAATAAAAAAGGGAATGACGCTAACCAGAGATAACCTTCACCGGCATTGTCAGGAAGCATAACCATTAATTGGTTAGCCAAATATATCATGGCTAGTTCTTGCTTGGAAGCTTACGACATACCAGCAAGTACATAAGTGACTTGACATCCATAAGTGGAAGGCAAAGGTTATATCGTACCCATGTATCATAACATGTGATTTATTCATGTATTTTAATTCTGCACAGTATACATTATCTTATCATGCTATCTCTGTAACATACTACCATGATTCATTCATTTATATACAAACACTGAAGACATGGTCGCATCATGAACAGCAGTGGGTGGTGAGATTGTTGGAACACCATGGCCACCTATTACCTTTTGTTCCAGGTTTTATGATCAGTTTTATGATCATTGCTGATCAAGATTATGATCATTCCTGACCGAATTTACCCAAAAGACTTGAAGACCGTTGATCCCGCTAACTGAAGCCTAGAGATCAACCAATCTTCAACACCTTAGTCCCCCGTAGTTATAGGGCGGGCTGAAGGAAAGTCTTCCGGATTCAAGTGTGTCTCAGGAACCTCGAACTAATTTCAGATGAGTTATGTGTATACAATCCACCAAAACCTGTGAGCAGTTTCTAAAACGACTGTCTAATGATGACAACTAGATGGCAATAGATAATGTGACAAACTTGTTTTATAATTTCAGTGGAAGATAAATCCAAGACTTTTTTGCTTGTTTATTTTGATTTGTAACTGTAAATAATCATACATTTTACCATCTTCCAACACCCATTTCTCATTACAAGAATATATAGATGTACATAATAAATTGGAAAATTGTACTCATTTGACTTGTTAAATTTTTAACTGTTAAATTTTGAGTTACCTTTTCAAATTTAATTATATTATCACATAGGGTTACTATAGCGAAAGTAGCAACTTATACTTCTGAAGCCTAAATCTATTGTCCAGCTCAGAGTATTCACAGCTGTAACTCACTTGTGATACCAGTGTACTTCCCGGGCACTGGAACTTCATCCTTTCTGGAGAGAGATTCTACTTCTCCTCTACCACTATTATCATACTAGAAAAACCTTTTGCTACAGCCTCCCCTCTTTCATTCTTTCTCCATGTTTTTCCCACTTTTCTATTTCCCATCAGCTGCTGTAAACTAAGAAATGTAATTTTAATAATACTAGTCATGTTTAGAAACAAAATTGGAAGTAACCTTACACACAATATTGTGGTTACAGAAGGGTGTATCTGTGAACCGAATAACTGATGGACCTTCGTTTCATATGTTTTATCAATGAGATAAAAGTGAGTGGAGAGCAACTTGTACCAACAGGCTGGAAATGTAATCATAGATACTAGAAGTAACTATTCAATTACTCTTAGAGTTAGGCATCAAGCGAAAACAATGGTTGTCATTGTAACAACCACAATTCTTAATTCTGATGATTTAAACATACACAAAAGCTTTCCTCTAGAGGTAAACTTACTGGGTCGAAACCAGGTTGCGTCACTCTCCAGTCTACCCAGCTGTAAATGGATATCTGACATAGCTCTTGAGTTATGGAAGGAAAAGGCAGTGAGGAAGGGAACTGGTTACCAACTTCATAAAAAAGCTGGACCTATTATTAGTGAAGCCTTGAACACCTCACTCCCATATGGCGATTTCTGCTTTGGGACATTTTTTCCTTATAAGCTAGGTTTGGTTTGAAGGACCATCTTCATTGCACATGGACAACTGTCTCAGTGCTCTGATCTCCTCCCTTAGATAAAACTGAGGATCTCAGCACACATGCACAAACTCTGTAGCTCTCGGCGAGGATCCCAGTGTGTTTATACAGGAATCGCACATTCTATAAATATTTCGTGGTGGGTAGGTTTCTCAATTTTTAAATTTTGCCAGGGCAGTAACCATATGCCCTACTCTTTACAATTTCCAACTGCAGAAGGATTTTTAATGTGCGCAACTTGCACATAGGACCTCCTATTTCTTCATCTTTATCCGAGAAGGCTAGGCATCTGATCTCACTACCCAGGAGATCAGAGGGAGTAGGACTTCATTAGGAACCATTGGTTCTAAAAATAATTTCCATCATTTATACAAAAGCTAGGTAGATAAGAGGAGCCAGGGTATCGCATTGGTTAGTGCACTGGCTTCCTAGCTCGGTGGTCCATGGTTCGATCCCCTGTTGAGGTGGGATTTTTTTAGACCACAAACGGCTCCAGGGTTGACCCAGCCTCAAAAATTGGGTACCAGAACAACTCTGGGAAGGTTAAGGTGGCCGGCGTGAGGCTGACCATATCACCCCTAGTGTGCCGATGGTCAAGAAAATATGGGCCTAACACCATATTCCCAATATGCCTCAATGGACGTGTAACGGGATCCTCTACCTCCCTTTACCTTAGGTAGATAAGAGAAGTCAATTTATTAAACTCCTCAGTTGAAATGAATATTTAATGCTGAATCAAGTACCTGATGTTTCTTTCCATGTTTCTTTCGTGGCGCTCATAATGGTCAAATTCATTTCTTTGTTTAGTTTGTTTTGTTTAGACACTATTGATTATCAATTTCCTTTTTTTTTTAAACATAATTCACATTTTGCGTAATGTTCACTTTTTTTGTGTAGGAGATTTCCAATTTTTTTAAGTAAGGGGAGTAAGGGTTGCTATAGGTCTCATCCAAAAAACGAAAAATGCCTGCAACCAAGCCAACCTTACCTTCACGCGTGGTCCAATTTTTGGACCCGGTTGTTGCTGCTAATATCTTGTCGCAACTTATTCTGACAATGCATTCTGACTATATTCATTTTTTAATGCATGGGAAGGAACTCATGAAATTGTAGTCACTTTTATTTCTACAGTCGTCTAATCTTGATAGCTATCGTCCAGAAGTTGTCTTATCTTGATAGCTAGGGTTGCCGATAGTTGTGTGAACGATTTTTGAGTCATGTCCATTTATGGAGCACTCAGATCGCCAGTTCTTTGAAAACAGTTGGCAATCGCAATGTTTCAAGATTCATTTCCTTTTAAGGTAATAGGTCTTAAGTCGAACATCGTAGAACATTCTTCGTTTCGTAAATTGGCCTGAGTTGTATTCGATTCGCATGTTCTGCGCATGTCCCTTTTTGTGGCGGCGTTTTAAACGATTTCCGCCCAGGTCAGTCTGTGCTGAGAAGCTGTGAAGGCGAGACGTAGCTATGTGCTAGTCTTCGCTTAGTTTATTCAGGAAGGAGTCCTCATGATTGTTGTTCCTATCTTGAGATGATATATCTCTGTGTTATTCCTAATGCCTGGAGGCATATGTGATTATTCATTTAATTCCTTATGAACAGGTAATTAAATCCCTTTTTTGCTGAGTAACTTTATCGCCATCTTGTGATGTTGACTTTTGCTTAGCCTGCCTTATTCTAAAGTCTACGATATGACTAGTTTGCTCAGCTCATGATCCACTTAGATTGTCACGCATCGATTGATGCCTGTCCTACGGACTATTTGCTTCCTGAACTTTGTTGATGGATCTAGGTTTGATACCTTTGCTGTATAAGGAACATAGAGGACGATAATGTGGCGCTCAAAAGACACGCCTGTCTTGTTGAGGTCAAATCGAGGAGACCATATTTAATCTCCTAGTTGATATCTACTAGCTCTTATGGAAAGGGGAAGTTTACTACCTGACTACATGTACAGCTTGTCCCGATATCCTAAAAGGCATACAATGTACATTGATATTATGCTGTCTGCTGTGCCTGTTGAATCGACCACTTCGATGATACAATGACTGTTGTGAATATACCTGTGATGTTTTTCTGCATAACGATGTCCATGCTTTGTCATTGTGGCGTACAATATATATTACCAACAACATCACATGCAGTTCAACCATTTATTGACTTTATACGTTTATGAATTGATGTGACGTCCTTATCTGATACTCGACTTCATAAACACGTCACACATACACCAGACCACGACACCATAAGATCTTGCCTCATCATCCCTGGTGTCTGAGGGTGGCACACTACTCTGCAAAAGCCAGGATTATAATACCTTTGAGAGAAGCAGATGAAAGACAACACCCTCAACGTTGTGTGGCAAATGTGACATCATCCACAGAACATTTATACACAACAACACATTTTGCAACAACAACATTTGGTGGCCATAAGCTGGTTTGATCTGGTACCAGCAGACTCGGGGTCCCTTACCCGCTTCATTCAGCACTCTACAACAGTCTACAGTCAACATTCTTCAAGACAGTCAACATCTGCAAAATTTTCAAAGTACTCGGCGTTGTCCGGTAAATGTCAAAATTGCAATTTTTTGACTAAAACAGGAATTTGACAGTACCCGGCGTTATTGCATGTTGCCGGATAACACGGACTGCTGTTATCTTTAACGCAAGTCAAGCAAGTTGCTGCTGTCAAGGTTCCAGTGCTGTAGTTTTTTTAGAAGGTCAAGTGCCGATTCTTACAAGTTCTTGTGTTAAGAAGGTCAAGTACCGAGTGAAACTGGTAGCTGTTATATTTAAGAAGGACAAGTGCCGTAACAACTCAACACACAGTATTTCAGAAGCTCAAGTACCATCGTGTTAGCAGTGGAGCAGTTCAGATGTACCATCATCGTTGGATCTTCATTCTTTAGAACGCTGATTGTCATCTGTTTTTTTTTTCTGCTGTGGCTGACGTTTGGATACCCATAAGTTAAGTGGCCTGTTTGTTTGTGAACTGTGCCCTTATACTTCTACTGAGTCTTCTGTGTTTCATCTCATTCTTTTGTTTACATGTTATATGTTTATATGTTATTTGTATATTTATATTTATATATTTATGTTTCTGCGGGTTTTTCGGTTGGGCGGAGTCTCCCTTAGATCATACCACATGATAGAGGTCGTCTATCGTGAGCGTTTTCTATAGGGTGTGCAAATTTCCGATAATGGAATTTGCAAAGCGACTGCTGTTGCTATTTTTTGTTAGTTGTGATGACATGTGTTAGTATTGTTTTCGTTATTTTTCTGCATTCTTTAGTTTTGTTTTGATTTGTTTGTATTTGCTAGCCTCCTCTTTACTATAGTTTAGTTTCATACAACATTTTTGTTTATACACTGTGGTGGCATGTGTATTGTCTAATATCCTCGTAGATATCACATTTTTTTGTGATATTTCTTTCACATTTTTTGTGATATTTCTTTAATTTTCGCTTTATTTTTTGTTGATTTCTACGAATGTATTCGTATTGTTGCTAAATCTTTGTATTGTTTACATTGTATTGTTTACATTGTATTGTTTACAGTGTAATGTTTACATTGTTATTGTTTACATTGTGATTGTGTTTACATAGTCATTGGTTACACTTATAGTAGTTAATTCACATTTAATAGTGGGTTATGCTTATGCATTACTACTACACTGATGATTAATAAATGATGAATAGTATTGTGCACTATTGAATGGGAAGTGCACCTATGATCAA
This sequence comes from Oreohelix idahoensis, assembly GCA_024509875.1. Taxonomy (NCBI): domain Eukaryota; kingdom Metazoa; phylum Mollusca; class Gastropoda; order Stylommatophora; family Oreohelicidae; genus Oreohelix; species Oreohelix idahoensis. The sequence goes on along the minus strand of JAMPIV010017490.1, from coordinate 199,554 downwards.
GAGTTGATTGATGATATTTCAAAAAGGTCTATACACAAGTTCTTTGATATAAGACTTGTTTCCCACAGAGATTGGGATAATAATATAGTGTTGTGAGTAAACAAGTGCTTCATTTAAGACTTGTTATAATTAAATTTAGAATAAGATAATTAATTACTTCAGGTTGTGGACTCATATTATTACTCATCATGGCTACATTTGAGCACTTTATTGAGCAGGGTAAATTGCTTGGGAAGACTGGTGATAAGTTAGAAGAATTTGCAACTACTCAATATGATAAAGCAATGGAAGCTGAACAAAAGAAACTGCAAATGCAGGTGGATGAAAAAAGATTCCAAATGGAAATGGAAAAACAAAAAAGAGAAGCAGAAGCAAAAGCTGAAGAGAAAAGACTTGAGGCTGAAAATAAAAGACTTGAAATAGAGGCTGAAAATAAAAGACTTGAAAAAGAGGCTGAAAATAAAAGACTTGAAATAGAGGCTGAAAATAAAAGGTTAGAAAAGCAAGCTGAAGTTGAAGAAAGGAAGTTACAAAGAGAGTCTGAAGAGAGAAAAGCAAAAATGGAGCATGAAGAAAAACTCTTAGCTTTGGAAGTTGAGAAATTAAGGGTGATGAACATAGGTAATGCTAATGATGCAAATAAGGTCTCAGATAAGACTAATGCAAGCACTTTCAAACTTAACCTACCACCATTCAATGCTTCCATCGACGATATAACATTCTATTTGGACAGATTTGAAACTTCATGTAAAGTACATAACATAGATAAATCATTGCAGGTTTATCATTTGTCCAAAATACTTAGAGGTGATGCTTTGAGTATGTTAAGCATGGTAGATGAGCCTGACAAGAACAACTATGATGTTGTCAGGGCTATATTGTTAAAAAAAATACCAACTTGACGAAGACGGCTATCGTCTTCAATTTAAAAATATGTTACCAGAAACTGGTGTGCAATTCTCTGAATTTATTTCAAAGACACGTCTTACTTTTTTACGTTGGGTGGAGCTGTCTAAGACAGAAAAAACTTATGAAGGACTTATGGACTTAATACTTAGAGACAAAGTCATGTCTTCTGTCAACGAGTCTTTCCTTGCTTTTCTTCATGAACGTAAACCTAAAACAATAAAAGAAATGGAAGATTTCTGTAGCCAATACATAACTGCTCATCCTCACGCAACCATTGGTAACTCTAAAGTAAAAGAAGGTCTGCCAGTTGCTTCGGCAGCACCTTATAGTCAAAACACTAGTAATAGATTCCAACAAAATTTTGTTAAGAAAAGTAACCGTAGTTACGGTCAAAACTATGGAAATCAATTTCAGGGTGATTCTTCGTCGAAGAATTGGAGACGAGCTGACAGTCCTCGTTACTTCCAACATAATAATTTTAGGCATTTCAGAAGAGGATATGGTAACAGAGGTTTTTCCTCACGTAAACCTCAAAACCAAACAAATAGATGTTCACATCAATGTGGACATGATAATAATCATGGAAACTGTAGTTCGAAACATGATAACAGTTATAATAGAGACAATAATAACTACAGAGACAATAACAACAGTGATAACTTCAGAGGTAATAGTAGTCGCGGTAGATCTCAATACAAAAAAAAAAGAGATATCAGCAGGCTAACTCGGTTCAACAAGAATCTCAGGGAGCCTGTAATCAGGTTTCTGATAATAAAAACTCTGACGCTGTCACTTGTTCTTCATTTGACTTTGGAAGAGCAAACAAGTGCCCCCAATGCAGTACTTTGTTCGAACCGACTACAATATCGACTTTGAGTTGTGGTCACCCTCTCCCCCGCTCTTCCTGCTTCGGTTGCACATGACGGGAGAGGTTCTCTAATCCTACATAAGGGTCTTGTTAATAATACTCCGGTCTCACTACTTTTCGATTCCGGATGCACCACTATTGGTGTTAGACAATCGCTTGTAGATCCATCCTGTGCGACAGGAAGGGTTATCAAATGTGTCACATTTGGCGGCACTCTAGAGAAATATCCTACTGCTATAATTCACATTGCCACTCCTTTCTTTACGGGAGATGTGCATGCATGCCTGTCTCTTACCTAATCCAATTGCGGACCTTATTATTGGTCGTATCCACGGAGTTAGGGAATGTACCCCACAGCAGATTGCTGCTTGGGAAGATGATAATATGCAAGCTACCAATGCAGTGGTTACAAGAGCACAAGCTCTACAAACACCGCAAACTTCGTTGAATAATGATAATGAAGTTCATAGCCAAGATAGTACCTTGGTTATTTCTCGTGACTCGTTCATAAAATTACAAGAAGAAGATCCTACGCTAAAGAAATTCTTCATTCTTGCGAAGAAAGGTGATCCAAATAAGGATACACAAAGAAAATCTTGGATAGAAATGAAAAACGGCGTACTGGTACGTATGGTACAAGACTCGGCTACGTCAGCACATTCGCAAATTCTTGTTCCCAAGAGTATGAGAGTGCAAATATTGCAACATGCTCATGACTCGCAATGTGCTGGACACATGGGATTTTCCCGTACAAAGTCGAGAGTCCTTGCGGCTTTCTTTTGGCCCTTTGTTAACAAGGACATCCGTATATACTGCCGATCATGTCAGGTATGTCAGGAGGTCAAATCTAGAGGACCACGACATGCTGCGCCTATCCAGGCTGCTGACATCCCTATTCGGCCATTCCAGAAAATGGCCATAGATATTATTGGCCCTTTTAAGATAAAGTCGGCCAGAGGACATCAGTTTATTCTTACATGTGTCGATATGTGCACACGTTGGCCAGAGGCTATCCCTCTAAAGAGCATATCTACTACAGATATCGCAGATGCTCTTTGGCTGATATTTTCTCGCTTGGGGTTCCCCAGAGAAATACTGTCAGACCATGGAACTCAACTCATATCTGATACTATGTCTCAAGTAATGTCTACCTTACACATTAAAAGATCTCTCAGTAGCATCTATCATCCTATGTCTAATGGGTTAGTTGAGCGTCTGAATAGAACGCTCAAGACTTTACTTGGTAAGATAACTGAAGACCATCCTCAAGATTGGGACAGGGTTTTACCTGCGGCTCTCTTTGCCTATAGAGAGGTCCCAAATGAGCACACAGGATTTTCTCCCTTTGAACTTGTCTTTGGCGCGCGTCCGCGCGGCCCTATGTCTTTATTACACGATCTCATCACTGCCGATGATATTAGTGATGACACTCAATCTTCATATGAGTATGTCATTGCTCTGAGGCAAAAGATCATTGAGGCATGCAAACTAGCGACTGCTTCGTCAGAAATTGCTAAAGAAAAAGCAAGGCAGTTTGCTAACAAGAACAGATGTCTACGACAACTTTGTCCAGGTGACAAAGCATTCGTCCTACTCCCCAGTAGGGAAAATAGACTTCTGATTGCATGGAAAGGTCCATATGCAATAGTCTCACGAATTTCCGATGTTGACTATGTGGTCGATATAGATGGAAAGCATAAGACTTTCCATATCAACATGCTGACGGAATTTCATGAGCGTCCAGACTATTTGCTGCCTATTTTTCAGGCAACGGACGATTCTTCGGTACCTCATGGTCATTACTCATCCCTGTCTGTCATACAGGATGAGGAATCTGTTTTTTTTCTGATGTCGATCTCCCTCTTCCAGTGGTTCCACTACATTCTATGGAATCTTGGAAAGATGTGTCCATTTCTCCTAATCTTTCTGTTGATGAACATCGTCAAGTCTCGTCGATGTTACAGACATTTAAGGATGTTCTAACCGACATCCCTGGTCACACGAATGTCATAGAACATGACATAATTCTTACCGACAGTAATCCTATTAGGGTTAGGCCGTATCCTATCCCTATACACTTTCAGTCACAAGTGGAAAAGGAATTGGATGAAATGATCCAATTAAACATAATTGAACCATCGACTTCTCCATATTCTTCTTCCATGGTTATTGTTTGGAAGAAAGATAAGAACATACGAATTTGCGTTGATTATCGCAAATTAAATCAAGTCACAAAGTTCGATGCTGAACCTATGCCTTTACTAGAAGATCTACTTATTAGACTTTCTAATTTTAGATTCTTCACTAAACTTGACTTGTCAAAAGGTTATTGGCAAGTGCCTTTAGCAGATCATGCCAAACATCTGACTGCTTTCTCTACACCTAGGGGTTTATTTCAATGGAATGTAATGCCCTTCGGTCTTATGAACGCCCCTGCTACTTTCGTTCGCATGATGCGTCGAATTCTTTCTCATCGTTCAGATGTCATCGCTTACTTAGATGATATCTGTCTCTTCAGTGATTCTTGGGAAGATCACTATCTGGGTTTATATGACCTACTGTCTACTCTACGTGAGTATAATCTGACAGCAAAACCTTCTAAAGCTTATATTGGTTTTGGTGAAATTTCTTTCTTGGGTCATCGTGTTGGTCATGGTCTCTTGAAGACAGAAGACCACAATACTTCGAAAATATTGAACATCTCTGTACCTAAGACGAAGAAACAAGTCCGGAGTCTCTTAGGTTTAATTCAATTCTATGGGAGATTTATTCCGAATCTATCTTCGATAATGGCACCTCTGTCAACGTTGTTGAAGAAAGGGTCGCCTAATCTGATTCGTTGGTCTCAGGAATGTCAATTTTCCTTAGACCAGATTAAAAGTATATTTTTTTCTCCTGCCATCCTAAGATTACCTACTCTTGATAGAACTTTTGTTCTTCGAAGTGATGCTTCATCCACTGGGATTGGAGCAGCACTTATGCAGGAATATGCTGAAACTCTGCATCCTGTCATGTACATTTCTAGAAAACTAAATGCGGCAGAGAGGAACTACTCGGTTTTAGACCGTGAATTGTTAGCTATGGTTTGGTCTATTCTCAAACTACAAAGATTCCTCCTGGGCGCACATTTCATTCTAGAAACTGATCAGAAAGCTCTTACAGCTATTCAGACTAAGAACTTGAAGAGTTCGAGATCCACTCGATATGCTATTGCTCTTCAACCTTTTCACTTCACGGTACGAGCTATCCGTGGGTCGGATAATGTGATGGCTGACATTCTGTCTAGATGCCCACATGATTCCAACTAATACTTCTGTTCTATTTCTATATATATGACAGAGCCATAACACACCTATATTACTACAATACATTAGCACATCTGTCCTCACTTTAGGTGAACACATACTATTGTGCTTTGTTATCATCTTCTTCTGTTCCCATCTTTAATATAAGAAGAAGACTGAGTAGTTAATATAAGGGCCGAAAGTTCACTCGGTCACAATTATTAATAATAATGTATTGTATAGTATGAAACATAATGGCTATTAAATAGAATTATATTGTTTGTTTTTTCTCAGCATGTTATTGTTGATCTGAGAAGCTACCTTTCTATTGTCAAACATGGAGAGTTCCACATTGTACAGTTTCTTTGGAACGACAGGAGATGTGTCCTGGATAGTCATTTATATTTAATTTCATTGTGTAATGGTAATATTAAACATTTAGATAATGTAATATTTAACATTCAATATCAGATGTGTACATCCATTCTAAGCGGTATTAGATTATGACACTGCTATTTGATTATAATGATATGAACTTGCATATTTATTTTGTATTTTCATGCAAGCGTAATGTGTGTTGGTGGCACCTCCCCGATATATTTTTTAAATCAGATTTTTTATCTGTTGAGAAATATTCTCACCAGACACTTTATGTGTCAATTTAGCCTCATATTAGGCAGTGCAATTACTTATCCCCGCATAATTCGTGCGTTGTTAAACTGTTTTTGGTTTTACTCTTGGATATTTAAAAAAAAAAAAATGTTGCACATTTTTTTTTTTATCGGGAGGTGGCGGTAATGTTGCTGCTAATATCTTGTCGCAACTTATTCTGACAATGCATTCTGACTATATTCATTTTTTAATGCATGGGAAGGAACTCATGAAATTGTAGTCACTTTTATTTCTACAGTCGTCTAATCTTGATAGCTATCGTCCAGAAGTTGTCTTATCTTGATAGCTAGGGTTGCCGATAGTTATGTGAACGATTTTTGAGTCATGTCCATTTATGGAGCGCTCAGATCGCCAGTTCTCTGAAAACAGTTGGCAATCGCAATGTTTCAAGATTCATTTCCTTTTAAGGTAATAGGTCTTAAGTCGAACATCGTAGAACATTCTTCGTTTCGTAAATTGGCCTGAGTTGTATTCGATTCGCGTGTTCTGCGCATGTCCCTTTTTGTGGCGGCGTTTTAAACGATTTCCGCCCAGGTCAGTCTGTGCTGAGAAGCTGTGAAGGCGAGACGTAGCTATGTGCTAGTCTTCGCTTAGTTTATTCAGGAAGGAGTCCTCATGATTGTTGTTCCTATCTTGAGATGATATATCTCTGTGTTATTCCTAATGCCTGGAGGCATATGTGATTATTCATTTAATTCCTTATGAACAGGTAATTAAATCCCTTTTTTGCTGAGTAACTTTATCGCCATCTTGTGATGTTGACTTTTGCTTAGCCTGCCTTATTCTAAAGTCTACGATATGACTAGTTTGCTCAGCTCATGATCCACTTAGATTGTCACGCATCGATTGATGCCTGTCCTACGGACTATTTGCTTCCTGAACTTTGTTGATGGATCTAGGTTTGATACCTTTGCTGTATAAGGAACATAGAGGACGATAATGTGGCGCTCAAAAGACACGCCTGTCTTGTTGAGGTCAAATCGAGGAGACCATATTTAATCTCCTAGTTGATATCTACTAGCTCTTATGGAAAGGGGAAGTTTACTACCTGACTACATGTACAGCTTGTCCCGATATCCTAAAAGGCATACAATGTACATTGATATTATGCTGTCTGCTGTGCCTGTTGAATCGACCACTTCGATGATACAATGACTGTTATGAATATACCTGTGATGTTTTTCTGCATAACGATGTCCATGCTTTGTCATTGTGGCGTACAATATATATTACCAACAACATCACATGCAGTTCAACCATTTATTGACTTTATACGTTTATGAATTGATGTGACGTCCTTATCTGATACTCGACTTCATAAACACGTCACACATACACCAGACCACGACACCATAAGATCTTGCCTCATCATCCCTGGTGTCTGAGGGTGGCACACTACTCTGCAAAAGCCAGGATTATAATACCTTTGAGAGAAGCAGATGAAAGACAACACCCTCAACGTTGTGTGGCAAATGTGACATCATCCACAGAACATTTATACACAACAACACATTTTGCTACGCAACACCGGTGCTCCCTGTTTCTACCAACACGGCTATGGTGAATGGCAAGCATCTGGCGTCAACAAACCAGATCCCTGGAGTCTACTGGGGTAAAACTCTAGACTATGTGTGAGGCCCCAACGGGCTGATCACCCGTTTGCCAGTCACTTCGATTACGGAAACAACAGCAGATGGATTGATTTGCCGTTGCCCTAAAGACGCCAATAGGCATGATGGGAAACAATGGCAAAGAAAACCTATCTGCTGTTGCCCTAAGACGCCACTAGGCGTAATGGCCACTGACTGCTTTGACGGTCGGTGGCTAAGGACGGAAGAAGAAGAAGAATGTGTGAAGTAACCCTACAGAAACCTCTGACAGAGCAAGTCCTCCATTAGATGCGGCCGATGCTGGACCCACCGGCGCGTGGACACGTCCCGATCCCCATCGAGACTTGCCCGGGGAGCACACCCCAGCTCAAAAAGAACAGAGAAGGCTACCCTCCAAACCTCCGAAGTTTTGCAGGCAGTATTAGGATGTGCAAGAAATGGACAGGAAGACTCCATAACTTCCCCCACCAAAGATGGAACATGTCAGCCTAATTGGCGTGGATACCCAGCAATGGAAATGGGACATGTACGCATCATACAGTTAATGACTATGTTCGGCTTTATTACACGAAATGGGGCTGCCACTGTGGATCATCACCAGGCAGGCAGGGCCCCAGACCCCCAGCCTCGAAAGGGTCCACCAAAGGCTACTGAAGAGGACTCTGCGTATCGGGGACCCAGGATTAAGCAGAGTAGAGCTACCGGCCAAACCAAAAATAACACAATTAAGATTATGCAATGGAACAGTGAAAGTGTAATGAAGAAAAAACTTGAATTGCAGAACTTCCTCTAGAAAGAAAAGATAGATGTTCTGTGCATCCAGGAAACTCACTTGAACAAAAGCAGCAGATTCTCTATCAGAGGCTCTGAATGTTTCCGACAAGACAGACTAGGCCACAAAGGTGGGATCATCACTATGATAAGAAACAATATCCCCACTACCTAAATCGCACGAAACCTAGAGGATTCTGAACATCTCACCATCAAACCACACAACACCAGAACCCCTGTTTGTAACAAACTTCTACTGCCCAAACAATAAAAAACTAAACCTTAGGAAAATTCCCCTTTAAAAATCAAACCACATCATAGTGGGAGACTTCAACAGCCACTCACCCAGTTGAGGATACCCAGCCATGGACTCATGAGGAGAAGAAGTAAAAGACTGGATGATTGAAAACTGACTAGTCCTCATAAATAAGCCACAAGCAGAGCCAACCTTCTACTCCAGATGATGGAAATCTCAGAGCACACCAAATCTTGCTGTTGCAACAGAGAATATCCAGCGTGTGACAGAAAGAGCAGTAACCAAACAACTTGGAGGGAGTGACCATAAACCTATCATCCTCACAATAGAAGGGACCTACTTCACAGAAAAAAGACATAAAATTGCCAGCTGGAACTACAAAAAGGCAAACTGGAATGCCTACCAAACCCTCACAGAAGAAAAACTGGAAGTACACTTTGATACAAGAAATGTGAGGGAAAATACAAAGATACTAACATAGTCTTGGAAGCTGCCAACAAGAATATACCCAGAGGCAGAAGGCATAATTACAAACCCTTCTGGAACAGAAAACTCTAAGAGATTCATGATCTGCTGCAAGATTCAAAATGGAAAATAATCCAACTGAAACTAACATCATTGAACAATACAGACAACAAGCTATATTCAGAAGAGAAAAACTGAACTGCATCAGATCCAGCTGGAGAGAAAAAACTGCAACATTTAAACATGGAAAAAGACACCACAAAAATATGACAACTGGTCAAATGACTCAATGAAGACATCAAACCCCAAGGAAGCATCATTATTGAAGAAAATGGAAAATCCTACACTGGCTCACAGGCTGCAAACGTTCCAGCAAACTTCTACGCTGAAGAAAGCACAATGAAGATGACAAGAACAAGAACTGCTGAAATAAGACAAGAGAAAAAAACCTTCTCCAAATTCAGCAGCCATGCCCAGACTCAATGACCTCACTCGTTCAAATAACAGAACTGAATATAGTGTGATAGGGTGGGCGAGATGGTGATGATGATAGTATTGTGATATGTGATCACTCTCTTTTCACACTCGCACCGACCCGAACAACAATAAAACTCTTGATTCTAGAGGCAGGGGCTGTATTTATTTTTACAACCCATTCAGTGACTCAGCAAACATTAAACAAATAAACCAACGAACATAACAAAACAAAACAAAACAAAACACCCAGCATGTGCCCGATTGCTAATTGTGCTCAAGGCATTTACAGCTTGGCTCTGTGTGTCTTACTTCGTCTGTTCTCTCTGGGCGGCTGTGGCAAAGTAGGCCCGCTTGCCGGACGCTATCTCTTTTTATAAACCGCTAAGCCTAAACACTCAACTTAGTCCGCGCGCGCAGTAATGCGCTACTTAAACAACACTCGCAATATTTTGCTCTAGAAGGCATGAAAACACAAATATACACAACTATTTCTAGAGCAAAAACACAATTCTACACCACAATTAATTTCTAGGCATTATTATGGCCTAATTACATATCTTCTACTTCAGATTTTTCACAACCTAGGCTCGCGCCGTCACATGAGCTGACAGTCACGTGGGCCGACCGAAAATATATGGGGGACAAACATGCCTTGAACTGAAGTGGGGGTGGGGCCTCAGGGGTGTCTTCCCGGCACCATCACATATCTCCCTCCTGATTTTGTTGTCGTCCCGACAACATCACTCCCTCTGGCGCTTCAGTTGTAACCTCTCAGCTCGTTGATGCTGCGCAGGACTCTTTCTGAGCGGCGATGCTTTGAGCTCAGATTCTGTTTTCGATACAACCCGGCTGGGGACACTCTTGGTCGTCATGTCTCCTGTTGTACGTTGTCGGGCTGTCAGCCGCTGTGGTCTTGAAGACTCGCTCACCTGTGCCGCGTCGCTGTCTGCCCGTGACATCTGCTTGTCAGTGCTTGCAGCTGTCGACTTTGAAGGGAGATCGCTCTTGCTGTGTTTTCCACTCATTTTGTGTGGACGGTGGCTTACGTTCCCCACAATCTGCCTTTGATGAGTCTCCTCTGCTGAACCTTGATTTGCACTCCTTCCTATCTGCTTAGGACGGGTTTTCTCCCCTAGACGACGGCCAATTTTCTCGGCGCCCTTAGTGTGACAGTTGACGTGTCCCTCTCTTGGCTTGCGCCCTAAAGGCAACCTTGTTGCGGCAGTACGTCTCGGGAAAGAGCTCCTTGAGGGACAGGTGGCTATCAAGTGTTCAGTGGACTTGCATCGAAAACATCTCTTCGGAAGCGGGCCTTGAGGGCACTTGGCTGCCATGTGGTCTGACAGGTCTCCACAATTGTAGCATCTTATCTTTCTGGGCTTCCTCTGTGCCATGGGTCGCTTCCTGCTGCCCTTACACTCTTGACCGCCAATGCCGCATACATAAATTGCTTCCATGCCCTGGGCCGATGGTTTGCTGTCAAACTCTACTTGTTCATTCCTCGCCAGACTCCGGAATCCCTTTCTGAAGATCTTGGTTTGATGTACAAATACATCAATACCTCCATCATCTGGCGTGATGAACCCCCATCCCCTGTGGACACTATACCACTTGCACATCCCTTTTCGCCTTGTCGGTGCCACTGCGTTTATCTGTGCTGTCAGCTCACAGCTTTCCTTGACAACAGCCTGACTCTCACATACAAGAAGGGCTAGTTGCGGTTCCTGCAGACACACCTCTTCGTCTTGCGTTGGCTGTTCCCGCGGCTGGCATGGTGCTCTCTTTCTCTGCACCTCCTCTTGCGCTGGCAAACTGGACTGTGACATCTGTGCTAGCTGGGCCTTTAGGAGAGATAATTCTGCTTTAAGTGCCTCCTTTTCATTCTGATCTTCTGCACTTGCTATCTGCACCAGTGTCTCTGGCTTCTTGACTTCACAGAAAACAGCACATTCCCTAGGCCCCTGACTCCCGGCCTGGAAATTCCTGGTCGTCTCACTGACTGGTGGTTGCTCGCTGTAGGCTCTTTCTATTATCTTGAGTAACTGCTCAGGGCTGGCCTTGGCTCCGCCATGTATCCGTAATTCTTTAGATACCCATGGTGTAACGTTGTTCCAGATCATGTCTAGCTTGTCTTCTGCCCAAAAAGGCGCCACCTTCCACATCTTCCACAAACTCTTGCCAAGTGGGACTCCCCTCTCCGTTAAATAACCTTATCTCTGGCCCCTTCACGTACAATATCTTCACAGGCGCATTGATCGATGCCATCTTGCTGCAAGACCGCACTGCTGGGTGTTTACAATATTTGTTCGTTTGCTGTTTGCTCAGTGTCACTGTCTGCCTAATCCTGCCGACGACGCCAATTGTGATAGGGTGGGCGAGATGGTGATGATGATAGTATTGTGATATGTGATCACTCTCTTTTCACACTCGCACCGACCCGAACAACAATAAAACTCTTGATTCTAGAGGCAGGGGCTGTATTTATTTTTACAACCCATTCAGTGACTCAGCAAACATTAAACAAATAAACCAACGAACATAACAAAACAAAACAAAACAAAACACCCAGCATGTGCCCGATTGCTAATTGTGCTCAAGACATTTACAGCTTGGCTCTGTGTGTCTTACTTCATCTGTTCTCTCTGGGCGGCTGTGGCAAAGTAGGCCTGCTTGCCGGCCGCTATCTCTTTTTATAAACCGCTAAGCCTAAACACTCAACTTAGTCCGCGCGCGCAGTAATGCGCTACTTAAACAACACTCGCGATATTTTGCTCTAGAAGGCATGAAAACACAAATATACACAACTATTTCTAGAGCAAAAACACAATTCTACACCACAATTAATTTCTAGGCATTATTATGGCCTAATTACATATCTTCTACTTCAGATTTTTCACAACCTAGGCTCGCGCCATCACGTGAGCTGACAGTCACGTGGGCCGACCGAAAATATATGGGCGACAAACATGCCTTGAACTGAAGTGGGGGTGGGGCCTCAGGGGTGTCTTCCCGGCCCCATCACAATAGCAATCCAGAATCTTAAGAAGAAGGCCCCTGGGCCAGAAGGAATCACAAATGAAATGATCCAGCATCTAGGACCTCACAGAAAGGCCAGAATATCAGACCACTTCAATGAGTCGTGGACACAAGGGATCTTCCCAGAAAAATGAAAGGAGGCAGAAATAATACCAGTTGCAAAGAAAGGGAAATCAAAAACTAACAAATCAAGCTACTGCCCCATCAGCCTGTTAAGCTGCCTCGGAAAAGTAATGAAAAGGATGGTCAACAACAGGCTTTAAAATTACCTGGAAGAAAACAAGCTACTAGATGACTGCCAATCAGGCTTCAGAAAACACAAATGCACTGACAATCAAACAGCATATCTCACCCAAGAAATTGAAGATGCTTTCCAGAAAAAGTCAAAACTCCTAGCTACTTTCTTTGATCTCACACAGGCATTTGATAAAGTCTCCCTTAGTACTGCTAAAACTAGTCCAGAAAGGAATCGGAAGCAGAATGCTACAGTGGATTAAGAGCTTCCTACATGGAAGACATGCAAGAGTTAAACTCCAGGGAAAGAAAAGCAGAATGGTTGTCATACCAGAAGTGGTCTCACGGGGAGGAGTACTATCCCCAACACTCTTTATCATCTTCATAGACGACCTGCCAAAGCTATTCACAACATACATCCACAGGGCACTACATGCTGACGATCTTGCTATATGGACATCTGAATACACAGAAGTTACAAAAGTGAGAATGCTTGAGGCAATAAATAAAATTGAAGGCCAAAACCTGGGGCATCCAAATAAACAAGAATAAGACTGTCACTACACTCTTCTCCCTCTCCACCAAACCTGAAAACTATACTCTCACACTGGACAACACTCCACTGCCAAAAGAGGACAACCCTGTATACCTGGGATAAAATCTGACAAAAAAACTGACATGGGGATCACATATCGAAGAAACAGAAAGAAAAGCCACACGCAAACTGCAGTTAATGAAAAAACTGTCGGGAACCAGCTGGGGAGCAGATATACAAATCACGAAGCATGTCTCCGTAGGAAATATCCGCCCAACTCTGGAATATGGAATGGGCACATATGCAACAGCAGCAAATACAAATCTCCAGAAGCTGGAAAAAATACAGAATGCAGGACTCAGAATCATTACAGGAGGACTAAGGAGTACACCAATAACAGCAATGGAAGCAATGGGAGGACTAAGGAGTACACCAATAACAGCAATGGAAACAACAGCAGGATGGCAAAATCTAAGAGAACGCAGAGATGAGATAATCACCATCATGACAGAAATATTCAGACACCTAAAACAGCACCCCATGCACGAGAAAATAAAAGAACTAACCAAAAACTGACTGAAAAGATCAAGCTTCAACCACCTATCAAGACAGCTGATGGTTGGCAATGGAGAAGTAACCTCAGAAAACCCAGAGGAATGGGAGCAGCTAGTAGTATACTACAACATCACAAACACCATTCCCACGTATACTGTACACCTTACAATCCCAGGCATTGAGAACAGAACTGTGGAGACTCCCACTATTCTGAAAACGAAAACACTGGATCACCTCAACAACCAATAACCCAGTCAACAGTGGATTCATGTCTTCACTGACGGATCTTCAGAAGAAGCAGTAAGAAAAGGAGGAGCAGGGATCCAAATGTGCCCGTATTCACATAGATAGTATTTTAGGGGTAAAACTGGTTTGGGGTTCTATTTCATTTAATTTAACATTCTTCTATATAAATGAATAATCCGTCGGAAAATTATTAAAGCAGGTCAGAATAGCTCGATAGGTATATATGTTATAGCGAGAATGCGTGTTACATTGGCACACCAACTAAGAAGCAGGTATTGTGCCAATGTATTAATTGTGACCAGTTAATTAAGGAGCTATTCTCCGTTGAAGGAATTAAAGGACAGCAAAGGAAGCATTCCGACGGTATTCTATCTTTTTAGTTACATAACCTATAATTGACAAGTTCGAGTTCACAGTATAAATATATTTAAGTTGGCGGTATCAATATATTTAAGGTTGCTGTGTCAAGTTTGAGTTAACTGGATGATCCTCCAGAGGTATTGTTTAACTTGATCAAAGGGTACGGGATCCAGGTTCGTATTCAGATTTTGATAGCTGGAAGTAATCACAATGTAATATAAAAGGCAGTACGGTCCATTTTTTCCCTATAGAGTTCCTAAACAATGTGCAAGTCAAACTCAACAACTTCCAACAGCATTTTAAGCAAAGTCCGACGTTGTATATGAAAAGTTTATTTTGGTTTCTTTCAGATGTATGGCGGTAAATTACAAGATGATCCTATTCTCAGTTCACTAACATTCATTTCCTCATACGAAATCATCTCATAAAATCCATTAGTGCATTTTGATGAGCTTATGTATATCTATTTCATCCTGTCTACTATGCGTAAGTCTAAGTCGAGACCTTTTACCAACCTGAAGTATATGTTGTCATAGGGCTAGGGGTCAGGTTAGCCATTATTCTCTTGCCAATATAAAGTGGCGGTCAGCAAATCTGCTAGGAACCTAAGGCTCTTGGACTATCCGGAATGACCTGGCTTTGGCTCCTGGCTTTTACTCTTCTTTGACTCTTCTTTGACTCTTGTTTGGCTCTCTCTTGCTAAGGGTTTTGGGCCGTCAATATATACAAACTGGTTCCTAAGACTGTTTGGGGGGAAGTTACTTTGATTTGTCAGTCAATACGGATATGTTTGAGATGAACTATTTCATTGGCGAAGCCATTAGTTAAGATGGATATTCCACTAGTTTTGTCGATGTCATATTTACGTCACAAGTTTCGACACAAGTTTCTATGATAGCGAATGGTATAAGCTTTTATTCGAGGGTATTTTTAATTCTGTTTAGAGGTTTTCAGGTCTCGTATCATTTCCTGTAACTGTCTAGAAGTCTTTATTTTAAAATGTCGATAAGAGGCTATGTGAAAATTACGTCATCAATAACTTGCACACTGAAATTATTTAAAGGATAATTACTAAACTACTAATGTGATCATCATTCCGGTTACACAAATACTAATGCCAAACGCACCAAAAATAGAACAGTCAATTGCTACTGGAGAACTCTCAACAAACTACAGGGCAGAGCTACAGGCAATCCTAGAGGCTACAAAGATACTGGAGGAACAAAGACTCAAAGGATCAAATATAGTCTTCTTATGCGACTGCATGTCAATTCTCCAGACTATTCAAAATGAACCTGAAGATCTCTTAACAAGAACAGCCATAGAACATCTGAACCAGCTGTCCGTCAACTAACAAAGTTTCACTGCAGTGGATTCCTGCACACTATGGTATTGCAGTAAATGAGGATGGGTGTGAAAAAAAAATCGAAAAAAGGTAATTCGTCTTACGAGGACAAAAGACAAAGCCAATAGCCAACGTTACAACCACAAGGCCTTCGTCAGGGAAAGGAAAGAAAGTGAAGGCTAGATAGGACACATAAGAAGCTAAATAAATATAAAAATTGAACCTAGGTACTTCCCTGAAGGAAACTTCCCGCAAACGGACTGGCGTGCCCGGAAAAGGAAATGACTGCAGTAAATGAGGCAGCCGACAGACTGGCAAAAGTAGGCACCCAGAAGGAACAGTGTCACCACAGAGTCTCAATGGACTGAGAGTCTGACACAATGACTGCCTTTGTTAATGAAGTTTCAGTTAGCCACTTTAAGGCTGCAGTAGCTGTCTCTACCTCCATTCTCATGCTGGAAGTTGTTATCTTGTAAGTTCCACCATGTTCAGCGACGATTCTGTCATTTACTCTAGCAGAGAAACCCCAACCTGATTTCTCACCACGGATCACAGACACATCATATACACAATGGCATCATTATTCCCAGCATGATCATGTATCAGTTGATTAATTTTCAGTTCTGCTTTCTCATTGCCCCAAGTTCTACCTCTTGGGCCTATAGCTTCCGAGAGTATCAGGTAGGATCTGTGCATTTTCGAGGTGATTCGTTATTTTCCGTGCTATCTTTTCTAGTAGTTAACCATAGACATTTTGCATTGTGATAATTCTATAGCTGCTCAGAAGTGTGGGTCTTTACCAGGTTTAGGAAGTGCCCGTAGGTAACTATGTAGCCAGTCTTCCATCACCGCAGCATTCAGTATACTGGTGTTGAAATCACTCATCACATTCTTAATGCCCGTGTCACCGAGCTGTTTTATGTGGTGACCATCAGGTCCAGAGGCAGTGTTTCTGCTGGTTTCTAAAGTGCACACGTCTTCTTCAGATATGAGGTCGAAATATATGTTGCCTCTTCTGTCGCTTTCCAAATTACGGTCTATAATTTCTTGGCGGGCAGCTTTATCTCTCTGAGTAATATAACGCTCGAGTAATGCATGTCCCCTTTCAGCATCGGTCTTCAGGCTTATCCCTGTCAAGCTGAGAACATTAGGAATTGGTTAGCTTGTACTTTTCCTCCTCATTCTTCGATGGAAGGACAAGAATTTCTGTAGTGTTTTGTCAGTGTCCACCTGTGCCACAAAGGCTTCCCACAGTGTTGTCCTTGGCTTCTCTTGCCAAGCCCTTGAAGTTACTGATGGCTCTTTGCTTTTTCTCCTTAAAATTGTCCACCTCTTCGCAACTCATTTTCCTTCTCCTTCAAGCTATCCGCCATGACTTTGTCTCTCATTCCTTTTCCAGCCATGCTGTCTCCACTGTCTCCTTCTACCAGGGTTGGTGTGTAAAAGGTGTTCGAGTTGTCTTTTGTTTTGCAATTTGATGCAATATGTGCACAGGGCCTGTATGAATGATACTGGAAAGTCTGTTTCAGTTTCCTATGTCTGGTGGTATTTCACTTCACAATGAGCACTACACAGGGTAGGTGATCGCTTACTTCAGCTTGCAAAACATCCCAACATGCAAAGGTGGTGGCAGCACTAGAAATCAATGCCAAATCTTTGACACCATCACGATCCCCTGGTCTAGTTGCCAGTCTTGTTGGGCGTCCATCCTTTAAAATGGATAGGTTTGAGCCGAGTAAAGCCTGGCTCAAGGCAACACCCTGTCTATTTTCCATGGAGTTCCCCCACTCCATAGATCTATCATTAAAATCACCAACAATAAGGCACACAGTATTAGGTTTTTCGGACAATTCTGTCAGGAACATTTAGCTATCCTCTTCCAGAAAGCGATTCTCATAGGCATATAAATTTAAGACTTGCCATTTTTGACCAGTTTATATGCAGTACAATCCCCTGCAATTCTGCATCCTCATAAGAATGGACACTTGTATCTAGCCACGCATGAGGGAGTTCATTCTTCACATACATCACTTGCCCTTGTCAGCCAGGCCCACATGGATTTGTGTAACATCTGTAACCTGGGCAATTGACAACAGTATTCACATTTAATTTGGTCTCCTGTGTGAAAGAATGGGGCGACCCCTCTCGATCTCATTTTTGTACTGATTTTTATTGTGTGCTTTCAATTGTCGCACTTTCTTTCTTTCTGTCTTTCTCTGCCATGTGTAGCAGATATTATGTATTTTCCTTCTTACACTCCTCTCAGGGATAAGTTATTACGTCTGTTTTTTTCCCGTCCCTTCGCTAAGCTTTGCAAGGTGTGGCAGAAATAATATTAACGACAGACAGGTTGGTAAAATTCCTTTGTACCAAATCTTGGCCTCGACAGATTAGCCCCATGAAAATGCCAGCGTATTTGCTAATCGCTGATAAAGGCCAGAGTACAGGACAGATAACGAGATTGCCCGTCTGCGAATAGATTACTTTCTGACAAAGTAATAATTTGTTACATCTGAAACACAGTTTACAGATGTGTCTGTGAGTTCGTATGCCAGGCAATCGGATGTTTACAGCCCTTTTTCAGAAAAGTAATGTTTGAAATTTTGCACTAGATGAGTCATGCAAAATATTCAAATCAGATTGACTGATCATTTGAGCTCCATAACAAAACGATGCGGGGGTAGGAAGGCATATAACCTGACATGTTTCAGTGGGTTTTTTTCACTGTGAAAATTTACTGTGAGATTCACACATGCCAAACACACCAGACTTGCCAGCAGTTAGAATTCAGAATTTCCATTTATCAGACCGGACACCTTTTATTGGAGTATTCATCCGGTCTTTCAATTCAGCCCAAGTAATCTCTAACATTTTAAATAAGGAAAACTGGAATATCTGAGGAAACTGAAACACACATAGTCAGAGAGGAAATTATGTTATTAAAGAAATGACACCCCAGACGCGTGTAAGAGGTCGATTCAAGTCTCTTTTACCCATCTGAGCAAAAAATGTCTGTGAGCCAGGATTGGCTTATTGGTGGTACCAGCAGAAAGTACTATCTCTGGAACAAGAAGGGACAAGTGGCCTATGCTTTAAGATGAGGGACCAACTTTGTAAACTCTCCTTGACATTTCTGGGAAATGAGCTACACCCGACAACCTTGACCAGCGACGAGTGTGAGCAGTGTAAAAAGAACCCATCAGGGGGAGCAGAAACTACTATTGGCAGCTAAGTGCAAAATATACGCTGCCAAAGTGAACTTTTTTTCATCGACTCTACTAGCAATCAATGATGAAACTTTTCTTCTAAACTATTCAATTAATTTCAAACTGTTAAAACTTAAGTGATTATTAAATTTTGTTATTTGTAATTTTACAAATTTAACTTCAATTTAATCCTTTTAAATGTACTGCATGTTTGTCTCTGTCGTGGAACGACTTCTCACCGATTCTTTTCTTCTGTCTATTATTTTATATCTCTACTAAAATCTCTCGCTAGATTTTAAAATAATTCCCTTCAGTTGACTTTTTCATTCTTATAATGAAAAAGTCTCTCTCTCTCTCTCTTAGATTTAACAGTATTTTACTAGCTCAGGATTCTCGGTCCAAGGTAATAAATTATTCACTTCGCCAGCAAAAGTCGAAGGTGGAACACGGTACAACGATTCGAACAGGAAGTCGACCGTCTTTGTTGTTCACGAACTGGACGCATGTAAAACAGCCGGAAACGATGGACGCTAGTGCGAATTGAAATGAAGGTAACTTGATACCCCTGGGACCAGAAGATGTATTTGCAACAATGCCACCCAAATCACAGCCCACCCCTGCCCGGGAACCAGCTGGAATTTTGGGAGGGAATTTTAAGCGGTCATTCTTCTTGTAACCATTGTTGGAAGCAGATGTGATTGTATGGGCCTCGGTCGAGGCTACTTTGTACTTGTTGCAAAATATCCTTAGTGAATTCGTTGAGCGAAGTAAGTAGATCTAATACTGCTGATTTTATAACATGAATAATCATATGTTTATCAACAGCTTGCTATTGCAGTAACTTTTTGTAAAGTTTAAATGCATTTCATTTTCAGGGACAATAACTGTTATTTGCATCTTTACAGATCACTCAAACTAATGTATGAGTTTGCAAAGTTCCTAAACCTAATTAACTCCTGATCTTTATCTCACAGCCTGGCAGAAATAAGACAGGGTTAAAATAATTGATGTATATTATTGTTGTTACTTTGAGATTTGCATATTGATCCAAGCAAAATAGAAGTGTATTAGTGGTTCTTCTATTTTCTATTTCTTATAAGACTTCTGTGTTCTCTGTCAAGACTACAAACTTGATAACAGTGTCTCAATCACTTCTTCTCACTTTGTCACATAAGGGACATTAATGTGTTTTTTCATTATGGAAGGTTCTTTACATGTATTTAATGCAATCCTATGCATATACCATGTTGTATGATTGAAGAACTATTTTATGTATGATTGAAGAACTATTTTATTATCAGTTTATGAATGTTATTTGCTACAGGAACCAGGACTTTAAGAATGCTTGCAATTATTTAGCTATTTAATGAATTTACCACTTGACTGACAAAATGTAAGTCAGCAGTTCTCAAGCCTTGAGACCATGACGACCCTTCAAATGATTTACTGCTCGAGTAAGCAAGAATGTAAATCATTGGTTCTCAGACCTTGGCAGCAATGACACCCCACCAAGTTAAAGCAGCATAGGAAACTATTACCCAGTGGTTCTCAAACCATTGTTGACAGTGACCCCGGAATTAAAATACTGCTCTATGGGCACTAGGTGAACCAGTGGTTCTCAACCATTTGATGACCCCAGCCCCTACCTCACAGTTTGTGAAACTCATTGCCACATGGGGAAAACCACTGCTGTAAATAAGCAGACAGCCAGATAGAGACTGAGAACTCAAGATACACTATAATGTCAGTTAAGAAGTGGTAGTTCATATCTAATAGATAACACAGTTACTAAATAGTAGTTAACCTTGTGTTAATTTAATTTCTGATGGACGCTTACCGGCCATCAGACTTAGGAGATGACTGCTCTTGAAACCACTAATGGGATTTCAATTGTTTCCAGTCCACCCAGGTTGCGGTTACAAACTACAAACCAGGTTGCGGTTACACAGTATTTAACTAGGTTGCGGTTACGAGGTACTAACCCAGGTTGCGGTTACAAAGAAAAAAACCCAGGTTGCGGTTACAACGTACAAATCCAGGTTGCGGTTACCAGATACCTAAACCAGGTCCAGGGTACAAGTCCATGGTACCAAGATTACCCTTACCCAACCTTATCCTATCACCCAGTAACCATCCCACACATCCCATAAACAGAAGAGGCATTCAGCAGAGGTGACTTACCCCATCCTTATCTGTGATGTGCACTGAGTCCAGGGAAGCAGACTCTGACACCCTCTGAACCCATTAACTGTTATAAGACCAACCTACTGGGGCAGACCAAACCAAGAGAGTTCGAACCAAAATCATCTCCGCAGCTACTACAGTCCTTGAGGAGATGAGTATTAACACCTACCAGCAACACTACCATAGAAAAGATCTCTGGTCCAAGTGATGACCACACTAGTTGATTTTTTTTTATAAACAGTAGAGCTAAACTTTTTTTCATATTTATATGTGTATATAAAAATGTAAGATTCCATACCCTTTTATCCAACTTTACATAACAGAGTCTGTTGTTATTTTTCTTGTTAACTTTATTTGGGTTGTATTTTGTTTTAAATATAAATCTACACCCTGGGGGCTCAGCCATAATTCAATTAACTTCTATTGGGTCGGGATATTTTAATTGTGGCTGGACACCAAATCTCTTTCTCAACCTTGTGTGCTTTACACAGTCCTTTTGTAGGATTCCTGAGGAAGAATTTATCGTCCAGAAAATATCTTGTTTAGGTACCAGAATTCTCTTTTAAGTAATTTCTAGTACACTATTTCCCGAGGAGAGGCAGTTCTATTATAAACTCGGAAGCTATCAATAAGACATTATTATCTTTATTCTTCCATTCCATTCAAGCTGTCCTATCTCCTCAAAAAACCCTCGCGACAACTGGGACGCTCGTGTCCGGGATTAACTCTTATTTCATATTTAGACACTTGTCTGAGATATGAAAACTCTTTATCTTTCCTAGACCACTACTGCTGTAGGTACTTGTCACTTATTGGTGTCCAAGTCTAGGATTAGATTAAGAGGGGACATATAAATTACCCTAGACTAAAATACATATAAATTTTTTTGCAAGAAACACAGATTTTAAGTTTTGTTATGAGAACTCTTCTTGGTGGTACTGCTGGAAATTAGTTACCTATTGTTAACTAATTTTTAATTTGATGGTTATAAATGCTGGTTTGATTTAATATATGGTTTTGTAATACTTTAGTATAGTTAAGACTATAGAAAGTATTTTTGCCTTAATTATTGTTTGTGAGTTAGAGATCTCATACTCGCTCAACGAACCACTACGGATATAATGGAAGAATCTGTAGAGTTGAATGAGTGGAGAACATTCTGGACAGAGTTAGCCATTGAGTGTGAACTCTCCGGAGAAGAACTGGATACTTTTGTTTCACAAAAGATGGAAAAATGCAGGATGAGAGAAGCAGAAAGGAAGAAATGGAGAGCAAAATACACAGAAGAGAATGTGGAACATGAGAGACAAAGACAAGAAAAATCCCTCCAGTGTAAGGAAGAACTGGAAACTCAGTTTCAACCTACAAATATGGAATCCAGGGATAAACTTGAATCTAGGAATACTCATCATGCCACTCCTTTGCCAGTTGCATCACCATCTTCAGTGGTAAATATGACTGCACCACATGAAGCCAAGTCTATGTCTCAGAATTCAGGCTCAGACAGAGCAGAGGTATGGATATCCAAACGGAGACATCTAGACTATCCTGAAAATAAGATTAAGCACAGGAGTGCTGATAATCTGAAGAGACCTTCCTCATCCTCAGCAAAAACTCACAACAGGCATACCAACAACAACCGCACCAAAAACCTGGTAAATAGGATCGCTCAACCAAATAGGATCACTCAACAGAAAAGGATTACGCAACCCTATGGGAAGGGAAGGGATGTTCTTGAACATCACCTGTCGGCCAACTTACATCAGTTAGACTGTATGCGCCGAGACCCAATCCCACAGACTTCTTACAAAGCTAAGGTCCCTACCATGGATGGGAACTTGACGAAGGCCCGGAGTGGATACAGGGATTCTCAAAATGTGGAGACTGCCACAGTAAATGGAGAAGAAATCACCTGTTTGTATTATCAAGGTCTTGGGTGTGATGCCCTTGTCTCAGCCTCTGTTATCGACCTTGATCAAGTCACCGAAGAGGATGTTGAGGTAACAGCACCCATGATAATCAACAGAAGGATGATTTTGCCTTTAGCTTATGTAGAAGTTAGGTCGAACTTTGTAAACGGCAAAGTAAAGGCCGCAATATTAGATGAACGAATTTACCCCATACCTCAAGGAGGGAAATATATCATCTTAGGAGACTCAGCACGATCCAGAGATGGCGTGACTGAACAGGCTATGGAGACTCCAATGCCTAACTCATCTTCCAACATTTTCACTGAAAAGTTGGAAGAGTGCAAAGGGATTGACCACCCCAGTGCACTTAATTCTGAACAAGTTTTGATAGTCTCACCCACTATCTGCGTGCAGAAAGTGAAGCCGGGCCAGAATTTCTTGGTACCTGGTGGGATGAAACATGTTTCAGAAATATCTTCCTTTAACATGGGAGAAGCAGCTGTAGAGGAACAGGACCCTCAAGCACTAAGACTTCACTCAGTTCCGATAACCTCACCCACTCTCTGGGATCAGAAAGTGAAGCGGGTCCAAATTTCCTTGGTACCTGGTGGGAGGAAATATGTTTCAGGAATATCTTCCTTTAATACGGGAGAAATGGCTAAAGAGGAACATGAGCCTCAAGCACTTAGTCTTCAGTCAATTCCGATAACCTCACCCACTCTCTGGGATCAGAAAGTGAAGAAGGTCCAAATTTCCTTGGTACCTGGTGGGCAGGAACAACTGGTAGACTTATCTTTCTCTGTCACTGGAGAAACAGGGATAGAAGATCATACACGCTCTCATACCTGGGTAGATAGGTATGTGTCCTTAGACAGGTCAAGCAATATGACTAAAATAAGGTTGTGTATGAGGCTGGCAACCTCATCACGCAAAACTATTTGCTATAGATCCAATTGTAAGCAGAGTGTAGGCTTTAGGGCAAGCTCTTTGCCAGGAGGCAAGCTTCAATGGAGGATCCATAAGGGAGAAAAGAAGAGGGGGATATTTTTGGGAGCAGGCTTGCTCAACCCACCTCAACTACTTATTGAAGAGGAAACGGATAGCCAGGTGTGGATTACAGGCATACCGTTTGACAGAGGAAAAATAGGAAATATTTGGATTGAAGGAATGGAGGACACGATACATGAATGTAGTGTCTGACATAAGAGAAGAGTCGGCTCGAACTTAGTTGGCCGTTGGCCGAACTTTCAAAAGGGGGCTTATGTCGTGGAACGACTTCTCACCGATTCTTTTCTTCTGTCTATTATTTTATATCTCTACTAAAATCTCTCGCTAGATTGTAAAATAATTCCCTTCAGTTGACTTTTTCATTCTTATAATGAAAAAGTCTCTCTCTCTCTCTCTTAGATTTAACAGTATTTTACTAGCTCAGGATTCTCGGTCCAAGGTAATAAATTATTCACTTCGCCAGCAAAAGTCGAAGGTGGAACACGGTACAACGATTCGAACAGGAAGTCGACCGTCTTTGTTGTTCACGAACTGGACGCATGTAAAACAGCCGGAAACGATGGACGCTAGTGCGAATTGAAATGAAGGTAACTTGATACCCCTGGGACCAGAAGATGTATTTGCAACAATGCCACCCAAATCACAGCCCACCCCTGCCCGGGAACCAGCTGGAATTTTGGGAGGGAATTTTAAGCGGTCATTCTTCTTGTAACCATTGTTGGAAGCAGATGTGATTGTATGGGCCTCGGTCGAGGCTACTTTGTACTTGTTGCAAAATATCCTTAGTGAATTCGTTGAGCGAAGTAAGTAGATCTAATACTGCTGATTTTATAACATGAATAATCATATGTTTATCAACAGCTTGCTATTGCAGTAACTTTTTGTAAAGTTTAAATGCATTTCCATTTTCAGTGACAATAATTGTTATTTGCATATTTACAGATCACTCAAACTAATGTATGAGTTGCTGAGGTCATAGACCTAATTAACTCCTGATCTTTATCTCACAGCCTGGCAGAAATAAGACAGGGTTAAAATAATTGATGTATATTATTGTTGTTACTTTGAGATTTGCATATTGATCCAAGCAAAATAGAAGTGTATTAGTGGTTCTTCTATTTTCTATTTCTTATAAGACTTCTGTGTTCTCTGTCAAGACTACAAACTTGATAACAGTGTCTCAATCACTTCTTCTCACTTTGTCACATAAGGGACATTAATGTGTTTTTTTCATTATGGAAGGTTCTTTACATGTATTTAATGCAATCCTATGCATATACCATGTTGTATGATTGAAGAACTATTTTATGTATGATTGAAGAACTATTTTATTATCAGTTTATGAATGTTATTTGCTACAGGAACCAGGACTTTAAGAATGCTTGCAATTATTTAGCTATTTAATGAATTTACCACTTGACTGACAAAATGTAAGTCAGCAGTTCTCAAGCCTTGAGACCATGACGACCCTTCAAATGATTTACTGCTCGAGTAAGCAAGAATGTAAATCATTGGTTCTCAGACCTTGGCAGCAATGACACCCCACCAAGTTAAAGCAGCATAGGAAACTATTACCCAGTGGTTCTCAAACCATTGTTGACAGTGACCCCGGAATTAAAATACTGCTCTATGGGCACTAGGTGAACCAGTGGTTCTCAACCATTTGATGACCCCAGCCCCTACCTCACAGTTTGTGAAACTCATTGCCACATGGGGAAAACCACTGCTGTAAATAAGCAGACAGCCAGATAGAGACTGAGAACTCAAGATACACTATAATGTCAGTTAAGAAGTGGTAGTTCATATCTAATAGATAACACAGTTACTAAATAGTAGTTAACCTTGTGTTAATTTAATTTCTGATGGACGCTTACCGGCCATCAGACTTAGGAGATGACTGCTCTTGAAACCACTAATGGGATTTCAATTGTTTCCAGTCCACCCAGGTTGCGGTTGCAAAGATACTAAACCAGGTTGCGGTTACAAGGTAGAAACCCAGGTTGCGGTTACGAGGTACTAACCCAGGTTGCGGTTACAAAGAAAAAAACCCAGGTTGCGGTTACAACGTACAAATCCAGGTTGCGGTTACCAGATACCTAAACCAGGTCCAGGGTACAAGTCCATGGTACCAAGATTACCCTTACCCAACCTTATCCTATCACCCAGTAACCATACCACACATCCCATAAGCAGAAGAGATATTCAGCAGAGGTGACTTACCCCATCCTTATCTGTGATGTGCACTGAGTCCAGGGAAGCAGACTCTGACACCCTCTGAACCCATTAACTGTTATAAGACCAACCTACTGGGGCAGACCAAACCAAGAGAGTTCGAACCAAAATCATCTCCGCAGCTACTACAGTCCTTGAGGAGATGAGTATTAACACCTACCAGCAACACTACCATAGAAAAGATCTCTGGTCCAAGTGATGACCACACTAGTTGATTTTTTTTTATAAACAGTAGAGCTAAACTTTTTTTCATATTTATATGTGTATATAAAAATGTAAGATTCCATACCCTTTTATCCAACTTTACATAACAGAGTCTGTTGTTATTTTTCTTGTTAACTTTATTTGGGTTGTATTTTGTTTTAAATATAATCTACACCCTGGGGGCTCAGCCATAATTCAATTAACTTCTATTGGGTCGGGATATTTTAATTGTGGCTGGACACCAAATCTCTTTCTCAACCTTGTGTGTTTTACACAGTCCTTTTGTAGGATCCCTGAGGAAGAATTTATCGTCCAGTAAATATCCTGTTTAGGTACCAGAATTCTCTTTTAAGTAATTTCTAGTACACTATTTCCCGAGGAGAGGCAGTTCTATTATAAACTCGGAAGCTATCAATAAGACATTATTATCTTTATTCTTCCATTCCATTCAAGCTGTCCTATCTCCTCAACATTGTTTTCGCTTATCTGAATATCTTGTGAAGACTCCCTTTGTGATAGAAGTGTCATTACCCTTCTATCTACATCTGTGCGAAGGTAGACACCTTTGAGGCCGATATTAGATACTCTTGAGTTTTGGCCACTGTTGGACCACTACTTAAAGCAGGGGAGGCAATACTGTCACATCCTGGATCATTAGTATATCAATTATTATGTATACTAACTTTTGAGAAGCCTCAGTTATATTGATTTCTCTCTGGTTTCTCTCTAAATTGCGTGTTCAAATCTGTAACAAAAACTCCAGAAAAAACCGAGAAAAAGATTTATGGTAC
Source organism: Oreohelix idahoensis (assembly GCA_024509875.1). Classification (NCBI taxonomy): domain Eukaryota; kingdom Metazoa; phylum Mollusca; class Gastropoda; order Stylommatophora; family Oreohelicidae; genus Oreohelix; species Oreohelix idahoensis. The sequence continues at coordinate 172,396 of JAMPIV010017490.1, read as the reverse complement.
TGCAAAAAGGAAATAAATGGCCTGTAGTTACCGACAATGCCTAATGAAAAATGCCAGTAATAATCAAATAGTTCATGTGTCTGGCTTTTGTTTGGTTTTTTTCCAGTCTGATGTGGTTAATTCAAGGTTCTTAACCTTTTTTCCCCCTATTTTCAATGCTTTTTCAAGGCCTTGAAGTCTTTCATGGTTGTTCAAGGCTTTTCCAGATTTATCGAGGCTGCTTTGAGTATGAGTGTTAACTGTTCTAGGTGTCCCCAAAATGTATGCCTTTAAAACATAATTTGCAGACAAAAGTGCAGCTAAATTGTTGGCAGGCTTATGCATATCCTGGGAAGGTCCAGCTGAATTAGAGAAAAAAAATCCATAATTGGACCCCTCTGACATGTAGCCATAATTTTGTAATTATGTATACGCTTGTTGCTGCTTGTATGGCATTTTAAGGGTTGCCTCACCCATATTACCAACACTGATAATTTTGTTGCATGTGTTGCATTCTGCCGATCTAGAATGTGAGAAATTCTTTTCTAATTCTTCATGGTTATAATTCTTTTTCACAGCGGGCTGATCACCCGCTTGACAGCCGCTCTGATTACGGAAACAACAATTGATTTTTTGTTGTACCAATAAACGCCACTAGGCGTAACGGAACAACAATTAATTACTTGTTGCCCCAAGACGCCACTAGGCGTACTGGCCACGAACTGCTTTGTCGGTCCGTGGCTAAGGACGGAAGAAGAAGAAGAAGATAATTCTTTTTAGCCAAATGTTATTAAATGAACAATATCTATGCAACTTGGAAAATTTATTACTTAATCGTATTGATTATCGGAAACTACATATGTGTCACTTACTTGGTAATTAAAACAAATGGGGGGGGGGGGGGGGGGGGGGGGCTGGGGGTTGAAAGGACTTCACAGTGATTTTGGGGAACTAAATGCTGTTGCATATATATCTTTTGTTAGAAAGCTAAAATTCAGGACTAGAGTGGAATTAAACTCACCAATGCAAACACATGATTTAATATTTAATTTTAGGATTGAGGTTCTTAACAGAATGTAAAAAAAAAAAAAAAAAAACTAGCGCAGATTTAAACATTTCCCTATACATTAATCGGAACATTTAATCAGGTTTAAAAAAAAAGAAAAATAATCAGAGATCACTAGGTTTCAAAGGAGCTTATTTGAAATGCCATGATTAACTTTCTAATTTTAGAATGGGAAATTCTAGATTTCCATATATGGTAGCTGTTACGGACTATTTTGCATACCACAACAGGTTTGCTTGTGGAGAGCATTATCAGGCTCTAACAATACTATATTATACGAAGCTACGCCAATAAAGTATGACGTTATGCACGCAGAAGATATAAAAATTATGCAGAAGTGTAAGGCGTCTGCTTTGGGGACTTCTCAGTGTGTTTCAGTGGAGTGAGGATGTGTTTTGTGAAAGCTCCAGATTTCCAAGTGAATGTCCGCTGTATTCTACAATATGAGGCATCAGCAGGTGTGTGTGATTGCCAATTGATATTTGACTAGACTGATGAGAGTGACTTTACGCACCCTCGCGGCCAGAAACCCACTCCAACCGACCCAGGGACGCGCCGTAGGTTGACAGATAATAGAGTGGTACGGGCCGGAGGGGATAGTTAGATAACTAGCGCGGGGGCACGATGATAGGGAGAGTCCAGTGTCCTGGAATGTCTCACAAGAACGACCGAATCATTTTGAGGATCATGTTAACTGAAATCAATGAATTACTTGAGTGTGAATAACTGGGTGAGCGGGGGGGGGGGGGGAGGAGAGGGCCTTTCTTCATGTAAAATAATATATTAGGAGCGTGATGAAGATAGGGGGGGGGAGGTTGTCGAGATATTGTATCAAATAGTGGGAGTGAGTTGGACTGTAGTGTGTTTTGATTCTGTGAGAGGGGTGTCATTTTGTAGGGTTTACACAGGGTTACATAGGCATGTTGAAGGTATCTTGCTTTTGCTGGATGTCTAAGTATAGAGTCATAATTTTGCTTTGCAGAGTCATTGTATGGATCGGGTTGTTCATTACTGGTATATTGTACGTCCTACGGAGGCACTATGCGGTTCTACGAGACATTGAAGTATGGGTGATGTTTGGGTGTAGACAGTAGTAGGGGGTATCTCTAGGGTCTGCGTCTCTTGTGATCGAGAGGGGTGCTGGACGATGGGTGCTGATTTGAGGGATTAAAACTGTAGATCGTAAACAATATTTGGGTGGGGATGATGTGAGGTAGGGTGTCGGTAGTGATGGAGCACACTTGAGGACAGTCAATGTATCGTGGGGAGCATTGAGCTCTGTGGTGATGGCGCGGAGTTTTGGGGGGAGCCGGCGGTAAATCTAATGTGTGCTATAAAAATAACATGTTTAATTCTTGTATTCTAGTAGACAAGCGTGGCGGCGGGGGGGCATGAGGATGTACAACTCGATGTTTTTAAGGTGATGGTCGTTGAGGGGGTGTCGAGTATGCATGAACAGGGATGAGAACTTAAACGACAGATAACAGCTAGTTCTTTCTTACTCATAACACTAATGTCTAAAATGATTAGTTGAGTCTTCTTACGGAAAATCGTGAACAAGGACAGATATGGTATAGCAGATTAGAGGTTTAGGAGGTGTGGAGAACATATTTTATAAATGATAATATGCAGGTGTGTACTTTACCACATCAAATGATCATACGTCTAGCTTAGAATAGTATGTTAATGATACAGAGTGAGTATTCGCTGAAAACTGAAGTCCTGGTAACAAATTGTATATCTAGGCGAGGTGGCAAAGGAGGAAACTTAGGTGTTCTACGTGTTGGTGTTAGGGAATAAGGCGGGGTAAGTCACGTGTGAGAGTGAGTTTTAGTGGGAGGTGATTAGCGCGGGTTGTGTGATTGTTGTAGGTGGTTGTCCACGTCGGGATTGAGTGTGGAGCACGTTGATGGTGTGGGGTTTTGCTCGTTTTGGGTCAACTGCTCAGACAGTATGCGGTTGTTCGACAACAATCAGTATGTGCTCACTTTTGGTAGACACAGTTTGGAACTCAGGACAATATAGTACAGTTCTGGGACATGTACATACAAGAGTGGTATCTGAAGTTACGTGGTGATATGTAGTAAAAGGTTAAAGCCTTATTGATTTCTAACAGGCTGGGATGTGGGGTCATTGAAGTGTGTGCAGATAGCCTGGAATGGGGCAATACACCGTGGGGTAGCTGGTGGATGTTGTTTGAAGAATGTTATGCTTGGGATATAGCGGTTGCCTGTTCAGAAGTTGGGTGGGGGGGGGGGGGGCAATTTTTGGGGGCTTTTTATGTATATTGTTATATGGGGGGGGGGTGAGGGTTGATAAATAGGCGAGGTGGTATTGGGTGGTGTGGATTTATGGGGGGGGGCTGGGGGCATCATTCCAAGGGGATTAGTTGGGTGTAGGTTGAGAAAGTGTTATATTTTGATACTGGACCTAGGAATGATTTGCTAAGGATTAAATATATTTTTGGGTAATTAATTGGTATTTTAATATATGGTTTAACGCTGGGGGGATTATTTTAATTGATTGTTATCAGTTTAATGTTGTAGGCTAGTTTTAAATATTTGATTTTTTGGTTTGGGTTATTGGGGTGGATTGTTTGGAAACTTGGGAATAATGGTTTTTGAATTGCTAGTCGGAATTTTATGGCATATGTATTGAAAGTTGAAGATGGTTGTTTATGTGGTGATGTTGAGGTTTGGATGTGTTATAGGAATTTATTTTCGCTGAAATAGCATTATTGATGTATTTATAGTAAAATAAGGCATATGTTTCCAGGCCATTGAGGAAATTTACATGTTATTTAGGAGATGGGTTGGAAAAAGGCACAGTGGCTTCTTTAATTTGGTCTCGTGTTAATAGATGGGGGGGAACAAAGCACTGACAAGCGCTATTTTAAGATATTTTTTAGTTGTGGAGGAAGGAAACTAGATGTGGGAGGGGGGAGAGGTGGGATATTATTAGATGGGGTGGAGGTGATACATTGGTTTGAAGACAAAGGTTGGGGGATTTACATACAATGTTTTTTCTATAGATGTAAGTATGGGTACAATAATGGCTGATAGGGTGTATGGGATAGAATAGGTTTTCTCAGTAGGCGGATGATGTTTTATTACAAGTATTTGCATTTGGAGATAATTTTAATGGTTGGAAGGGTTTTGTTTGGTTGGTAGAATCTGAAAGCATATTGTGATTGCGATAGAGTACACATACCTTTTAGTTGTTAAAATTTTAGACCTTTATAGGTGTGGGGGATTTTTGTGGTTTCAAAAGTTGGTAGGGGGACGTTTTTGTTTGTGTTTGCCTGAATACTAAAAGGGGGCCCGTTTTTGCGTTTACATATGGTACACATAAATCACTTTTAAACTTTAGTGCAACGGGGGGGGGGGTGTGGAGTAACCTTTATCGTGTAGGGCCAAAGGCAGGAGTACCATGTAAATTGGTGGGAGGTTAATATCTTGTCCGGTGTCAGAGTGTCAAGGCCTGTGGGATCTTACAATTTACAGAAGTAGATCCATACTAGTTCACGAGGGATGTGCGGAGTATTAGGAACTTTCTCTGTTTATGGGTAAGTTGGGCTTTGTTTCTACAATGGTAAGCACAATAGTGACCCCGTAACACCTTATGAGGGGGTTCAACTCCCAGTAATTTAATCTATGGGGGTTTATTTTATTTCCATAAACAATGATTTATCCTCTGTGTGATAGCAGGGGAGCATTTATGCTTTGGGGGGTTAGAGTTAAACGTATGTATGGTGACAACTTATTGGGTTTTTCCATTAAATTTAATGAACTGTACAGCAAATTTATTATAACCAGAATTGTTTTTAATTTTTTGTATTTCTATTTTGCCTTTCATTTTTTTAAATGGTTAAAGGTTATAAAGTAGGTATTTTATAATAATATGATTTATGTGGCTTTAAGACTATTAGGAGCTGGAGCAGATTGGGAGGTTTAAATTATGAAAATTGGGAATTTATATTAGAGTGATGATTTGATTAGTAGATTATGTAATGTGTGGGCGTTGGGGAAATAAATAAATTGGTGAATTTTATGGATAGAGAATTGATGTAAGGAGAGGTAAAAGAAAAACTCATGTAGGTAAAGCATAAAAAGTAAGACGTGTAATTTTCGTTCTAAAAGGGTTTCTATAAATATTGTTATAATTTAACAGGTTTTGTCGTTGGTTGGGATAATGGACTGCTATGGGATAGCAATATTTCCTTTGAATTTAGTAAATTGACCATTTGTGAGGTTGTAGATTAGAGATCCTAAAGAATGGGGGGTGGGGGGGGGGGGGGGGGGGGGGGGGGGGGGGGGGGGGGGGGGGGGAGGGGGTGGGGGGGGGGGGGGGGGGGGGGTGGTTGTTGTTTTATGGTGGTGGGGGGGTGGGGGGGGGGTGGGGGGGGGGGGGGGGGGGGGGGGGGGTGGGGGGGGGGGGGTTTATGGGGGGGGGGGGGGGGGGGTTTTGGGGGGGGGGGGTGGGGGGGGGGGGGGGTGGGGGGGGGGGGTGGGGGGGGGGGGGGGGGGGTTTTGGGGGGTTGGGTGGGGGGGGGGGGGTTGGGGGGGGGGGGGGGGGGGGGGGGGGGGGGGGGGGGGGGGGGTTTGTTGTTAGGGGGGGGGGGGGGGGGGGGGGTTGTTTAAGGGGGGGGGGGGGGGGGGGGGGGGGGGGGTGGGGTGGGGGGTGGGGGGGGGGGGTTGGGGGTTGGGGGGTGGGGGTGAGGGGGTAGGGGTTGGGGTTATGGGGGGGGGGGGGGTGGGGTGGGGGGGGGGGGGGGGGGGGGGGGGGGGGGGTTAAGGGGTGGGGGTGTTTTGTTTGGGGTTGGGGGGGGGGGGGGGGGGGGGGGGGGGGGGGGGTTTGGGTTGGTGGGGGGGATGGGGGGGGGGGGGTGGGGGGGGGGGGGGGGGTGGGGTTTTGGTGGGGGGGGGGGGGGGGTTTTGGGGGTTGTTGGGGGGTTTTTGGGGGGGGGGGGGTTGGGGGGGGGGGGGTTGGGGGGGGGGGGGTGGGGTTTTTTGGTTGGGGTGGTTTTTGGGGGGGGTTTTTGGGGGGGGGGGGTGGGTTGTAGGGGTTTGGTTGGGGTTTGGGGGGGGTTGGGGTGGTTTGGGGGGTTGGGGTGGGGGGGGGGGGGGGGGGTGTGTTGGGGGGTTGGGGGTTGGGGGGGGGGGGGGGGGGGTTTGGGGGGTTATGGGGGTGGGTGGGGGTGTGGGGGGTTTTGGGTGGGGTTTTTGGGGGGGTGGGGGGGTGGGGGGGGGGGGGGTGGGGGGGTGGGGGAGGGATATTGGGGTTGGGGGGGGGGGGGGGTTAGGGGTTGGGTTGGGGGTTGGGGTGGGTGGTTTTTTGGGGGGGGGGGTGGGGGATGGGTGGGGGGGGGGGGGGAGGGGGTGGGGGGGGGGTTTGGAAAGGGGGGGGGGGGGGGGGGGGAGGAAGGGGGGGGGGGGGGGGGGGGTATTTTTTGGGGTGGTTTAGGGGTTAAATTATGGGGGGGGGGGGGGGGGGGTATGGGGGGTTTAGGGTTTGGGGGTGGGGGGGGGGGGGGGGTTTTGGGTTGGTGGGGTGGGGGGGGGGGGGGGAAAGGTTTGTATGGTGGGGGGGGGGTGGGGGGAAGGGGGTTTGGGTAATGTGGATTGGGGGGGGGGGGGGGGGGGTTGGGGTTATTGGGTGGGGGGGGGGGGGTGGGGGGGGGGGGGGGGGGAGGGGGGGGGGGGGGGGGGGGGGGGGTGGGGTATGTGGGTGGGGGGTGGGTGTGGGTAGTAGGGGGGGGGGGGGTTAGGGGGGGGGGGGGGGGGGGGGGGGGGGGGTGTTTGGGGGGGGGAGGGGGGGGGGGGGGGGGGGGGGGGGGGGGGGGGGGGGGGGGGGGGGGGTGGTGGTGGGGGGGGGGGGTGTTGGGGTGGGGGGGGGGGGGGGGTGGGGGGGGGGGTTGGGGGGGAGGGGGTGGGGGGGGGTGGGGTTAATGATGGGTGGGGGTGTGTTGGGGGGGGGGGGGTGTAGGTGGGGGGGGAAATTGTTTGGTGGGGGGGGGGGGGGGAGGGTATTTGGGGGGGGGGGGGAGGTGGGGGTGGGTTTGTGGGTTAGGGGGTATTGGGGGGGGGGGTTGGGGGAAAGTATGGGGGTGGGTGAGGGGGGGGGGGGGGGTGGATGGGGGAAAAAAAAAAAATTAGGGGGGGGTGGTTTTGGGTGGGAGGGTTGGGGTGTGAGGGGGGTGGGGGGGTGTGGAATTTTGGGGTGGGGGTGGGTGGGGGTATGGGAGGGGGGGGGGTTTGTTAGGGGGAAAGGTTTGGGTAAGGGAGGGGGGGGGGATTTAGGATGTGATTGGGGGATGAGGGGGAGGAGGGGGGTTTGGAAGGGGTTGATGGTGGGATGTTGAGGGTTTGTGGGGGAGGTAGGGGGGTTGTTATGTGTGGTGGTTAGGTGGTGGGGGGTTGGGAGTTATGAGGATTGGGGGAGTAGGGGGGTTTGGGTGGGGTGGATGGGGATTGATGGTGGGGGGAGAGGGAAGAGGTGTGGGGGGTTTAAGGGGTTGTTGTAGTATTGGTGAATCTACCTCTCAGTCTTAATCTTATCAGTCTGTTGTTGATGGGTTTCCATTCCAGTAACGTCCTTTCTATTCCTTTCTGTAAAATAATGGCTACGCCTTCATTGTGCTGTCCATCCTCTCTTCCAGAGTAAAGTACTTTTTCTCCTGTTGCTGTTTTAACTTTTCCTGCCCCTGTCCATCTGCTCTCGCTTATCCCTAGAATATGTAGCCTATAGTTTCTCATTTCTGCCGTGACCTGTTTTAGTTTACCCATCTCATTCATTGTCCTGATATTCCAAAATCCTATTCTTGTATCGTGTTTTGCGGTCAGGACGTCCATTCTCATGTCAGTGGCTTCCTTTCGGCTTTCACCACTGACAGTCATACGAGCCTCAGACTCCGGATGTCCATCCCGCAGCAAAGTTTGTTTATTCGTTGTTGTTTCCGTAACATCAATTTTTTTTTTTTACATAGACAGGGGTGTCAGCCCTATGCTAAAACCCCCAACCTGGAGGACCAGGGTGTCTGCTTTCGTCTGATCCCTGCCCGCGCAAACCTGTCCAGCTTGGTAGAACCTTCCAGGAGTAAAACTCCCGCTGGCATAGCTCTGGGGGTAATCAGGGTATGCAAGCCGCCATACCTCGACAAGGTATTGACACCGGTGATGGCAGAATAGATGTGAAGGGGAAAGAAAAAACTTTCCATTTCAACATGCTTCAAAAATTTCATTCTTGACCTAGTAATCTCAGACCAGTCTTTAAAGCTATTGACAACTCTGTTGATCGTCGCTCTTCACTTGCTGTTATCCAGGAGGAACAGTCTGCTTTTTCTGATGTTCCTTTACTTCTTCCTACTATGCCACTCACATCCACAGAATCTTGGAAGGATATTTCTATTTCTCTAGATCTGTCAGATCAACACAGTGAAATTTCCCATCTTTTACAGTCTTATCAGGACGTGCTTACTGACATTCCTGGTCAGACTAATATCATTTATCATTGTCACGGCGCTATTTTGGCTGTGCGACTAGCTGCCTGTTCGGAAGCTGCCGAACGGGCTGGCAAAGATAGATGAGTGATTGGGGTCATGTGACCAGCGGGAAATTCGGGCACCAAGGGATTTTTTCAGTGCCAAGATTATTCATCGTTCAACTACCGTCCTGTGTGGACGCCTGCATGCCACCTTGCGTGGAGTCCATCTTGGATGGAATTTCGTGAGACAGCACCTGCCATTAGAGCATTGTCCTGCTGTCATTATTCTAGAGAGGTAGTTAGTCTCTGTGGTGATTTTTGTGAACTGAGGTTGTTCTCGTAAGTACGAGTGATTTGTATCTAATAGTTGTAAGTTTGACATAATGTTGTTTCTGGTCGCTCTGGTGAGCGGGGTTCAGGATGTGAAAGTATTTTGAAATGGCGATTTATTTACTTTGGTACACTTTGAGATGGTTTACGGCATTGTTACTTTGTGTTCAAGCGCCTGTTCGTTGTCAGATCTGGGTCAGTGTAGAACCAGTCGGCGATACGTGACCTGGATTGTTAACTCTTTCAGTCCCAAGCAAAAAGGTGGGTTTGGCCCAAACAAAAATGGCCATACCAGTATGTTTTTATTGTTTTTGTTTGGAAATAATTTTTTTTTTAATGTTCATATTCATAAATAACAAAAGTCCATAATGGATGGCTATACTTTAAGAAGATAGCGTTTTTGAGTTGTCAAAATTAGAAAACAGCCCTAGAAAGAATCAAGAGATACGAAAGCCAGTATACTGGCTCTTGGGCCAAATGGGTCTAGCGGGAAGTACAGTATACTGGCTCTTGGGGCTTAAAGAGTTAAGTAGGTCATGGGTTGGTGCGATGTAGTGTCCAGGGTTTCTGTAATATTTATACTGACAAATGCTAGGTGCGTTGTTTTGAAAAGTGTTGTGAAACTGCAGGTTTTGATTAGATTTTTCTTTTCCTATTGTACTTTGGCGAAGATGGTCAGTGCAAGAAGCTAGGGAGTGGCAGACAGAGTAGATAGACATATTACAAGGTAGATTTCGCAGGTGGATGCTAGGAAGCTTGTGCTACCTGCGGAGCAGATGACTTGGGCTATTTCAAGTTTGGTAGTTTAAGGTTGTGGTAGTCCATGTCAGGGCTAGCGGTTATGCTGCCTGACTTTATGTGTCAGCAAGTTTGGTAGTTTAAGGTTGTGGTAGTCCTTGTCAGGGCTAACGGTTGTGCTGCCTGACTTCAAGTGTTGGCAAGTTTGGTAGTTTAAGGTTGTGGTAGTCCTTGTCAGGGCTGATGGTCGTGTTGCCTGACTTTACGTGTCGGCAAAGATTTTCTGCTTGTTTGGTGCTGCTATTGTGTTCGTAGGGAAGATTGGCACAGGCAGGCTGCTGGTTTCGCAAGGCGACTACGAGCTTGTGGGGACTGTGGAACGTTAAACATACCTGATCCAGAGAGCGTCTTACCTGGCACATAGATGGAAGGCTGCCAGTGTATCCTGCCCACTAGTCTGCCTGACGATATCTGGTATTGTGATGTTTACTTCATTGAATTGCAGTACCCATTGCTGATGTCTGCCTCATCGATCTGCAGTACCTGTTGCTGAGGTGTACTTCATAGAATTGCAGTACCTGTCTGTTGAGCTGCCATAGGACTGATCTGCAGTGTGTGTATGCTTCCTCTGACGCCATGACCAGTGGAGAATCTGTGGCTTAATCGTGTCCTGCCCTACTGTACGGCGGAGAGACCTGTTCCGGGGTGGTGCTGACTGATGGATGTGACCGTGATCTGCTGCTGCTAATACAGGAGCTCTTGGCGGCTGCTGGGATTACAGTGTTGCACTGCCATTGATTTATGTGTGCCGTATGCGACAAAGTGCCGGAGGACTTTTATCGTGTTCTTCTACCACTCATATGCTAGGGAGTGAGATTTCATCAACAGGACCCTATTAACTGTTACGGTGATTATATTTGCCCATGCAGAGGTGTTCCCTCCGGGTTGTGGATTGTGCTGAGTCACACGCTGTGACGTCACCTGTTGGAACTTTTACGTACATTCGTTAGTTACTTGTTCATAGTGTTTTCATCGGGCATCATCTGTGTCTGAGGAGATACGTTGGACCTGCATGAGTGTGGTCAGCGCTGGATCTTCAGATAAGTTTAATGTTTAGTTGCATCTTTGTATTGTAAATTGTTGATATTTTGTTATATTTCTTTTCTGTCTCTTCTTTTCTCTAGCTATCTATCATATTTATAATTTTTCTTCCTCTGTTCTTGTAGTGTAGTGAGACATTTCTTTTGGGGTCATGATACTCTATAATTTAGGATTAGGTGTCCATGTTCTGGCACTACTTATTCTAGGGGAGTCTTCTTACGTATTTAGTTTCGTGACTGTGTAGTGTAGTGGGTATCTCGGGGCTTTATCTATAACTAATTTTCTATCTTCTTATATATATTTTCGGGGTATGTATTATATATATATATATATATATATATATATATATATATATATATATATATATATATATATATATATATATATATATATATATATATATATATATATATATATATATTAGGTAATATTGATTGCTTCATTTTGTTTTGATTGATCTGGCTGGTGACTAGTTAGTGCACAAGCCCTCAGCGCTTCATTGTCTGCGTGTAGTTGTCGTTTCGCCCTTGTTGTTACTGCATTAGTGTCAAAGGGAGGATGGGGGGCGAGTTTAATTCTTTCTTTTTTCCTCGTGGGAAAATATTGGATTAGACTGATTTCTTTCTAGGGCGTGGCTGTGTTTGTTTAGTAGTGGAGTCGAGCAGACGTGCATTCCTGCGACTGCCCTGCTTAACAAACCGAGCACAGTATTCATTAGTTGTACCGGTGTGGTTTGTGTATACTGTGTCGTGTATATTGAGTGATTCTTATTGTCTGGTTTAAGTGTTGTATTCTCACGTTTCTTACTTTCTATCTTGTATATTCATTCAGCGAGTATCCCTTGTTTTCGTATGTTAACAGTTACGTACTGTACATATCATTCTATTTCTGGTCTCGCTTAGTCTATTGTCCTATTATACACGACTGCTAGTTATTGTGTTGTCACAGTGAGTGTTCTTCATTTTTCATTTACATGTTTGCCACTGCAGCTATATAAACTTAGTAACTGATAGTGATGATCATTGCTGCACAGAAGCACTATTGTGAGTGCTCTTATGGTGTATGGTGAAAGGGTTGATACAGTGCAGGGAGTTGGAGCATATCTGAGCAGATATATATAAAGGCATACATTGAGATTGAACATCTTATTGAGAAGATACATCTAGGTCAGTGCTCCGCAACCTTTTTTGCTTCACGGCACACTTAAGTGTCCTTCATAATTTCACGGCACAATATAATACTTCAGTTCGTAAAAAGGTAAATGCAAAGGCAGTCGCTTATAGATACTAACGCAGGGGAGTAAAGTGTTAGAGACTTCACTATACTAGATCAAGCTTTATGAGTAGGGGTGACCAGTTATATAAGTGGGTGGATGAGGTAAATACTTTTTAATATGCTACAATCATGAGACAATGCTCCTTAGTTTTTTTGTGATGGATTAGTGGTTTCTGTTGTTGTGACTGTTTAACTAGAGCTGCTGAGCTCGTCCTTTTTTGTTGAAGAATTTGCAGACAGCCTTCTACTATGGAGAGTCCTGGGCAAGTAAACAGCACATGCTGAACTGTTTCGTGTGGAGCAGGTCACCTGTATATGGATGGGCACAGTTGTGGTAATTAGGCTGATGGGAGAAGTTTAAGTTGTTCTTTTTTTTTTTTGTAAGTTATGATCTAAGTTGGAATACTGAGCTCTGCTTCACACATCGTAGGTTACTGATGCTCTCATTCTTGGTGGATGAGTGGGTTCTTTATACAATGCACGTCTTGTAGATCTTTTGCCCATTGGTGCAGCCATTCCTCGTTGACGTTGTTTTGGAGTATTAATTTAGCTGTCTGCATATTGGCTGAAATTTGTGTCTGAACCAAGCTTGCTCCCAGTTTTACAAGGCGGTCAGTTTTTTCTTTGATTGGCATGTCGGTGTATCCCGGTATCCACTGGAGAGTGACTCTGATGTTGTTGGCAGGCTGTCAATTAGTTCAGCCAGCTGTATGATTTCTTTATTTTCAGTTTGGAGGTATTCTTTTGAAGCCTGAATTGTTGATTTTGAATCATTGAAGATTATGATATCTGAGGTCTTATATATTTTTTTATTTAAATTTGCTGAGTATAGCTGGAAAGTGGTGTTTATTGCTTTAATTTCTGCTTAGTGATTAGTACTGAATTCTCCACATAGTTCACGTATTTCTTGTGTTTTGCCATTTGGGTACTTCACATAAGCTTCAAGCCAAGCGTTTATGTTGGCCTTGAAGGCGAAGTCTTCTGTGTATGCATATGTCTCTAACTACTATTAGAGTAGTTTCTGTAGTCTCTATAGTAGCTGTCTTCAGTGCTGTTGTTGGTATCTCTTGTTGTTGTGCTATCCATGAGTGTGGTTTTTATTATGGGTAGTTTTAATTCCTTACCGGGATGGAGGCAAGGGTATACAATTTCATTTATTTCTCATGTCTGTGGAGGTGGTGTTGTTCTGCTATAGTTGTTGCTACTGGCACGATTGATTTTCGTTTTAATCTGTTTCTATTTTTCAATATACTGTCTGGTTTTGTGTTCTTTTCTTATTCTGCCACAGCGTACTGTTTCCATGACAATACGTTTACGTCGTTGTCCATAAGTTCCATATTTGTGTTGGTGTCACAGGCAGCTATTGTCATGGTTCTGATGCCCCCACACATGAACATAAGAGCTTAGTTTTGGACTTTTTCTGCTTGGGTTGTTTTGTTCATTGTCGACTGTAGTCGAGTAGGTTATTATCCATGACTGATCGGACATATTCCAGGCACAGCTATCTCAGATTTACCTTTTCTGCACCCCAGCTGGTGCTTGCAAAATGTTTCACAATGTTCAGGTGCCCAATGGCCTTATCTTCATTTTGTGCATGACGGTTTTGAGGAGTAGCTGTCTGTCAAGCTCCACTTCTAAGTAAGCTGGCTTTTCTTCTCCAAAGTAAAAGTCGTCAAGTTTTAGTTGGTACACCTTCTTCCTTTCCTGGATGCTCCAGGTGAAAAAGCTGTATTCTTTTTTTACGTGTTTATTTTTAGTTTCCAGAGCTTGCAGTACATAGTTTTTGTAGTTAGGACTCTTTTATTTTTAGCTGGTGCCAGTTTGTTGTATTTTTATGCTGTCCAAAAAAGCAGGCGTGGGAGGTCAGTTATGAAAAAGAGGGAGCAACTTAACACTGACCATTGTGGTAATTCCCCCTCCAGCGTTATTTTGTTGTGTTATTTTGTGAATTATTTAGTGCCTTCTACTGTTGTTTATATTGTTCAATTATTTAGGAATGCTTAAATCCAGAGGTATATTTTTTCCGTGTATAACTATTTTTGTCATTTTGGCGTAGGTCCCCTGTCTCCGCACTGTGTCGTATGCTTGCTGCAGACCAATGATACAGCTGTGGCGTGTTTACCTTCTATGAATGCATCACATTTTTGTGTGTGCACAAAATATAAGTTTTTGGCCTGTTCTGCAACCTTGTCTGAAGCCTGCCTGACTATCATCGACGGCCTTATTTCTTTCCAGCCATCAGTAAAGCCTGTGATTCACCATTATCTCACCGAGTTTTCTAATTGCTGAGGTTAGTGAGACTGTTCAGTAGATTCCGGGTTCTTCAGCAGCTTCTGTTTTTTTTTTAGACTTGGTCAAAAGCAGGGCTGATTGCAAACATCGGAGGATGAGTAGGAACAGTACAAGCCAACAAATTTCTAATATTCTCAGCTCGACATAAATAAACATGGAGATTGATGCTGAAAAGGGATAAACTAATATTTCTAGGTAGTTTTCTGCATTTTTGTAGAGATCAGTTCTATAGTGAAACAATACTGCTGCCTTGAGGAAGTCATGAAAAACCAAAAGGTAGGGAAGCAGTCCCAAATAAATTCATGCTGACGTCGGTTGCACTGGACCACAAGGCGCACAACATAGTGCAAAGCAAACTGCCTTAAGATGATAGATACAAATATTACTTAACGAGATGGTGCTCTACCCCAGGAGACCAGTCAGGTGGGAAGAGTGCCAGACTCCATACGTCAATGGGGTTCACCCAAAGCTACTAGTATGACAACAATTTACTTCTCTCAACGAAAAACTGTTTGGAGATGTCAGGAACCTTGAGCTGACTGCTGCCTTTATTAGAGTCATTAATGTAGAAGTTTCAGGGCAAACGAGGAAGAAGAATAAGAACTCCCATAAATTGGTGGGTGATGATGACTCAGCTTATCATTTATAAAATGTTATATGTAAAATTCTTTCGTGGTGTTGCGGCACACCAGGCAGACGCTCGCGGCACACCAGTGTGCCGCGGCAAACTGGTTGCGGAGCACTGATCTAGGTATCCATTGACAGTGTACATCATGGAGTTTCAAGAAATTATTAAGATAGGCAAGGAATGTGGGTTCACAGGAAATGAGTTGGTGGAGTTTGCGAAAGCTAAATATTGCTCAAAAGAGAACCAGGATGCCTTAAGGGATTTACACGCTGAGGAATGAGAACTCAAGAAAGCAGAGATAGAATTACAAGAGGAAGATGAAAGAAGATAAAGATTTAAAAGAGAGGGAGATAGAATTACAAACGAGGAAGATGAAAGATAAAGAATTACAAGAGAGAAAGATGAAAGAAGATAAAGGGTTACAACAGAGGAAGTGGAAAGAAGAGAAAGATTTATAAGAAAGGGAGGTAGAAGTAAAATTAGAGGATGAGAGAATGAGAGTAGCACTGGAAGAGAAGAAACTGCAGTTAGAAGCTGATAAAGAAATACAGTTAAAAAGACTAGAATTAGATGCGAATGGTCAGAACTCGACTCCGAGGGAGTCCCATCATCCCTTTAGGCTGCGTCTGCCAAATTTAACGATAAAATTGACAGTATGGACTTCTCTCAAGAGGTTCGAGGCCATATGCATGGCCTGGAAGGCAAATGGCAAACAGAGACGAGTGGCCATCTCTGTTGTCCACATTATTGGTCGGGCCAGTGATGGAGACATCTTACAGCCTCCCGCTGGAGGATAGAGTGGATTACGACAAGGTGAAAGAACGACTACACCGGAAATTCTGCCTGACTGCAGACGGATACCGGACATGGTTTAGAAATGCGGCACTGAGTGCAGACCAGGAGTTCGAGGATTTCATCTCGAAGATCAAGCTGCTGCTAAATAGATGGATTGAGATGGAGGGCATTAACAAGGACTATGACAGCTTGACAGATCTTGTGCTACGGGACAAAGTGTTGTCGTCATGCTCCTCAGAGCTAGTAGCATTTTTTCATGAACGTCAGCATAAAGACATTGTTTCAATGGCGCAGTTGGGGCACCATTCAGTCCTGGCCCCTCCGGGCAAGCCCATCCATCGGTCTGGACTGTCGGGCGCATTAGTTGCAGGTGTCAGGAAAGTCCAAAGGCAACCAGCGTGGCAACGTCGGTCAGGCGGTGCAGATAGGTTCCAAGAGCAGAAGTACGATAGGCCCTCCCATCCCTATCAGCCATGCAGAGGGAATTATGATAACTTCCGATCTCATCGGAGCAGCAGGGCGAACTGGAACAACCGGTAGTCGAGAGGTGATAGTGACGAAGAAGAGCAACAAATACGTAAATAGGTGCGCTTTGATGAGTCGCGAGAAGATAAGTTTTACTACAAAGGGAAACCGTCCAAGCAGAGGAGTGGATCCTCAGAGAGCCGATCATCCGACTCCAATGCGCGATCGTCACCGGCTAGCAGCCATAGCAAGAGTCTGCGTGGTGAATCAAAAAGGGAACGCCGATGTTCCAATTGCAATGGCAAGGGACATAACTCAGACGTGTGTCCAACCCCTATCAAACACATGAATTCCGCGTATGTGTTGGACACAGTCAACAGGAAGGACTGTCTGGGGTGCTGACCTCTGTTCCATTCTGACGAGAGGGTAGTTTTACAGTGCGGACATGCATTACCGTGTCTGTGTTCGTGGTCCACGAGACTGGCAAATTGGTGCTCCACAAAGGTGTGGTGGAGAAGAAACCAGTCTCGGTGATGAGAGACACAGGCTGTACTACAGCTGGGGTTCGTCGTTCTTGCATTGACGAATCCTGCT
This sequence comes from Oreohelix idahoensis, assembly GCA_024509875.1. Lineage (NCBI taxonomy): Eukaryota > Metazoa > Mollusca > Gastropoda > Stylommatophora > Oreohelicidae > Oreohelix > Oreohelix idahoensis. The sequence continues at coordinate 155,651 of JAMPIV010017490.1, read as the reverse complement.
TCACAGGCAAAACTGTAAAATGTACCACATTCGGGGGCAAAGTGGAATCTTACCCCCAGGCGTGCATTAATGTGGACACCCCGTTTTTGTCAGGTAGAGTGAACGTTTTTGTCCTCGAAAATCCTGTCGCCGATTTGATCGTCGGCAATGTACGAGGAGTACATGACGGTACGGGAGAGGCTGGAGCAGTGTCTCAGCAACACCGCAATCCTATAGCTGATGATCAGGTGATTGCGTTATCACTACCTGAGAAGAAGGTACATCAGCGTTAGGGTGCGGGGCAGGCATCCATGGGTACTCAGAGTCGGTGCCAAGGCGCAGGAATACAAACCATAAAGGTGTGTCCGAGGCCCTGATAGCTAGTGACTGCACTGTATGGGTCCGCAATGTCCCTCTGAGTGCTAGTTGGCACACACTCAAACGTGTATTTAATGAGGTCGCACCGGTGAAGTTCGTGGAGGTGTTGTCATTGTGAGACAATACGAAGGTGGCACGAGTTACTGTTGCTTGCATGGTTGCAATCGTGTTCGAAGGGTGTTGGTGGGTGTTGTCAAAATGAAGACAAACAAAAGGTCAACTCGACCTACGCAGTGGTGTGTAGACATGGAGTGAGGATACAGTACATGCGAATGATGGCAAACGTTCATTAGAGTTGACAAATAGACCAATCTCACTCACTTATGGCTGGAAGTCATTTACGCCAACTACTGTGTACGTTTCATACAGTTTAATTGGAACGATCACACTTGACAGCACGGGTACAGTGACAACAGACAGGTTGGCATAAATCATAATAATGTTGATCAATGAAATACACTATCACATGGGCATTCATGTTGCATAACAGTACCATGGAATGTCAGTAGACAAGCACTCAGTAATTCCAATATATATTGTCTGACTTTACTGACAGAGCACGTCAGTTCATAAACAAGGTTCAAGATGGTTCCTAGACCTAACCTCGTCTAGCGAAGATTCCTTTAGGTAAAGTTCAGCACATATTTTTTTGATAACAATATTGAACCACTAGTAGTGGGTTCTCTTCTGTAGCAGTGATCTCTGAACTCATCAGGTGATAGTAAGGGGCATCCCTGTTCTCTCCTCGATGATTGAAAAATATAGGATTCAAAATGGCTTCTCCTCCCAGTGAGTTGTCGCTCACCCAGGATACAAACTATGAAGCGTAATCAAAGCTGATCATTCATTAAATGTCCTCATTGCTTTGTAGATTCTACCATTGATACTATTGACTTCATCACATAATATGGTGCTGCTAGATATGAATGTCATCTTCATCTGGTTAATATTCATCTAAACGTACAACCGTACGACTGCCCATCGAATACAATGCCTCAGGAAAAGTTCATAAGAAATGCGTCTTTACCTTGGTATCAGAAATACACTAGAATATGATTCTGCCATTCCTTGGCAGTAAGAATAAACACTGGGGTGAATAATACATGATATGTCTAAAGAGACTACCTCTTTCCCCACTAATATAGAGATCACTTTTCGGCGACAGGCCGCTACAACAACTCAGCACCCATCAGGGCAGAACCTTCTCACCTCGACTTAGCGACACATCCGCCGAACAACCTTTAACCCCGAGTTCGACACCGAAGATATAGTTCGACTTAGACATACAAAGATATTAAGATATAAGACATACTCGTCCTACATAGACAAGAAATACACATAGATTCGGGCCATAGATATTCTGAAGCAAGAACAATCTATTTCTAACCAAACAAATAATAGATCGCTGTAAACCTAGATTCCTACGCTGAGTTCGATATTCAGGAAAGATAACCCATATAATAAAAGTATAAATTCAACATGGGTGATATCGCTTTGACCAGGAAAATATTTCGATACACAAAATAAATATTTTTCCTAAGACAAATAAATATTACAATAAACATATACACTGTCACCAGTAATTTGTTGGTAACAGTTACATTCGCGAATAAATGGGGTGCACGCGAGGCAGTCAGGTGGAAGCACATGGCACTGCTTGATAACCACCTGCTGATAGTCCAGCAGTAGGAATAGCTAGGCATCAGTTTCATGTATAGTCAGGGTGTTTCGGTTAACATAAACCGAACTTTAGAGTCTGACCCACTCCACCAGCACTGTCATGCTAATTCTACAAGTGGATGATAGCATTGTTCTATTTCTTTGTATGAGATAGTGTGTGTGGCTGAAGATAAGTAGATTTCAAATTTGAATATCATGATTGGCTGTATTTTTTTTGTACATTGATATCATGATGTATGTCGCCATAAAGGCAGATTGTTAATGCTGTGCCTGGAAGGATGAATACGGGAGTGAGTGAATCTTACCATACAGATACTTAGTTACCCTATGGGGGTGATTACAAGATACCCAGGTGAGGCAGCTTTTGTCATGTTTTCCAGCTGCCAGTACCTCGGATGACATATTGTGTACACATTATGAGTTTTGTCAGTTTTGATTGATTTTGAATGTATTAGATTAGTAGAGTTCTTCTTATTCTCAGACGTCCACTTGAATGTTCTCAAAGAAAGCAGTAGTCAGTTTGAGGCTATTTCAATCCCCGTAAAGCTTTTCCACGAAAGGAGCTGGCGTCGGCCATATGCACTTTCTCTGTGCCGCATATAAGGGGCAACTTTGAAGCAGATGTTCAGCAGTCATTTTATCAGTGCCACAGTTACACTGATCGATAGTTCCTATCTTTAGCTTGTTGAATAGATGGTATCTCAATCTGTTGTGGCCAGTGCGGAGGCTGAAGATTACCACTTGTTCTCTTCTGTGGAGCTGGTAGTAAGCATCATTCTGTGAGTGCCATGGATGTTCTTCAAGAATGGCACTTACTGGACAGATGAGGGAATGCTGGTATGCGGCATATGGGCCTGCAAACTTCTTATGGGGTTGGGGCCCAGCATCCTCCAGATGGAAGAAAATTCTTTATTAAGGGGGGTTGGATGTCACGGCGCTATTTTGGCCGTGTGATTAGCTGCCTGTTCGGACGCTGCTAAACGGGCTGGCAAAGATAGACGAGTGTTTAGGGTCATGTGACTATCTGGAAATTCGGGCGCCAAGGGATTTTTTCAGCGCCAAGATTATTCATCGTTCAACTACCGTCCTGTGTGGACGCCTGCATGCCGGCTTGTGTGCTGTCCATCTTGGATGGAATTTCGTGAGACAGCACCTGCCATTAGAGCCTTGTCCTGGTGTCAGTATTCTAGAGAGGTAGTTAGTCTCTCAGTGGTGGTTTTTGTAAACTGAGGTTGTTCTCGTAAGTATGAGCAATTTGTATCTGATAGTTGTCAGTTTGACATACTGTTGTTTCTTGCCGCTCGGGTGAGCGGGGTTCACAGTAGCAGATAGGTTGTTATTTTGCCTAGATTTATATGATGTATTAGCTGGTAGTGGAAGTGTATTTATATTTTTGCATTTCATTATAGCCGGTGTTGTTCCTAATAAAGGGGTATTAGCTGTTTTGGAAGCCTTAATTTCTCAGGTCAGCTACTGTTCATGTGGTCCCTTAGTGTATACGAGCCATTGTCTATCTTAAGTTAAATCCAGTATGAACAGTGGTAAAGCCCTATGAGTGGGGGGTAGCCAGCTAGCACCTTCCCCCACCCGATTTGGTTGGGTCTTGACAATCATGATGTCCAACTTAGAGACCACCATCCTATCTGACTCAAGCCTTATCCTATACCTATTCATTTCGAGTCACAGGTGGATACAGAAATAGATGACATGCTTAAATTAGGAATTATATCACCATCTGAGTCATCATATTCGTTTCCAATGGTGATCATTAGAAAAAAAGACAAATCCATCAGAATTTGCATTGATTTTAGACGTTTAACACATTAACTACTGAATTGAAAAACACACTGTGGCCGAATTAAATTGTTTCCCCATTTTCATCCTGTAGGTGTTTGCACAAAGTAAGCTGTAGTTTTCGTAATTGTTTAAATATTTTTATGAATTACACGTCATTTTAAAGATAAATAAATATACTATTACAATAAGCACCGGTTGTAACTCTAATAGAGGTTGTTGCTATTTAACGGCCCTCCGATGGCTGAGGACTTGCAATATTTTCACAATTATAACTGCTTGCGCCCCATCTCTATCAAAATCACAATTTCAATCAATGTGCACACTGTTTTCATTCTTGTCCTCGTTGCTAGATCTATCAGTCAATTGTTGAAACATGTTTCTATCCTATTCAGCCGTTAGACGAGATGTACACACATTTTTTGTAGTCCTATCACTAGTTGCCACAGTAAACAGTTTTACACGATTTGGTAACTAACCCAAAACGCTGAAAAATATGAACATAATATCAATTTTCCAGTGTTCTACAACAACCATGCTTTGGGAATTTGTTTTCTGGTGGCAACTTAAAATCTGGAACCAGATCAGAAAGTGTTTCAGTACATTTTTCATTCGTTTTATTACTAAAATTCGATTGGCGCTCTGAGCGGCTTGCGGTCCAAATGTGATTATTTTGTGAGCCGCTGACAGCGGCTTGCGGTAGTTAATGTGTTAAATAGCATAATTTTCATGTAATGCTGAAGCTATGCCAGTCCTTGAAACTCTTTTAGACAAACCTTCCAGTACTACTTACTTCAGTAAACTAGATCTAATAACTAGGTTATTGGCAGGTACCACTTACTGAAAGACCAAAGCCTTACACTACCTTTTCTACTCCTAAGGGCTTATTTCACTGGAATTACATGTGTTTTGGTCTAGTAAACTCTCCTGCGACATTTGTGCACATGATGAGGAAAATTTTTCAGATCGTGAGGATATCATCACAAAAATTGATGATATTTGTGTGTTTCATGAGTCTTGGTCTACAATCTTTACTATAAACTCTTTGTCTACACAACCTCACTGCCAGACCATCCACAGTTCAGATTGGGTTTAACTGATTCCGTACGCAAGATCTAATAATAGACGCAAAGGCCGAACGCTGTAGACGTAAGATCTTTTAAAAGAGGCTGATTTATTTCATTGTTTCTTTCTATTCTGATATTTTATACTGCCCGGAATTTATCTCGAACGGAAGTAAACACAAAACTGGGCAAATTTCAACAAGCTTCAACGTCTTTTATTTGCGTTTGAACGGATTTTTTCACATTTATCTTCATCTTTAATCGTGTTTTGTCGTATCGCCATAATGGCCGAAAAACACACAGGATATGTTACTAATATGTGAACAGTGAACAAACTGTGTGATCAACCATAACTTTCTTACTTTTTCTTTGTTTCTAAATGGATTACCTGCACAAAGAGAGTAGTGAAACTGTATTGTGATAACAATTTATGTTACAAGCCCTACGTAAGTCAAAAATTTTTGTTCAAAATTTCAAGTTATCTTTTTTCCGTGTACATGTTATCTGTTATAACATAAACATAACATAAAATTAGCTAGAAAGGCATATGGATTTATATTGTTCATCCAATGTACTTTAATTTGATATATAATATGTTATACTTAACTCATGATTAGACACACATTGTCAGTAAATGTAAATTATGTATGTGTAAATTTTTGGGGCTTAAAAATAATTCCGTCCAGAGCTGAAAATAATTACGTACGGAATCAGTTAACCCCCAAAAATGAAGAATTTCATTGAAAATATCAAATTTTAGATACATATTGCACTGGAAAGTAAATTCATTTGCCCACATTTTTGTATGTTTATTTTCACTAAAACCTTTGTGGATGATTTTATATAAATTTTTAAAGTATGTCAGGTAAGTGTATTTTTACCTAATTATATATGTCAAATATACAAATTGGTATATTTGTGATGCTATATTGCTCCTAATGCATGGATTTTAATTTTCGGTACCATATTCACTTCCCTGAAGCAAACAGAATTCAAGTTTTTCAAACATAGTTTCATGTGTAAAAATAATTTAGACTGGCTAATTTTTATTAACCATGGGGTCCTTTGATGGGTCATCGAAATAATAATGGGGCTGGCGGTATTCCAGTAGAGTGGTAGGGTACCTCCTTATACGCAAATAAAGCTGCAGGTAAGAACGAATCACAGGATTCTGGTTTCTCCTGTGCGAGCTTACATAAATTTGTAAGTAGAGTCCGTTATATCTTTCCACTTGTCCAATCTATTGTGGATGATAAAATGTGCAGACGAGAATATTTTGAAAAATCCTAAAAACTTCCTCCATCAGTTTCCCTCTGAATTGTGAACAATTGTCAGTTAATATCTGATAAGGGTATCCTAATCTTGTGAATATTGAGAGCAAAGCCTCTCCTTCATGTACTGAGTCTGCTGAGGGTAGAGCAATCGCTTCCCCCCAAATAATACATCTCTACCAGTTGAATCTTGCAAACTAACTTATAACTTGTTAAATAAAGAAGTGAAGACAAAAACTCGAAGAGATAAAAGACATTTCATCAATGAACTGGCCGTAGAAGCTGAAAATGCTGCAAGAACTGGTAATAGTAGGTGCCTTTATCAAATTACAAAACAACTATGTCACCAGCCTACTGCTATGGAAACACCTGTTAAAGGTAAATTAGGGAATTCAATACCAACAGAAAAAGAACAAATGAAGAGATGGGCTGAGCACTTCATGGAGGTGCTAAACAGACCACCACCAACAGTAACACCTGATTTTAATAATGAAACATCCACAACCACTTTGCCAATAACTTGCGATGAATTCACGCTGGACGAGATCAAACAAGCCGTTAAAAGATTAAAAAATTTTAAAGCTGCTGGAGTTGACGAAATTTCAGGGGAATGATTAAAGCAGTTAATGACAACAACCTCTTGAGAATTTTAGATATTATAAATGAAGTATGGAGAGAAGAACAACCACCACAACAATGGAAAGACAGTATTATTGTAAAGTTACCGAAGAAAGGTGATCTATCAGACTGTAATAACTGGCGTGGTATATCTCTATTATCAGTACCTGGAAAATTATTATGTTGCATGATGTTAGAAAGACTTAAATTGCATGCTGACGAAAAGATCAGAGAAGAACAAGCGGGTTTCAGGCCGAAACGATCATGTATTGATCAAATATTCACACTAAGAACAATTATAGAAGAATCAGTGGAAAGGCAATCGCCACTTATTATCACCTTCGTCGATTTTCAAAAAGCCTTTGATAGTCTACACCGCCCATCATTGTGGAAGATACTTACAATCTATGGTTTTCCAACAAAATATGTGAATATAATCAAAGCGCTATATGACAATGCAAGATGTTGTGTTAGAACAAATAAAGGGAATACAGAATGGTTTACAGTAGAAACAGGGGTGAAACAAGGCTGTATTATGTCACCACTACTTTTTGGAATAGCTATTGATTGGGTTATGAGAAACTATACCCACAATGAACAATTGGGTATAAAATGGACAAATGGAAAATTCCTGGGGGACCTGGATTTCGCAGATGATGTAGCATTCTTAAGTTCAACACCAAGACAATCCCAAGAAGCAATAAATAATTTGTGTCATCTCTCGGTTAAAATTGGTCTCCAAATAAATGCCTCTAAAACTAAAGCTATGAACTTTTCTAACGAGACCTTTGATATCATCTTGAACGGGGAAAAACTACAGAAAGTTGAAAGTTTCAATTATTTAGGCAGTAAAATGACTCAGGATGGTGACACAACAAGAGAAATCCATACTAGAATTGCTTTGGCAGCTAGCGCCTTCAATAGATTATCTAACATTTGGAAATTACGATCATTGAATATACATACCAAGCTTCGTCTGTTTAATTCAAATGTTATCTCAGTGTTAACATACGGCTGTGAGAGTTGGAAAATAACAAAATCATTGGAGAACAAGCTGAATACATTCGAGAACAAATGTCTTAGAAAACTCATGAACATCAGTTGGAAAGAATTCAAGACTAATCGACAAATAAGAGAAGACTCTAGGCAGAAATATGTCTCCGACTATATAAGGAAAAGACGATGGTCATATATCGGTCATGTCCTACGAATGCAAAATGCAAACAGAATACCACTACAGGCGCTCACTTGGGTTCCTGAGGGTAAGCGGAAAAAAGGAAGACCAAAAGAAACACTCAGAAGAACAATAATAAGAGAAGGAAGAACGTTGGGCCTAAATAATGTGCAAGAGCTAAGAGGAGTGGCGTCACAACGAACAACCTGGAGAGCACTGGTTTCTGCCTTATGCGCCGTGTTTGGCGCTTAAAGAATTTATTATTATTATTATTACCAGAGAAAGGATGTATTTTTTCGGAAACTGACGAAAAGCGCATACAGTCTGCTGAAATGAAGAATTTCATGAAAAGTAAGCTGCAAAGTATGACACAGAACATGGAATCAATAAAGGAAAATACCAGAGATGATTCCTACATAGCAGGGGGATACTGAGGTGAGTAAATTTTGTGTAAAAGTGTAATTCCTCCCTTTTTTCTTAATTTTCTCAAAACCTCATTATTCACACAAATGTGGGCACGTTGCCAATGATTTGTCAAAAACTATTAGTGATACAGCAGTAAATTTTGGGCCACATGCTGTACACATAGTGCTCATTAAAATAAACTAAAATAAAGGATATATGTTAACAAACTACAAAATTGTTGAGAAATATCTAAGATACCCCCCTTAAAAATTTCAACTTTTTTTCGATTGGTATGTTAAAATCCAAAAAAAACTCAGATATCAAACCAATCAAAATTATTTTAGTATACAATCATTATCATATATTAACAAATGAAACAGCCAAATTTCATAACTCAAGTTGTACTCACATTTGAAATATCTTGGGCAACAAAATACCCAAAAAAGCTAAAATTTGCCTTTTTTTCACTGTTTTTCCGCCATAGATTGCAAGTTTTTAGTATATACCTCAATGTTTTGTATTTTTTTCAGTCATTTTGCTAGTATAAATGACCAGATATAGATATTAACTTATAATTCTGTGTTTTTCATTTTGGGGGTTTAACCTCCCCTTAAAGAAATCTCTTTTCTTGGACACAAAGTTGGTCACGGTTTCTTGAAAACTGAAGACAACACTATTTCTAGAATCCTAAACCTTGAGGTTCCTAAAACTAAGAAACAGGTCAGAAGTCTTCTTGGACTTAAAACTTTTATAGGAAATTTATGCCTGACTTCTCCAATTTGACTTCAGTTTTGTCTTCGTTATTAAAAAAGGGCTCACCTAATAAAATTGTTTGGAGTCAGTCATGTAATGATGCCTTAAACTATATCAAAACTTATATTAAAACTGCCTGATTATAGACTCCCTTTTATTCTCAGAACCGATGTGTCAAGTTATGGGATTCGCGGTGCGCTGATGCAGTGTCAACAAAGTTCTACACCCAGTAATGTATGTTAGTCATAAGCTTACCAGTACTCAGGAAAAGTATCCCATACTGGAAAGGGAACTGCTTTCCATTGTTTGCACCGTTACAAAACTCCAGCGCTACTTGATTGGAGCCAGTGGCGTACTAAGGGGGGTGCGAGGGGGGCGGTCTCCCCGGGTGACAAGAAGGAAGGGGGTGCCATCTGACACTATTATGAAAGTACCTATTGTTTAAAATATAGTTTCAAGTGTGTTTCTTTTTGGGGTAGGGGGTGTCAAATCTATGATCTGCCCCGGGTGCCAAATACTTGAGGGATGCCTCTGATTGGAGCCCATTTTATCATCCAGACAGACCATCGAGCTTTAGCCTACCTTCAACAAGCTCATTTCCAAAATCAACGCACAGCATGGTATTCTATCTGTTTACAACCATTCGGCTACGAAATTCACGCAATCAAGGGAGACACTAACGTTCTTGCCGATGCTCTGTCATGGTGCACCAAGCAGTAGGACAGAATTTTGCTCATCCCATTGACTAATTAAACTTATTGTGGGGTGAAACTTATGGACTTATCCATATATCAATCAGAATTATCCTGTTGGCACGTTATGATCAAGGGTCAACATACCATGAACTCTATGCAATTAGATGACTCGCATTATACATGTGCTAATATGGCAATGACAGATCTGCAAAGTGAAATTTTATAGCACACGCTTTTGCACTTGTGGACATTTGACTATACTAACAGTGCATTTCGACGCTACATAAAGGGAAGTAACCAATAACAGGACTATGTGATCAAAGGGGAACAATTCAAACAATCGGCTTACTTATGTTTCATGGGTCTACAAGAGCTCAGAGCAAACTCAATTGACTGTTGAACAATTAATCTTCGTTGTTCAGGGGACACAGATGTTGATAAATATTAAATTTTATTACGCTGAAGTGACTGACATTATCTGCAACACTTTCTGAACATTCTAATATTATTCTAACACAGTGACTTTAGTATCCAAAGTTCATGGACTGCTAAATCATTATTGATTATAAGCACAGACTTGGTCATAGCAGCAAAGGGAGCCGCACTAGCGTAGTGGTTACCACACCGCTCTGGCGACCGGGTGATCCAGGATCAAACCTGGGTGACGGCATTTGAGGATTTTTCGTCGACCGGGATTTGTACTGGATTAACTCGAGACCTGGCGAGGACATTTGAAGGAGTGTCGTCGACCAGGGATTGGCGGCTCCTGAGCCGACCCAGCTGTAATGGGTACCTCCGAAATCGGAGAGTATTTGCCTGACTGGCGAGGGACACCTATCTCTGTACAAGAAAAAAGGTATACTCACGTAAAATCAATGTCAGGTTAGACATAAAAATAATAACCTGAGATTTTGCCTCGAGTATTAGCGAGAGGGGGGGGGGGGGGGGGGGGGGGAGGGGGGGGAGGGGGGGAGAGGGGGGGGGGGGGGGGGAGGGGAAAAAAAAAGTTGTTCTGGTGACCACGGGCATCAGCGTTTGAAGAAATGTATACGGCCGGAAATTTGACTGAATAGCCTGAACGGCTCCTGTGATAAACCCTCTGTGGATGGGAAGGAGCAAAGCTCCTGACCGGGTTGGAAGGAAAGTCCTCAGGTTCCCCAGCCTCGCAATGACATGTCATTGGGCCGAAGGGCTGAAAGCCCAAGTGCCGCTGGTTAAGGAAAAAGAAAAAAAAAAAAATTGAACATGAGACAACCTCAATTTAGCTCGGCAGCGTTGGCGTAGCTGGCGAGTCCTATTTAGGGCTTTAGGCTAGCAGATAGATAATGTTAGTCCTTTTCAGGACTTAATATCTATCAATACTGATAGGGTTAGCAGTAAACGGAGTTCACTTATTTTTGGATGGTAAATGCGCTCTGATATAACCAAATAGGTTGAAAAGAACGCACCTCGCCAAAAGAAGGCAAAAACCGAACCAAACCAAAAAATGAACATGAGACAGTGGGACATTTTTTGCTTCACATTGTGCATTGTACTATTCACTTTAGTTGCACATTTAAGGCGACATATTTACTTAAGATTAATATGTGCATCACATATGCTCACTAATATCATTTGAGTACACGCTTTCTACATTTTACAATGATATTTTCAACATCAATAAAGCTTCTTTAAATCATTCTTAGATTGCATATTCATCGAAGAAAGAAATGAAAAAAATATCATCATGGTCATTTAATTACAAGACATGGTTACATATTTGTTGATTCATATCATTCACTTTAACAATACGGTATTTTGGTGCCTATTGTTCTTCTTCAGTATAAGTAAATAAATTAAGGGGCTGCAGTAAAACTGGTAAGGAATATAAGTTTATAAACTAATAAAACGGTATTGAATCAGTTTTACAAATAACAGTTCACATGAGACAAGGGACGTTTCGGGTTTTACCCTTCCTCAGCCACAAACAGGTGACAAAGACAAAAATTACATATAGGTACTACAAAACTATACGATGATAAGAAACATACAACAAATGGGCGATACAAGCAGATGGAAAAAGTAAACAATAACAATACAAGAAAACTGATTCAATACCGTTCTGTTACTGGCTCAGGATTGCCCACATTTAGTGTCATGACCTCTGTCTTCTTCAAATTGATGTTCAGGCCAACCTGCTGGCCATACTTATTCAGTCTATCGGTTTTGTCTTGAATGTGTTGGTGTGAATGCGCGAGTAGTGCAATGTCATCTGCATATTCCAAATCTTCCAGTGTAGAAAACGTTGTCCATCTAATTCCTCTTGGACTGCCCTCTGTTGTCTGGCGCATCACCCAATCTATGACTGTCAAAAATAATGTCGTACTCCTGTTTTCACTTCGAAAGTTACATTGCTCGATCCAACACTGCAAGTAAAGTTAGAATAGAGGCTTTTTATAATGGAAACAATGCGGCTGGGAATTCCATAAGCCCTCAGAATTTTTCATAGGCTGTCCCTGTGTATGCTGTCGAAAGCCTTTTCAAAATCAACAAAGTTAATGTACAGCTGTCTCTGCCATTCTGAGCACTGCTCTATAATGTTCCTGAGGGTAAATATATGATCTGCACATTTTCTGCTCTTTCTGAAGCCCGCTTGTTCTTTCCTCAGTTTATGGTCAACTGCTTTTGAAATTCTCTGGATGATTATCCTGCCTAGTATTTTGCTGGGAACTGAGAGGAGGGTAATTCCTCTCCAGTTGTTGCAGTCTGCAAGGTCGCCCTTCTTGGGCAATTTGACAATTATTCCTTTACTCCACTCTGTTGGTGTTGTCTCAGTTTCCCAGACTTGTGCAAATAGTGGTTCTAATAGTTCTGCTGCTAGTTCAGGGTCTGTCTTGAATAGCTCAGCATTCAGATTGTCGTGACCAGGCGCTTTTCCATTTTTTAGCCCTTTGATAGCTGTGATAATTTCTTCTTTTCGTGGAATGTCTGTATTTACGTCTAAGTCACTTTCAGCCTCAGGAACATTCAGCTGAGTCTCTGGTGGTTCCTTATTCAGTGTTTCTCTGAAGTGCTCTGCCCATCTTGTTTCCTGCCCCTGTGCTGTGGTGATGAGATTTCCTTGCTTGTCTCTTACTAACGTTATGTTGTTTGCACCTCGTTTTCCACTGATAGCTTTAGTTATTTTATAAACTGTGCTTTGTTCATTTCTCAGTGCGCCTCTTCTGCCTGTCTTGCAAGGTCATCCAGAAATGTCCTTTTGTCAGCACGGGTTTGACGTTTTACTTCCTTGTCCAGCTGACTGTACTGTTCACTATATATTGCCTTTAACCTGGGAGACTTAGCTTCTGTTTTCTTCCTTTTCATTTCCTTTCTCTTCGCTATGGTGTTTAGCGTTTCTGGTGTTATCCAGTCTTGGTTCTTTCTTTCCTGGAATCCCAAGCATGACTTGCTGCTTTCTTTGTATATTGTTGAGATGGTGTTGAATTTCTGGTCCACATCGTCGGTCTCTTTTCTTTCCTGGCTTTTGGTAATCAGATATCGTCTCTTTACGTCGACCATGAACGCTTTTCTGGTGAGGGGGTCCTTAAGTTTCGTGATGTTATATCTTTTCTGTTTGACTGCAACTGGTCCAGCAGCTCTGAGTTTCACCTTCAGTCTTGCTACTACTAGGTGATAATCACTTCCCACATCTGCGCCTCTTCTTACTTTCACGTTTTGTAGTGCATGTCTCCATCTGCCATTGATCATTATGTGATCTATCTGGTTTTTGTCTCGTCCATTTGGTGATTCTCATGTTAACTTGTGCACTTCTTTGTGTTGAAAAAGTGTTCCTCCAATGACCAGGTTGTTAATACTGCAGAAGCTTATTAATTTGTACCCATTCTCATTTACTGTTCCACTGCCGCATTTCCCCATTACTCTTTCGTTATAATTATTATGTGTTCCAACTTTCGCATTTAGGTCTCCCATTACTATAATAAGATCGTACCTGGGTACAGTTTCCATTTCCTTTTGTACCTGTTGATAGAACACATCCTTGATCTCTTCATCGCTGTCATTTGTTGGTGCATAGCATTGTATAATTGTGGTATTGGTGAATCTCCCTCTCAGTCTTGCTCTTATTAGTCTGTTGTTAATGGGTTTCAATTCCAGTAGAGACCTTTCCATTCCTTTCTTAAGGATAATGGCTACACCTTCGTTGTGCTGACCGTCCTCTCTACCAGAATAAAGTACTGTTTCCCCTGTGGCTGTTTTTATTCTCCCCATCCCTGTCCATCTGCTCTCGCTTATTCCCAAGATATGTAGTTTGTAATTCCTCATCTCTGCTGTGATCTGTCTCAGCTTTCCTGCCTCATTCATAGTTCTGACGTTCCAAAAACCAATTCTGGTTTCGTGTTTTGCGGTCTGGGCATCTGTTTTCATGCCAGTGGCTTTCACCACTGTCAGTCATACGAGCCTGAGACTCTGGATGTCCGTCCCGCATCAAAGTATTTTCATTTATTGCTGTTTCCGTAACGTGTGCGATTTTTTACACAGAAAGGGGTGTCGGCCCTGTGCTAAAACCCCCAACCTGGAGGACCAGGGTACCAGCTTTTGTCTGACCCCTACCCACGCAGACCAGTCCAGCATGGTTGAACCTACCAGGAGTAAAACTCCCACTGGCATTGCTCTGGGGATTGTCAGGGTACACAAGCTGCCATACCGCTACAAGGTATAGGTACCATTGATGGCAGAAGCAGTCTTTACCCCTCTCATAATACCAAGTTATAAATGAACAGCACATAATGTTTTGAAAAAGAAGGCGATACATTGCAAACAATTGTTTGATGTCGGGCGCCAGTCTTTAGATGTTTGTGAAAGACCAGAATTGGGGAATTTTAAGGGGTTACCGTCACAATTGGAGACATACTGTTAACTTGATGAAAGAAATTGACATGGTTTTATGACAACGAATGAAGTAGAAGAAGACAAGGACATCATGACGAGCGGCTTCGATGACAGGCTTTGGGAATTACCTAGGCTGTGAGCAGTAACTCCTACTAACGTAATCCCTGTATCCACAGTTGTTCCCTCCCCAGCTGTAAATAAAGTATGTGTAGAAACCGCAAAGTTAATATTTAAAAACTTACTGCCGGAAAGGGGTGGTGGGGGTAATTTGAATCTTTAGAGATTTCACTAATACTAGATTTCAAAGTGCAAGCTTTCATATTCTCTTGAGCAGTCATTTCTTTAGTGATTTTTTTTGCATCTATATAAATAAAAGGCAGTGTCGCGTTGTTTGTTTCTATGTCCTAATACAAATCTGCATGCCTTATTATTTCTTAATGAATTTTGGCAGAGAGTCTCTTTAATTACTGCCGGGTAAATGCCATGTAGTTATTTCATAATTTAATGTTGTAATTATGACATTATGAGTAATTAAAGTTTTCCGTAAAGAAATGTAAACAAATCATGGGCTATAATCAAGCTAAAGAAAAATTCAAGAGTAATCAAGTGAAGTAATACAAATGTAAAAACTATTATTTTGTTTTTGTAACAACTGCCATACTTTTCCATATTTTACAACATAGTTCAAAACTATTAACCATACACTTTTAATTTAAGGGGAAATTTAAAAAAAAAAAATAGTGACTTTACAATGTGGATACATATCCAAATAAAAGTAAGCACTTTCCACGTGGTTTGCTTTATTTTTCTATGCGTAAAATAGGACCGTAATCAATATATAAATTTAACAAGTGTCTAGTTGAATCAAGGGAAACAATCTGAATGATAAAATTATTATTAAAAGGTCGTAATTTACAACTCTACATTTCTTTATTTTATATAGCAATTTAAATTATTTAAATGGACACTAATGCTTTATGCGAAAATAATAATAAAAATATTACTTTTATGTAGTATTTAACCCTATTCAAATCTTGACTTTTTAAGGTTTTTTGTGTGGTTTTTAGGTAACATTTTGTAAAAGCATGTAAAACATTTTTAAACATATTAAACCTATCAGTATTAAATATCAATGTGTTTGGAATTGAATGGACCTTAAAATAGTAGTAGTTATTTTGGGATTTGCTTTACCTTGGTTGAGTAGTAACAAGTTAATTACATAATTAGGTGCAGAAACAATATCAAAAATTTACATACACTGAAATATTCAAAGAAGGAAAAACTAGCAAATGCAAAATATACAAAACAGTGGCTCTTATTTAAAAGTATTTCTAATTTTGTATATGATTTGAAAAAATTACACGAATCTGATCATAAATTTATTAATAAACAAATTTATGTAATTATTAGGTAGAATGGGGTAATAACTGGGCATTTGTACATGATTATGATATTAAAAAATAACCTCTAAAATCTTTAAAAATGCATGAAACCAATACATATTATAAATCAATATGTTAGAAGATGAATAAACTGTGTGTTTATGGTACTGTATTTGTAGCAATAATTTATTACAATTTAATTATTCATGGTCAAATTAATTGCAGAACTGGTCATAAAAATGTTTCACTACATTAGACTGCTTAACTTTTAACTCTCTAAATTCCCCATTAACTTTTGTTCTTCTAGTAACTTCTGAATATCCACTAGCTGTCATAAAATTAGACATGATAGAAACTGTTTTATTATCCCTCCACTGAACTGTTAACATCTCCATCTCCCTGATGCAACACATGTCACCGCGAGCTGATTTTGTTTTCTTACTTACTTACTTAGCTGTTCCCCTTCTACCGTGCGGTGTAGAGGTTTGGAAGAGAGAGCGCCAGACTATCCTATCGGCTGTCTTCCTCCTGGCCTGGTTCCATTCTAGTCCTCGGTCCTTCAAAGATTGTCTAATGTTGTCCTCCAAGCGGACTCTGGGTCATCCTTGGGGTCTGGATCCCTGGCTCTTTGTTTCCCATGCTTGTCGTGGTAGCCGATCTTCTCCCATTCTGCAGACATGGCCAAACCATCTTAGTTGGGACTGTTCTACTTGGGTCTGCAGGGGGTTGTGGACCATGTCTCTTCTTGTTACTTCAACCACCTTCCTCAGATACCTCATTTCTGAGGTTTGGATCTGGCTTTTGTGGGTTGTAGTCATTGCCCATGACTCGCATCCATATGTCAAGACTGGGACATAGGTGGAGCGGTATACAGCCATCTTCGTTTTCTTACCAACCTCTCTCTTGCTGAGGAATCCTCGATTTATGGCCTGAAAAAGTCTCCCAGCTGCTGCTTTTCAAGTAGCCAACTCTTCTTTGATGCCTCCCTTTCAGTCTATAATAGCTCCAAGATATTTAAAGTGGTCAACCTGCTCCAGGACCTGTTCTCCCAGCTTAATCTGATGTCTTCTTTCTTCTCATGATATCACCATGGATTTTGTTTTCGAGCTGCTTATGACCATCCCTCTCTTCTCCAGCTCTTCCTTCCAGACTTGCAGGTTGGATTGGAGATGTGCTTCTGATTTAGCAATCAGGGCAAAATCATCAGCAAATGCCAGCTCTGAAATACATACCTGTCTCATCTTCCAGTACCCCACTGAATACTTTCTTGTTCTCTCCTTACATGCCTTGATAACATCGTCCATGAGGAGTATGAAAAGATAAGGTGACAGGATATCACCTTGTCTTACACCAGTGGTGGTCCTGAACTCTTCTGACTTATGGTTTGCTGTCCTCGCATAATTTCTGCAAGACTTGTAGAAGCTCTGTATAGCATGAATCAGAGGTGCTGGAATGTTCTTCCTTGCCAAACAGTCCCAAAGTTTGATCCAAGGGACCCTGTCAAACGCCTTTTCCAGATCTTTGAAACAAAGATGGATCTCACTCTTATACTCAAGGGCATTTTCACTCAGCTGTCTGAGTGTGAAGATTAGGTACTTCGGTTTGCTCGGAATCCGCACTGGATCTCATCCAATTGTGGCTCAGCTAGGCGTCGGAGTCTCTGCTCTAGGATTCTAGAGTAGATTTTACCAGGGACACTGAGAAGGGATATGCCTCTGTGGTTTCCACATTGTCGAGTGTCACCTTTTTTGTTAAATTGGTGTTATGATGGCAATCTCCAAATCCTTTGGTATGGTCTTGTTCCACCACGCTGCCTGTAGGACCCTTAAGAGTAAATAGGTCACCTGATGCTCCCATGTACTTAACCATTTCTGGTGTTATACAATCATGCCCTGCTGCTTTGCCCATCTTGATTTTCTCCAGTGCTGCCTTCAGTTGTTCCATCTTTATGTCATCTTCATCACCATTGGTTTCCTCTTCTGTGCTAGTGGTTATCATTTCTGATGCTTGACCTTGCTCACCATCCAGGAGTTCTGAGAAATATTCTTTCTGATGCGGGTTATTTAGGTAATGGTGACCCACTGTAAGTTGGTACGCGTTAACACATTGAGGTGCCACCAATGTAAGGTGCTTGGCACTTAAAGGTTGGAAAGGGAAAATGTGTCTTATTAATTTGCTTCGTGCTAAAACTCAGAAGCAGAATAAAATTGCTTTTGCGATTCCATCGTAAGAAATAAGAGTATTTTGGAAATACACGGAAGCAAAGTGAAATCACTCTTCCGGTGAAACCATAAGGAATAACAATATTTTGTGCGGCTTGCATTTGCAATTACTGTAAACAAGGCACAAGGATAGTCACTTAAAGCAGTAGTCATTAACTTAAATGAAAATTCATTTTCACTCGAATATCAAAATATTACAGTCTGATTTTGACATTTCATAAGTTTCCTATACAGTTACTAGGAAAAACGCGGGCAACACCAGGACTTACAGCTAGTAATAAATATTCCAGCCTTATGCACAAGCACATCTTAGTTGCCTCTTACAAGTGTCTGAGGTATCAGTAGTCCTATTCTTTTGGTGTCACCCCAGAGAACCCTGTGAGCCATATGGGGCTTATTCATCTTATACTCGGACAATACAGTATAGGATTCAAGATTAGTAAATTAGGAAACTTAAGACTTTTTAATGTTTTGGTACTTGCAACCATGGTACTAAAAATAACATGATAATACCTTATGACTGATATTTTGTTTTTAAAAAGTGGAAAGATGCAAAAAGGTCAATTTAACAATGACAAAGTTGCAATAAATGGCTGAAATAATAACTTTAAGCTTTCTTTCTGATTCTGACCACAAAATGTCCATCTCTGATCAAACTTCTGATAAGTAGAAGTCTTTCAGATGGTCTTCTACTTATCCCGACTGCACTGTACTAATTATTGGAGAAACCAGAAATGAGTCCCAGAAGAAAGGAAGAGCAATGTTAGAAAGACCAGAATTAGCCAGAAGATTGTCAAGACCAACCTTGGTCGCTAACATTTTCCCACTGAGGTTCTTCAAACTGTGGCCCATCTTTTGCAATTGACTCATTTAGTTCATTGTCCTTTGGATACCTAGTAAGTCTGCAGACAGTGCAATTAAAAAAGATCAATCTTAGCTGGATGTAACAAAGGCTAGAGAAATTAAATCTAGAAAAGAGACATGAGAAGTAGAGCAGGCAGATAGAAATGGTACATTCTGAAAGCGTGAGCAGGACTAAACTACAATGGAGAGCCTTGGCAATCAGTGTGCAGAGAGGAGAAGGCAAATTGAGATGCTGGTCTATCAGTACTTTCATAACTTAACAGTTCCTTAGGATGTGAAACATTTTTTAGGAGTTCATCTATTTAAAAAAAAATAAACAGGAAAAACTTCTTTATAATCAGTCACAGTGTAAGGGCATTTAACATATCAGTACATCACTGTAACTGTGATAAAAATGAACAAGTGAAAAATATCTTAATTTATAAAAAGTGAAATAAATGTCATTCCAGCCTTTTTAACAGACTAAGAAACACAGAGAAAAAGAAAGACAGAGAATGCTTATCATGGACCTCCATGTGGAAGAAGGCACGTAAGGGCAATATAATATAATATAATAGCGCCTTCAGTCATAACTGACTATGGGAATGCGGCCCTGAGGTGACAGCCCTCAGCTGCTTATTTTCCTGGTGCTCCTTTCGACGTTTTCTCCTCTCTTCTGCTTGTTGTGTGAGCCTCTTTTAGCCCACTCTGAGGTGGTGCCGTAAATAGCATTGCCACTTAGTGCGATGGGCAGCTTCATCCTCCCATGTTGCTGGATCCATGTCCAGTGCCCTCATATCTCTCTTGCACACATCTTTGAACCTCAGCTGTGGTCTTCCAACTGTTCTCTTGCCATCTGCTAATTGTCCGTAGAAGATATCCTTCGGGATGCGACCATCTTCCATGCGGCGGACATGGCCAAGCCAGCGTAGTCTGCGCTGTCTAAGCAGTGTAATACATGCTTTGAAGGCCAGCACATGACAACACCTCGACATTTGTCACTTTATCTTTCCACGAGATGCCAAGGATGTGGCGTAGACACCGTAAATGGAAGGTATTGAGCCTTCTTTCTTGCTTAGCATAGGTTGTCCAGGTCTCGCTGCCATATAGGAGTGTGCTGGTGATGCAGGCGTTATATACCGCAGCTTTGGTCTTCGTTGTGAGTTTGGAGTTTCCCCAAAACAAGCGATGTGAGGCGGGAAAAGGTAGCTGCAGCTTTGCCAATGCGGCTGCCAATTTCTGTGTCCAGTGAGAGTTTGTCATTGATGGTAGACCCTAGGTATGTGAAGTGGTGCACCACTGCCAATTTATAGTTATCGATAGTGACAACTGGTGCAGCACCCAATCCTGACTCAGCACATTTGTTTTCTTTAGACTTATTGTGAGGCCAAAGTCCTTGCATGCTTGGGTGAAGTGATTCATCAAGCTCTAAAGCTTTGAGTGACGACTGCAGCATCATCTGCGAACAAGTCTCTTCTGATTTTTGTTTTGCCTTCAGCCTTGAAAGATTAAACAGACGGCCATCTGACCTAGTGTGAAGGCATATTCCTTCAGTTGCATCTCTGAATGCATGCTTCAAGAGTAAGGCAAAGAAGATCCCGAAGAGGGTCGGAGCCAGAACACAGCCTTGTTTAACGCCACTTTGTATGTCAAAGGGCTGTGATGTGCTTCCAGCATATTAGACTGTTCCCTTCATGTCGTCATGGAATGACTTTATCATTTCCAGCAATTTAGAAGGGCAGCCTATTTTCAGGAGGATTTTGGAGAGTCCATCCCTACTAACCAGGTCAAATGCTTTTGTGAGGTCTATAAAGGGGATATATAAAGGCCTTTTCTGCTCTCTTGATTTTTCCTGAAGCTGGCGGAGAGAGAAGATCATGTCTGTTGTTGATCTACCAGCTCGGAATCCACACTGTGACTCTGGATATATGCGCTCAGCTAACTTGTGTAGTCGCATTAAGATGACTTTGTCAAAAACCTTACCAACAATACTAAGAAGAGAGATACCTCTGTAGTTATTGCAATCACTTCTGTCTCCTTTATTTTTATACAGTGTTACAATCTTGGCATCTCGCATGTCTTGAGGAATAGTTGTCTCTTCCCAGCACTGGCACAGCATCCTATGCAGGGAATGTAATAGTGTGCTCTTACAGCATTTGAATAAATCAGGAGAAATCCCATCACTGCCTGGTGCTTTGCCAGAGGCCAAGCTATCAATGGCCTTGCTGAGTTCCTCTAATGTTGGTTCGGCATCCAGCTCCTCCATAGTTCGCAGACATTTGACAGCATCAAGGGCTGCAGGCGTAACGGTATTTTCTCTAGCGTAAAGCTCAGAGTAGTGCTCGACCCACCTCTCCATCTGCTTACCCTTATCGGTTAGCTTCTCTCCACTGATGGTTTTTAGCAGTGCCATCTTACTTTTTTGGGAGCCAAGTGCTTTCTTTATACCGTCATACATTTGTCTAATGTTGCCTGTTTGTGCTGCGGTCTGGATGCTCTCACTGAGCTGGAGCCAATAGTCATTTGCACAGCGTCGAGCAGTTTGTTGAACTTTGCTTCTCATAGCATTCAGGATCTGTAGGGTTCTAGCACTCTGTGAACATTTGTATTCATTCGCAGCACTGCGCTTAGCTTCAGTGACAGGTGCCATCACATCTGATGAAGCATCGAACCAGTCATTTGGCTTTGCCATTATCTTACCAAAGGTGACAAGTGCAGTACTTTGAATGGTGTTCCGTAGATGCTCCCAGTTCTCTATAATAGTATCACCGTGCTGAGGGCTACTGAGCACTTTCTTGAAGGTCGCAGTAAATTGAGTGATCATGACAGGGTCTGACATCTTGCTGGTATCAATGCGTGGTTTCCCTTCATGTCTGACACGATAGAGTTTTCTTGGTTGTGCTCTGATTTTGCAGCAAACCAAGGAGTGATCTGTATCACAGTCTGCACAATGGTACGAGCGCGTGGAGAGCACAGACCTGAGAAGTGGCTTTCTGACGAGAATCAGATCCAGGCAATAACTACCACATATCATAGTTAAATAAGTGCACTCTACACATCTATGAGAACAGGACATACTTACAGGTAATACATGATAATACCCATAGCCCACACATCCACAGGGTAAGAGTAGGTAGAGTTCATTTCAGGAGCTGTAGAATGTACAGGATGAGAAAAATAATAATATCCTCCACTTATTTGTAATGGACCACTCTAAAAGGTTGATTAATGTTCTGATTGTGTCATTAACAGTTTATTTGCTAATTATTTTAGAGCATTAATGGAATGTTGTTGTTTAACTAGGACTGCTGAGCTTTTCGCTCTTTTGCAGCAATACCAAGTTGAAGAGTCCTTTGTATTATCTACACTGTAGATCTAGGCTTTTCCCATGGCTTTTCTGACATTCCGAAACGTGTTGAGATGAAGTCAAGAGCTCCAGTTTCTCCAGCTTGGCATGCATTTAAAGGATCATCACATCTGGTCCCAAGCTAAAAGGAAGAGGCGTGTGGCATACTGTGCATTCCTCGCCATCAAAGGGGGCTCTCCAAATATGCAGAGTTAAAATATTATGCTTTGGTCCTAGGCTCTCCCAAAGAATCGTCACATCCTACACAGCGCCACTTCTCAGCTCCCCCTGTCTATCATGGGGTCCATAGTGAGATCTTCCTGCATGCAGGCAACCAGGTAATAACCTGAGTTATGTTTGGGGCTCAAGTGACTCCTCCCAGCTTAGTGTACAATGCTGGGTTCTCAATGTTTCACCACAGGGTGAAAAAGTGCATTTGTGCTGTGCTACATAAGTATCAAAATGGTAAACAAAATTATAGCTTCTGGTAATTTTTTGCAAAAACGTTTTACTTCTGCCATTTAATGTAGTGGGAAAATATATTCTAGTTTAATTAAGACATATACAGTGCAGTCCGCTTAAATGGGACTCTCTTAAATAGAATTTCACTTAAGCATTTCTAAATGTCCCGGACACATTTTTTCTTTGACTTTGTTAAAAGAAATCCAGTTCTAATTCCGATAACTAGAATTTTTGGATAAGTTGAAGTAATTTTTCTCTCCCACTCAAATTTGGACACACGTAAGCAGAAGTTGCATTACTACGTGGTCGCACATAATTTTTGTTGTTTGTTTGGTTTTTATTTTTTTGGTGCAGACATAACAGGTTAATAAACGTCAGAGCTTCCATCACTATACATTACAATGCTAACATTCATTAAATTAGCAAGCACGTAATCGTCAGGCCAGCTGAGCGAACACTGGTTCACCCAGGTTTTAGAAGAAAAAGGCTAAACAAAGATGAAACCAGAGATCAGGCAGATAAGCAAAACTCTTACATCGGCTTACTTTTCCTGCAGTAGTTATTGCTCTAGTAATCCGCGTAGGAACCACTAACAGAGCACATAAAAATACTAAGGTAAAGCATTATTCAACTATTTTTACATTTGCAACTATGCTACTAGTAATTAACTTGACACTACATTTTAGGTTTCGCTAAATTGGTTTTGAAAACTTTAAAAGATACAGAAATGAAAATTTAAAATCAAAATACCTATTTCTGAATGGTTAAAATAATTACTTCATGCTTTACCTCTTACTCTGACATAAATGCCTATTTTCTAGCAAAATTCAGATAAGCAGTTTTGGATAAGTAGAAGAATTTTAGATGGTCCCAGCGACTTCTATTTATTCGGACTGCACTGTAATTATATACGGCCTAGGCCTCTTGAGGAGCTGAAGGGTAATGAATGAATGAGTATAATTATATAGCTCTGTATAGTTGCCAGGAGTCTCAGAGCAGGCAAAGAAAGAATAGAACTAGTGTTCCCTCAGACATGTTTAAGAGGTGAATTACTTGAAGCTGGGCATGGGGCTGGCAACATCATCATGTAAAACAAATTGCTACATAAACCACCAGTGTGTGGCACATGAATGCTTGGTGCTGGCTCCCTGAAAGGAGACTAGCTGCAGGGGTCACTCCATGCTCTATAGTTAGCAACAAGAGAAATGATGATAAGTATATACCGCCAACTTGCAAGGTTTGATGCAAATGACTCCTCAGCAGGGAAATGAACCCTAGTCAATCATTACATATGACAGGAAGAGGTGTGTACCATATTACAGAAACTCCATTTCAATTGTATTTTTTAATGATGAGGCTACAAAAGAAGTCATAATGAAGACATGGGGACAATACGACCTGTTCTCAAATTCTTGTAGTACTTTTAAATATGTCTTTTGCTGAAATTATTTAATTTAATTTTCTCACCATCAGTATACTCCATTAACGAAACTTCCTGGCATGTTATTTGTTGTGATGAATATATAACTATTTGACTGTTTTCATAAGCAGAAAATTCAGCCAAGCACATATCAGCCATACATGTTTACAGCATAGTAAGCATGACAACATACATAAACACAAATAACAAAGCTAAGTTAGCTGGAGGGGCACATATAGATTATTTTTAAAACATTTAGCATAAAATATGAAATGGTCAATCATTTTAAAAAATGATGGATGAATAAATAATATGTACGGAAAAGCTGGAATTAAGCAATCAGGAACAGCATGAAACAGAAAAAAGGACTGTGTCTGCAACCAAAGAACTTTAAGACTTCAAATGTCTGAATAAGAAGAAAAAAGTACAAACCCATGTAGGAAAGTGTCCCACAATATTGCTCCTGCATGTTTTCATATGAGTTGTTGGTCTGTTGGGTTGACAATCCAAAATCTGACACCTGGTAAAAGGACAAAACAAGAAGAGTTCGAAGAAAAAAAATTTTAGCCTTGGAGTCACAGTCTGCAATCCAACATACTATTCATAATTCTTTATCTGCTCTCTTCAATCTTGCTTCATATAGTTCTCTGATGTTAATTTTATTATTTTTAAATTTATGCTGCTTCCTATATTGTTCAAATAGTGTCCTAACATTCCAGGTTCCCTATCTTGTAATTCTACATGATACAAGAAACTGAGTCAATGATTAAGATTTATTTTGGCTTTTTCTGCCCTGTATCAACCTTCCTAGCTAGACGGCCTCCTAAATGGCTGATTTAGATAGCTTGATGATAACTGCAGGAAGTGATTGTCGCTAGTTAAGTTTCTAAATGATAGGAGAGCCAGCCTATTGCTCAAACCTCATAAGCTGTCTTTTTAAACACTCTAGTAAGTCAACATCATCAAGTCTTTCATCATCATCTCATCCCGTAACCCGTCATGGGTCGTAGGGGTGCCATGGTGGAAGCATCAGCAGACAGGGTCCTCCACTGCTTTCTATCCTCAGCAATGCGTACAAGTGTGGAAAAACCGTGTCCTGCCCATTCTTTGATGTTATCAGCCCAGGATTTTCTCTGCCTTCCTCTTCTCCGTTTACCTTCGACTGTTCCCTGAAGGATCGTTTTCGAAAGAGAGTCATGACGAGTTACATGCCCAAACCAGGCAAGCTTTCGACGTTTCACTATTGACAAAAGTGGTTCTTGGTGGCCTGCATAAGTGTTTATCTTCTCTCTAACATAGACATTTGTTTTGTGCTCTTTATAGCAAATGCGCAGAATTCTTCTATAACATTTATGCTCGAAAGCCTGAATCCTTCGCTCTGTATCTGCAGTGAGTGTCCAGCCCTCACACCCATACAAGAGAATAGATAATACAAGTGATTTGTATAATTTGATCTTCACAGGAAAACTGATGTTACTTTTCCAGATCATATTCAACCTTGTCATGGCAGCTGAGGCCATCTCAAGTCTTGTCTTGATTTCTTTACTTGATCTTCCATCACTACATATAGTGGACCCGAGATATTTAAAGATGCTAACTTCTTCTAACGATTGCCCATTTAACGTAATGTTGGTCGGAACATGTTTCTTATGGCTATTCACCAATATCTTGCTTTTTTCTATATTAATTTCCATCCCATAAGTTCTTGTTACTTCCTCCAGTCTAGAGGTAAGGTCTTGAAGTTCTGACTCTGATCCAGCTATCAGATCAATATCATCAGCAAAACGTAGGTTGCACAGAGGTCGGCCTCCAATCAAGTCTTTACTGTCAAATAAAATAGGAAAATGAAAAATGTCACACAGGTGTTAAAGAGTGATATGTGATACAAATAGATATGATGGTGTAGAGTGTTCCTAGATGAGGTGCTGAAGTTATAGAGTGCTGAAATGTCTTGGTTCTAGTATCACTCAACATGGAGGGTATTATCGCCCTCAGACACCAAGGATGATGAGGCAAGATGTTATGGTGTCGTTGGTCTGGTTTATGTGTGACATATGTATATAGAGTCAAGCATCAGACATGGACGTCACATCAGATCATAAACATGTAAAGTCAATAAATCGGTCAACAGCAAGTGATGTTGTTGGTAACATATATTGTGTACGCCACAATGACAGGATTCATGAACATCAATATGCAGAAAAACATCACAGGCATAGTACGACAGTCATTATATCATCGGCGTAGTCAATTCAACAGGAACAGCAGACAGCATCATAATAATGTAAATCATATGCCTTTTAGGATATCGTAATCAGCCGTACATGTAGTCAGGTGGTAAACTTCCCCTTTCCAAGATAGCTAGTAGATATCAAATGGGAGATTAAATCTAGTCTCCTATATTCGACCTCAGGAAGACAGGCATGTCTTCTGAGCATCATATTATCGTCCTCTATGTTCCTTAAACAACAAAGGTATCAAACCTAGATCCATCAATAAAGTTCAGGAAGCAAAGGGTCCTTAGGACAGGCATCAATCGATGCGTAACAATATAAGTGGATCGTGAGCTGAGCAAACTTGTCATATCATAGAGTCTTCAATAAGGCAGGCTAGGCAAAAATGTCAACATCACAAGATGGCGATAAAGTTACTCAGAAAAATTCAATTACCTTTTCATCAGGAATCAAACCACATAACTCACTGGCCTCCCGGCACTTAGAATCACAATAGAGATATATCATCTCAAAAAGGAACAACAAATGAAGAGGACTCTTTCCTGAATAATATACGCGGAGACGCCAGCCCAAAGCTACGTCTCGCTTCACCAGCAATTCTGCCAAGAGTGACCTGGGTGGAAATCATTCAAACAATGACACAAACTAGGACATGCGCAGAACACGCGAATCGAATACAGCTCAGCTAATATACGGAACGAAGAATGTTCTATGATGTTCGTCTGAAGATTTCGAACCTTAAAAGGGAATGGCATAGCGACTTGTCAAATGTTTCTAGGAAAAGAAGCCCTGAGCGCTTCCATAAATGGTTATGACTTAAAATCGCTCACACAGAAACTATCAACAACCGTCGCTATCCAAATAGGACAACTTTTTGACGATGCTATCAAGATTAGACAACTGTAGAAATAAAAGTGACTACGATTCCATGAGTTACTTCCCATGCATTAAAAAATTAAATATATAGTCAGAATAAGTTGCGACAAGTTTAGCGCAACATTACCGCGACCTCCCGATTTAAAAAAAATGTGCAACATTTTTTTTTTTTTTAAATCCAAGAGTAAAACCAAAAGCGGTTTAACAACGCACGAATTATGCGAGGATAACTAAATGCACTGCCTAATATGAGGCTAAATTGACACATGAAGTGTCTGGTGAGAATATCTCTCAACATATAAAATCTGACTCGAAAAAAAACATATCGGGGAGGTGCCACCAACACACACTACGCTTGCATGAAAATACAATATAAATATGCAAGTTCATATCATCATAATCAAATAGCGGAGTCATAGTCTAATACCGCTTAGAATGGATGTACACATCTGATAGTGAATATTAAATAGTATATTATCTAGACGTTTAATAATATCATTACATAATGAATTTACAATACATGAAGATCTAGGACACATCTCCTGTAGTTCCAAGGGTAAATACACAATGTGGAACTCTCCATGTTTGACAACAGGAAGGTAGCTTCTCAGATCAACAATACCATGCTGAGAAAAAACAACCAATATAATTCTATTTAATAGCCATTATGTTTCATACTATACAATACATTATTATTAATAATTGTGGCCGAGTGAACTTTCGGCCCTTATATTAACTACACAGCCTTCCTTTGTTATAAAAGAAGGTAACAGAAAAGATGAAAACAAAGCACAATATTATGTGTTCACATAAAGTGAGGACAGATGTGCTAATGTATTGTAGCAATATAGATGTGTTATTACTCTGTAATATATATATATAGGAATATAGGACAGATGTATCAGTTGGAATCATGTGGGCATCTAGACAGAATGTCAGCCATCACATTATCCGAACCACGGATAGCTCGTACCGTGAAGTGAAAAGGTTGAAGAGCAATAGCATATCGAGTGGATCTCGAACTCTTCAAGTTCTTAGTCTGAATAGCTGTAAGAGCTTTCTGATCAGTTTCTAGAATGAAATGTGCGCCCAAGAGGAATCTTTGTAGTTTGAGAATAGACCAAACCATAGCCAACAATTCACGGTCTAAAACCGAGTACTTCCTCTCTGCCGCATTTAGTTTTCTAGAAATGTACATAACAGGATGCAGAATTTCTGAATATTCCTGCATAAGTGCTGCTCCGATCCCAGTGGATGAAGCATCACTTCGAAGAACAAAAGTCCTATCAAGAGTAGGTAATCTTAGGATGGGAGGAGATGAAAATATATTCTTAATTTGGTCTAAGGAAGATTGACATTCCTGAGACCAACGAACCAGATTAGGCGATCCTTTCTTCAACAACGTTGAAAGAGGTGCCATTATCGAAGATAGATTCGGAATAAATCTCCCATAGAATTGAATTAACCCCAAGAGACTACGGACTTGTTTCTTCGTCTTAGGTACAGAGATGTTCAATATCTTTGAAGTATTGTGGTCTTCTGTCTTCAAGAGACCATGACCAACACGATGACCCAGGAAAGAAATTTCACCAAAACCAATATAAGCTTTAGAAGGTTTTGCTGTCAGATTATACTCACGTAGAGTGGACAGTAGGTCATATAAACCTAAATAGTGATCTTCCCAGGAATCACTGAAGAGACAGATATCATCTAAGTATGCGATGACATCTGAACGATGAGAAAGAATTCGACGCATCATGCGAACGAAAGTAGCAGGGGCGTTCATAAGACCGAAAGGCATAACATTCCATTGAAATAGACCCCTAGGTGTTGAGAAAGCAGTAAGAGGTTTGGCATGATCTGCTAAAGGCACCTGCCAATAACCTTTCCACAAGTCAAGTTTAGTGAAGAATCTAGAATTAGAAAGTCTAATAAGTAGATCTTCTAGTAAAGGCATAGGTTCAGCATCGAACTTTGTGACTTGATTTAATTTTCTATAATCAACGCAAATTCGTATGTTCTTATCTTTCTTCCGGACAATAACCATGGAAGAAGAATATGGAGAAGTCGATGGTTCAATTATGTTTAATTGAATCATTTCATCCAATTCCTTTTCCACTTGTGACTGAAAGTGTATAGGGATAGGATAAGGTCTAACCCTAATAGGATTATTGTTGGTAAGAATTATGTCATGTTCTATGACCTGCGTGTGACCAGGGATGTCGGTTAAAACATCCTTAAATGTCTGTAACATCGACGAGACTTGACGATGTTCATCAACAGAAAGATTAGGAGAGATGGAAACGTTTTTCCAAGATTCCATGTAATGTAGTGGAACCACTGGAAGAGGAAGATTGACATCAGAAAAAACAGATTCCTCATCCTGTATGACAGACAGCGATGAGTACTGACCATGAGGTACAGAAGATTCGTCCGTTGCCTGGAAAATAGGCAGCAAATAGTCTGGACGCTCATGAAATTCCGTCAGCATGTTGATATGGAAAGTTTTATGCTTCCCATCAATATCGACCACATAGTCGACATCGGAAATTCGTGAGACTATTGCATACGGACCTTTCCATGCAATAAGAAGTCTATTTTCCCTACTGGGGAGTAGGACGAATGCTTTGTCACCTGGACAAAGTTGTCGTAGACATCTATTCTTATTAGCAAACTGCCTTGCCTTTTCTTTAGCAATTTCTGATGAAGCAGTTGCTATTTTGCATGCCTCAATGATCTTTTGCCTAAGAGCAATGACATACTCATATGAGGATTGAGTGTCATCGCTAATATCATCGGCAGTGATGAGATCGTGTAGTAAAGACATAGGGCCGCGCGGACGCGCGCCAAAGACAAGTTCAAAAGGGGAAAATCCTGTGTGTTCGTTTGGGACCTCTCTATAGGCAAAGAGAGCCGCGGGTAAAACCCTGTCCCAATCTTGAGGATGATCTTCAGTTATCTTACCAAGCAAAGTCTTGAGCGTTCTATTCAAACGCTCAACTAACCCATTAGACATTGGGTGATAGATACTACTGAGAGATCTTTCAATATGTAAGGTAGACATAACTTGTGACATAGTATCAGATATGAGTTGAGTGCCATGGTCTGACAATATTTCTCTGGGGAACCCCAAGCAAGAAAATATCAGCCAAAGAGCATCTGCGATATCAGTAGTAGATATGCTCTTAAGAGGGATAGCCTCTGGCCAGCGTGTGCACATATCGACACATGTAAGGATAAACTGATGTCCTCTGGCCGACTTGATTTTAAAAGGGCCAATAATATCTATGGCCATTTTCTGAAATGGCCGAATAGGGATGTCAGCAGCCTGGATAGGCGCAGCATGTCGTGGTCCTCTAGATTTGACCTCCTGACATACCTGGCATGATCGGCAGTAGATACGAATGTCCTTGTTAACAAAAGGCCAAAAGAAAGCCGCAAGGACTCTCGACTTTGTGCGGGAAAACCCCATATGTCCGGCACATTGCGAGTCGTGAGCATGTTGCAGTATTTGCACTCTCATACTCTTGGGAACAAGAATTTGCGAATGTGCTGACGTGGTCGAGTCTTGTACCATACGTACAAGTAAGCCGTTTCTCATTGCAATCCAGGATTTCTTTTGTGTATCCTTATTTGGATCACCTTTCTTAGCAAGAATGAAGAATTTTTTTTAGAGAAGAATCTTCTTCTTGCAACTTTATGAAAGAGTCACGAGAAATAGTCAAGTGACTATCTTGGCTATGAACTTCATTATCACTATTCAATGAAGTTTGTGGTGTTTGTAGAACTTGTGCTCTTGTAACCACTACATTTGTAGCTTGCATATTATCATCTTCCCAGGCAGCAGTCTGCTGTGGGGTACATTCCCTAACTCCGTGGATACGACCAATAATAAGGTCCGCAATAGGATTAGGTAAGAGACAAGCATGCACATCTCCCGTAAAGAAAGGAGTGGCAATGTGAATTACAGCAGTAGGATATTTCTCTAGAGTGCCGCCAAATGTGACACATTTGATAACCTTTCCTGTAGCACAGGATGGATCTACAAGCGATTGTCTAACACCAATAGTGGTGCATCCGGAATCGAAAAGTAGTGAGACCGGAGTATTATTAACAAGACCCTTATGTAGGATTAGAGAACCTCTCCCGTCATGCGCAACCGAAGCAGGAAGAGCGGGAAGAGGGTGACCACAACTCAAAGTCGATATTGTAGTTGGTTCGAACAGAGTACTGCATTGGGGGCATTTGTTTGCTCTCCCAAAGTCAAAAGAAGAACAAGTGACAGCATCAGAGTTTTTATTATCAGAAACCTGATTACAGGCTACCTGAGATTCTTGTTGTACAGAGTTAGCCTGCTGATATCTCTTTTTTTTGTATTGAGATCTACCGCGACTACTATTACCTCTGAAGTTATCACTGTTGTTATTATCTCTGTAGTTATTAGTGTCTCTATTATAACTGTTATCCTGTTTTGAACTACAGTTTCCATGATTATTATCATGTCCACATTGATGCGAACATCTATTTGTTTGGTTTTGAGGTCTTCTCGAGGAATAACCTCTGTTCCCATATCCTCTTCTGAAATGCCTAAAATTATTAGGTTGGTAGTAACGAGGACTGTCAGCTTGTCTCCAATTCTTCGAAGAAGAATCACCTTGAAATTGATTTCCATAATTTTGACCATAACTATGGTTACTCTTCCTATCAAAATTTTGTTTGCTACCCTGACATTTACGAATGAAATTTGGGCCATAGGGTGCTGCCGAAGCAACTTTTACTTTAGAGTTGCTAATGGTTACATGAGGATGCGCAGTAATATACTGGCAACAGTATTCTTCCATTTCTTTTATGTTTTTAGGCTTACGCTCATGAAGAAAAGCAAGAAAAGATTCATTGACAGAAGACATTATTTTGTCTCTTAGCAGTAAGTCCACAAGTGCTTCATACGTATTTTCTATCTTAGACAATTCAACCCAACGTCTAAAAGTAATACGTATCTTTGATATGAATTCAGAGAATTCTACTCCAGTTTCAGGCAACATATTTTTAAATTGAAGACGATAGCCGTCTTCGTTAAGTTGGTATTTCTTTAACAAGATAGCCCTGACAATCTCATAATTGTCCTTATCAGGTTCATCTACCATACCTAACATAGTCAAAGCATCACCTTTAAGTATTTTGGACAAATGAAACACGTACAGTGATTTATCCAAGTTATGTATTTTACATGAACGTTCAAATCTCTCTAGATAAAACGTTATATCGTCAATGGAAGCATTGAATGCTGGTAGATTAAGCTTGAAATCAACAGCATTAGACTTATTAGAAGATGACCCCTTATTTGGATCATTAGCATTACCCATGTTCATCAATTTTAACTTTTCTAACTCCAAAGCTAAAAGTTTTTCTTCATGCTCCATTTTTGCTTTTCTCTCATCAGCCTCTCTTTGTAACTTTTTTTCTTCAGCCTCAGCCTCTCTTTGTAACTTTTTTTCTTCAGCCTCAGCCTCTCTTTGTAACTTTTTTTCTTCAGCCTCAGCTTGAAGTCTCTTATTTTCAGACTCTATTTCTAGTCTTTTATTCTCAGCTTCTTTTTCAAGCCTTTTATTCTCAGCTTCTCTTTCAAGTCTTTTATCTTCAGCTTCTCTTTCAAGTCTTTTATCTTCAGCTTTTGCTTCTGCTTCTCTTTTTTATTTTTCTATTTCCATTTGGAATCTTTTTTCATCCATCTGCATCTGCAGTTTTAAATTCTCAGCCTCTATTTTCTTTTGTTCAGTTTGTTCTTTCATTTTCTTTTCTTCCGACTTCAATGCCTTGGCATATTGAACAGTCGCAAATTCTTCTAACTTATCACCAGTCTTCCCAAGCGATTTACCCTGCTCAATGAAGTGCTCAAATGTAGACATGTTGTCTAAAATCTGAGTCCAACACCTGAAATAATGAATTACCTTATCTCAAACTTAATAATAACAAGTCTTGAATCAGCACTTGTTTACTCACAACACCATATTATCATCCCAATCTCTGTGGGAAACAAGTCTTAAATCAAAGATCTTGTGTATAGACCTTTTTGAAATATCATCAATCAACTCTTGATCATAGGTGCACTTCCCATTCAATAGTGCACAATACTATTCATCATTTTTTTATCATCAGTGTAGTAGTAGTGCATCAGCATAATCCATTATCAAATGTGAATTAACTACTATAAGTGCAAGCAATGACTATGTAAACACAATCACAATGTAAACAATAACAATGTGAACATTAACAATGTAAACAATACAATGTAAACAATAACAAAGATTAGCAACAATATGAAAACATTCGCAGAAATCAACAAAAAATAAAGCGAAAATTAAAGGAATATCACAAAAAAATGTGATGATATCTGCGACAATATAATACAAATACAAGACACCACAGTTCTTCTCTTCTTCCGTCCTTAGCCACCGACCGTCAATGCAGTCAGTGGCCATTACGCCTAGTGGCGTCTTAGGGCAACAGCAGATAGGTTTTCTTTGCCATTGTTTCCCATCACGCCTATTGGCGTCTTTAGGGCAATGGCAAATCAATCCATTTGCTGTTGTTTCCGTAATCGAAGTGACTGGCAAACGGGTGATCAGCCCGTTGGTAAGACACCACAGTGTATAAATATAAATGGTGTATAAAACTAAACAATAGAAAAGGGGAGATCTACAAGTACAAACAAATCAAAAACAAAACTAAAGAATGCGAAAAAATAACGAAAACAACACTAACATATGTCGTCACAGCTAATATAAATAGCAACAGAAGTCGCTTAGCAAATTTCGCTATAGGAAATTTGCCTACTCTACAGAACACTCTCAATAGAAGACCTCTATGACGTGGTATGATCTATAAGAGTCGCCACCCATCCAGACCCGCAAGAACATAAACATATAAATATAAATATATAAATAACAAATAAACGTATAACATATAAACAAAAGAAAGGATCAGAAGTATGGAAGACTCAGTAACAGTATAAGGGCACAGTTCACAAACAAACAGGCCACTTAACTTCTGGTACTCCAATCGTCAGTACAGCAAACAGGATGTAATCAGCATTCTGAGATCAAAGATCCAACGTTGATTCGACATCTGTACTTGCATCAAACAGCTAAGACGATGGTTGATTTGAGCTTCCAAACGGTACAGGCGGTGTAAAACTCATCAGCGATGGAACTTGGCCTTCTCAAAGTAAGAACAGCAACAAATCGATTCTCCCGTATGTAGTAAAACTGGAAAATGTCACTTTCTTGACTTAGGATCAGTAAATGTAGCAAATTCCAAAAAAAAGCTCCTGGGCAACGCCGAGTAATTTCAATTTCTTGAGTTCTGTAGTTGTCTTGCAGATGTTGTCTGTTGAATGTAGAATGCAGTGGGTAAGGGACCCCGAGTCTACTGGTACCAGGCCGAACCAGCTTATGTTTCAAAATATATGTTGAGGTGAGTAATCTTTTGTTTCTGGCCACCAGATATGTAGAGTGTTCCTAGATGAGGTGCTGAAGTTATAGAGTGCTGAAATGTCTTGGTTCTAGTATCACTCAACATGGAGGGTATTATTGCCCTCAGACACCAAGGATGATGAGGCAAGATGTTATGGTGTCGTTGGTCTGGTTTATGTGTGACGTATGTATATAGAGTCAAGCATCAGACATGGACGTCACATCAGATCATAAACATTTAAAGTCAATAAATAGGTCAACAGCAAGTGATGTTGTTGGTAACATATATTGTGTACGCCACAATGACAGGATTCATGAACATCAATATGCAGAAAAACATCACAGGCATAGTACGACAGTCATTATATCATCGGCATTGTCAATTCAACAGGAACAGCAGACAGCATCATAATAATGTAAATCATATGCCTTTTAGGATATCGTAATCAGCCGTACATGTAGTCAGGTGGTAAACTTCCCCTTTCCAAGATAGCTAGTAGATATCAAATGGGAGATTAAATCTAGTCTCTTATATTCGACCTCAGGAAGACAGGCATGTCTTCTGAGCGTCATATTATCGTCCTCTATGTTCCTTAAACAACAAAGGTATCAAACCTAGATCCATCAATAAAGTTCAGGAAGCAAAGGGTCCTTAGGACAGGCATCAACCGATGCGTAACAATATAAGTGGATCGTGAGCTGAGCAAACTTGTCATATCATAGACTCTTCAATAAGGCAGGCTAGGCAAAAATGTCAACATCACAAGATGGCGATAAAGTTACTCAGAAAAATTCAATTACCTTTTCATCAGGAATCAAACCACATAACTCACTGGCCTCCCGGCACTTAGAATCACAATAGAGATATATCATCTCAAAAAGGAACAACAAATGAAGAGGACTCTTTCCTGAATAATATACGCGGAGACGCCAGCCCAAAGCTACGTCTCGCTTCACCAGCAATTCTGCCAAGAGTGACCTGGGCGGAAATCATTCAAACAATGACACAAACTAGGACATGCGCAGAACACGCGAATCGAATACAGCTCAGCTAATATACGGAACGAAGAATGTTCTACGATGTTCGTCTGAAGATTTCGAACCTTAAAAGGGAATGGCATAGCGACTTGTCAAATGTTTCTAGGAAAAGAAGCCCTGAGCGCTTCCATAAATGGTTATGACTTAAAATCGCTCACACAGAAACTATCAACAACCGTCGCTATCCAAATAGGACAACTTTTTGACGATGCTATCAAGATTAGACAACTGTAGAAATAAAAGTGACTACGATTCCATGAGTTACTTCCCATGCATTAAAAAATTAAATATATAGTCAGAATAAGTTGCGACAAGTTTAGCGCAACAGATGGCTCTGAATATTTTAGAAGACTATGAAACACAAGAACCACTTTTGAACAGCACCAAAATTATGTACCACAATTATCTAAATGCAGTAAAAATAATGGACAGTCTCAAAAGTTTAAATACAAGCCAAGCTAGAGAAACTGGAGCTCATGACAACAACTCAGCACATTTCGGAATGGCAGAAAAGCCACAGGAAAAGCCTAGATCTACAGTGTAGATAATACCAAGGAGTCTTCAACTTGGTATTGGCTGCAAAAGAGTGAGAAGCTCAGCAGCCCTAGTTAAACAACAACTTCTCACTTTTGTCATGTTAATTCTTAATAATATTTTGGACAATAAATTCATGACTAACTGTATGGTAATCTTTAGATATGATGGCTCCAGGTTTCTTTGGCATAACTTTGAATATGGATGTTAGTTAGATCACAAGGTTGTGTATGTCACTGAAGTTTTGTTATCACTTCTGTTCCAGTTTCTCCCAGAGCCAGCCCATTGGTCAAACCTCATAAGCTGTCTTTTTAAACACTCTAATAAGTATAACCCAGACCTAAGGGTCTTTTATATTTGGACATGCGCCCTAATATAACCGACTATGTTGAACGGGACGCGCCTCGCCAAAAGTTTTACATAAAATAAAAACTCTAGTAAGTCGCAGTTGATCACCTTTACTGTCAAATAAAACAGGAATATGAAAAATGTCAGACAGAGTGATATATGACACAAAAAGAACTACTTCTTTAATTCTCAGCCACCAGCTGTCAAAGCAGTAAGTGGCCATCACGCCTGGTAGTGTTTTGTAGGCCAGCAACAAACTGCTTCCACCTTGCCCGGTCGGCAGCCATCCTTCGTGCAGTGCCCCAGCTCTGGTTCATTCTTTGCATCTCTGCCTTTACAGTTCTCTGCCAAGTTGTTTTTGGTCGGCCACGCTGTCGCTTTCCTTCAGGGGTCCATAGCACAGCATAACACAAATCCAAAACATACTACACAAAAATTTAATTTTAACTAACCTTAATCAGAATATTGCCATCTTTCCCTGGCTCCTGAGCCAGCAAAATATTCTCAAGCTTCAGATCTCTGTGTATAATGCCTGCAGCAGTATGTCAGAAAAAAAATAGTTACATATGCATACTTACACTTACATCAGTATATGTATGTGTAAGTGTGTGTGTATGTGTGTGTGTATGTATATATATATACATGCATGCATGCATGCATGCATGCATATCAGAATCTTTATTCTCCATAAAATACATTAATATGTACAGACATGATATAATAGATACAACATGGCAAATAGGAGAATCATTAGAATTTACATAAAGTGTTGAAGACGTCTCAAGTAGTTATATGTGGGTGTGTTTACATCGAACCTTCGTTTTACACATACATAAAAAAATTTTAAGCTTTCTAAAAGACATTGGCATATAATGATATGGTATACCCTGCCAAAAATGAGAATTATTGAAATTTACAAAATGTGTGAGGAATACCATTCAAGTAGAGCAATATGGTTGTTTTTACATGGAGGTTTTATCAGAATTTTGTTTGCCATTAAAAAAAAAAAACTTTGACCGCTAGTGGAGTGAGATATTAAATATAGCATCAAATACAATAGTCGTATGGTATAGTATACAGAGGAGCACAATTGAGTTTAGACTGTGTGGAAAACATCCCAGCAATTCAAAATGGGTGTTTTTTACATCGAAGTTTCCATATTCTGTAAGAACCTATAATTGCACTAATACTGACATATTTACATAAAACCTTTGCTTCAAATTTCCACAACCCTAGCGACATTAATCCACTCACACACTTTGCATGCACATGACCCAAACTACCAATTATCAGTACAATTACATGCGTACGGTAGCCTAGTTCGTTAATTTCTGCAGTCAATGGATAGTACTTATCAAATTTATGTTGGTAACATTTATCTAAATGGGCATCATATGGTATTGCTGCCTCCACTATAAAAGCTGTTTTGTTCTGTCGATTGATTATTGTTAAATCAGGTTTTACGGCATGTGTCTTAAATGAGGCGTTGCTGCTGCCGAAAAGTGATGGTTTAACTATTATCTCTTTGTTTATTGTTATGTCACCTTTATTATTGTATGCAGATTTCAGCTTCTCATAAATAATTGTCTACAGCTCTATTGTGCCTTTGGGGGGTTGGTATAATGTTTGAAATTTGGTTTGTGGTATCCATTCAATGGGGGGGGGTATGTGACACTGTTTCGTAATGGGTGGGGGGTATTTTGCACATTTGTCGTGTATGTATGTGGGTAATTATGTATGTACATACTATGTATACATGTAAAAATACATGTACATACATACATGTATACATGTACATGTATGTATGTACATGTTTACATATGTATACATACATAACAGTACATATACATATGTATGTATGTACATGTACATACATACATACATACATACATACATGTATGTATGTATGTATGTATGTACATACATATGTATGTACATACATATGTATGTATACATACATACATGTATGTATACATACATATGTATGTATGTATGTATGTACATACATACATACATACATACATACATACATACATACATACATACATACATACATACATACATACATATGTATGTATGTATGTATGTATGTATGTATGTATGTATGTATGTATGTATGTATGTATGTATGTATGTATGTATGTATGTATGTATGTATGTATGTATGTATGTATGTATGTATGTATGTATACATACATACATACATACATATGTATGTATGTATGTATGTATGTATGTATGTATGTATGTATGTATGTATGTATGTATGTATGTATGTATGTATGTATGTATGTATGTATGTATGTATGTATGTATGTATGTATGTATGTATGTATGTATGTATGTATGTATGTATGTATGTATGTATGTATGTATGTATGTATGTATGTATGTATGTATGTATGTATGTATGTATGTATGTATGTATGTACATACATACATACATACATACATACATACATACATACATACATACATACATACATACATACATACATACATACATACATACATACATACATACATACATACATACATACATACATACATACATACATACATACATACATACATACATACATACATACATTAATATGTACAGACATGATATAATACATACATACATACATACATACATACATACATACATACATACATACATACATACATACATACATACATACATACATACATACATACATACATACATACATACATACATACATACATACATACATACATACATACATACATACATACATACATACATACATACATACATACATACATACATACATACATACATACATACATACATACATACATACATACATACATACATGTATGTATGTATGTATGTATGTATGTATGTATGTATGTATACATACATACATACATACATACATACATACATACATACATACATACATACATACATACATACATACATACATACATACATACATACATACATACATACATACATACATACATACATACATACATACATACATACATACATACATACATACATACATACATACATACATACATTACATACATACATACATACATACATACATACATACATACATACATACATACATACATACATACATACATACATACATACATACATACATACATACATACATACATACATACATACATACATACATACATACATACATACATACATATCATACATACATACATACATACATACATACATACATACATACATACATACATACATACATACATACATACATACATACATACATACATACATACATACATACATACATACATACATACCTACATACATACATACATACATACATACATACATACATACATACATACATACATACATACATACATACATACATACATACATACATTACATACATACATACATACATACATACATACATACATACATACATACATACATACATACATACATACATACATACATACATACATACATACATACATACATACATACATACATACATACATACATACATACATACATACATACATACATACATACATACATACATACATACATACATACATACATACATACATACATACATACATACATACATACATACATACATACATACATACATACATACATACATAACATACATACATACATACATACATACATACATACATACATACATACATACATACATACATACATACATACATACATACATACATACATACATACATACATACATACATACATACATACATAACATACATTACATACATACATACATACATACATACATACATACATACATACATACATACATACATACATACATACATACATACATACATACATACATACATACATACATACATACATACATACATACATACATACATACATACATACATACAACATACATACATTACATACATACATACATACATACATACATACATACATACATACATACATACATACATACATACATACATACATACATACATACATACATACATACATACATACATACATACATACATACATACATACATACATACATACATACATACATACATACATACATACATACATACATACATACATACATACATACATACATACATACATACATACATACATACATACATACATACATACATACATACATACATACATACATACATACATACATACATACATACATACATACATACATACATACATACATACATACATACATACATACATACATACATACATAACATACATACATACATACATACATACATACATACATACATACATACATTACATACATACATACATACATACATACATACATACATACATACATACATACATACATACATACATACATACATACATACATACATACATACATACATACATACATACATACATACATACATACATACATACATACATACATACATACATACATACATACATTACATACATACATACATACATACATACATACATACATACATACATACATACATAACATACATACCATACATACATACATACATACATACATACATACATACATACATACATACATACATACATACATACATACATACATACATACATACATACATACATACATACATACATACATACATACATACATACATACATACATACATACATACATACATACATACATACATACATACATACATACATACATACATACATACATACATACATACATACATACATACATACATACATACATACATACATACATACATACATACATACATACATACATACATATGGGGCACTGTTGGTGCCTTTACCTTCTACAAATCTCAATGTTCACCACCAATTTCTAGTTTTATTTTACTTTTCCCTTTTATGCATGCAGGCATATCTGGAGTCATCCTTAAATGACCACCAGCTATGCACAATATACATATATGGAAGTGAACCTCTGTCTGTGAGGCTAATTACACCCTCATTGACACTTGAAATCATCCACACACTTCCAGGGATTCCCCCTGTGGTGAAACTTGTTGAGAACCCAGCACTGCACACTAAGCTTGGCAAAGTCACTTGAGCTTCTTTCATTCGCTGATTACTGTTCTAGTGGCTACTGGTTCTATAAGTTGAGAACCACTGTTGCTAGTTCTTTATTTTCCACTATATTCGTTATTCTAACTGTCTATCTCACTTTTAATCTCAACTGTTTATCTGCAGCTATTCTTGGCGTATCTGGTTAAAGAAACTGGCCTAACCTCCAGGGATGTGCGTTTACCAAGCTATACTGCTCACTAGGACTGTCAGTTTGCCTACTGTACTTCACTCTAGTTATAAAACTCATAATGTTCAACATACCAGGTCTTTCGAACACAACACATTTCTTTCACTGGGAACACTGGCATCTCGTAGTCAGAATAAATAAATAACTGTCGTACACAACCGTGGTAAATAATGCGAAATAGAAATCTGAGCGATAGTTTTTAACCTTTCTGCCACAGCAGAAGCCACCAAAACATTATTGGTTTATCGCCCGAAGAAAACTTCTATTTGCTACCACTACTAGATGCTAACTCTATCACATCTCGGATCTGACTGACTTAATCTAAAAAAGTCGATTTACGATAACTATTTTTCATAACTATAGGGCTTTTTGCAGAATACCTTGTCTGACAAACAGCTCACCCGTTCATTAATTTCTTGTGCATACGATCACGTAGCCGAGCTCACCCAAAACCAAACAAAAACATAACATTAGAATTCTCAACCAAGGTCAAACAAGACACCGCAAATCAAGGGACGTAAGCATTACTCTTGACCCTTTCTTCTCATTCTAACGATTATTCCCCTTAGACTTCAAATTGATTTCATAAAACTAATTCTAAACAAATTTTCCCTCTTAGCTACTCCAACGGTTACATTATCTTACCCACCTGTAAAAAAAAATTTCTCTTAGGGAGAACATTTTTCCCTTTTACCACAACCCATCTTATCTCTACTAAATCTATCCTTCCTATCCTCATGCTTCCTTGTTTCTCTGCCTTTCTCACAAAAAGGTATCTTCCTCTATGTATCGAGTCTCTCACACCTTACTCCTCTAGATTTAATATGTGACACTCTTCGTCAACAATTAGTTTTCAATATCAGTCATATGTATAACTCAAAATATTTTCACATTATCCCCATCTCTACCCAAGGCAACAATTTTATCATCACAGTTTACGTTTTCAACACTATATATGTCATAAAACAAAGTATGCATCTCATCTCAATACTTATTACAGTCTTATTTATCTCATTCAAAAAAAAATATTTTCAATATGTTAAATGCTTATTGTGGACCTCTTCCACTTGTATCATTCTATCAAATTCAATTTTATCATTTTTTTAAATTTTGCTATGGCCTCTTAACTCTATTTGTTCTCTCCAGAACCCTCAATCTCATATCTTTTTGTCTCATTTCTAGTTTTTTCTTGGTTTCTCCATTATATATTTGTTCCCTCTGGAACCTTCAATTATCTCTTTGCCACCTTCCTATGGCTTGTCATTGTAACATTTGTTCCCTCTGAAACCTTCAATTAACTGTTTGCCACCTTCCCATGGCTTGTCATTTTAACATTCGTTCCCTCTGGAACCTTCAATGATCTCTCTGTCATTTCCTCTATGGCTTCTCATACTCCTTATAGTCTTATATCTCTGCCATTTCCTCAATGGCTCCTCATATACTCTTATATCTTTACCATCTCCTCTATGGCTTCTCATATTTCTTATATCTCTGCCATCTCCTCTATGGCTTCATATACTCCTTATTCCCTATTTCTGCCATCTCTCCTATGGCTTCTCATACTCCTTATAGTCTTATCTTTGCTATCTCCTCTATGGCTTCTCACATTTTCCCTTATATCCCTTCTTATATCTGTGCCATCTTCCCTATGGCTTGTCATATTCCTTGTCTCTATTACATCTCTGCCATTTCTCAATGGCTTCTCTCAACCGTATTTATATGTACTCTCTATTATCTCTTACCTCTCGTTTTCCATTTCCTCCATGGCTTTTCATTTTCCTCATACTAGTTCCCTCTGGAATTCTCCATTTCATATTATTCTCTATGAGTTCGGAGAAGACTAGCTTCTCACAAAGTCTTCTCAAGACTTTGGCAACCGCTGCGAAATCTCTGTCCTCCTTGACTCCGTTATCTCTTTCGTTCCTCCTGGAACTACCACTTCTATATTCTCCTTTGTCTCCATATTCTCGACATTTCTCCATATACTCTTATCTTCTATATTGTCTCCCACTGTTAACTTTGCCATCTCCGCTATGGCTTCTCATATTTTCCTGTATTCTTATATCTCTGCCATCTTCCCTATGGCTTGTCATTCTCCTTATAGCCTTATCTCTCTGCCATCTCCTCTATGGCTTCTCAATATACTCTTATATTCTCTATCGTCTCACGACTCTTAACTTTGCCATCTCTCTATGGCTTCTGAAAACTCTCCATATTTTATACTCACCCTTTTCTCTATGGCTTCTCAATTCTCTTTCCTCTTCTCTGCTCCACTGTAGTAATCTATCATTCAAACCTACTCAGCTCGTCCTTATGCTCAGTGTAGAATGAATGCATCTAGTTTTCACACAACTAGACTACCGCCGCAATCTCTACTTCCTCTCTTCCTCACTATCAACTATTTTTGTTCCCTCCTTGGAACTATCTGTATAATTCCTCTTCTCTAC
This sequence comes from Oreohelix idahoensis, assembly GCA_024509875.1. Lineage (NCBI taxonomy): Eukaryota > Metazoa > Mollusca > Gastropoda > Stylommatophora > Oreohelicidae > Oreohelix > Oreohelix idahoensis. Next base: position 111,038 of record JAMPIV010017490.1, on the reverse strand, counting down.
CATCTCTATGGTCTCTCAATTTTCTCAAATATCTTTGCCGTCTTCTCAATATTACGATTCTCATTTATCTCAAATCTCTTATGCTCGCCACCTGTTATGGCTTCTCTTCCCCATTCTTTTTCTCCTCATCTCTTCGGACACTTCCATGTCTTCTCACATACATTATCCTCGCCATTCTCCCATGGCCTCTAGTCTAAGTTATTCCTCTTACTTCTTTCTTACTCCTCATCTCCTCCCCTACTGCAGTACTCTATCGTTCAGGTGTACTCAGTTCTCTTTACATGTGTTCAGTGCAGAAGGATTACACACACGTCTCCACAAGACTTACCTACCACTGCCATTTTCTACTGTACACCATATGCTATGCTTCTCCTTACATAGCCTCTTCCTTTCTCTACCTCATTGACTTACTCTTAAACTCCAATATTTTCACCATTGTGGCCTCTTTGGTTCTGGCTCTAAGCGTCTCCTATGCTGTTTATCTATATTTTGAGTCTCCTCTACTCTTCTGATTTCATCTACACTTTGCTTCCTCTCTACCTCTCGTGTTTCTCTCAGGTTCTCTATTCTTTGATTGGTCTTTACCTCAAACTATACTTGTACTTCTAGTATCCTTATCTCTCCTCATTGTCTCCTCTCTGCTACTAGATCGGTATCTCCGTTGATCCTTAGTAGTTTCCCTCCTTCTACTACTGCTTACTTCTCCAGCCATTTTTCTCCGTTTCTGCCTCTCATCTAATACTTTGTATCTTATAGTCTTTGACTTCCTCTGCCACTCCTTTTCTCGGCTTCTACTGTTATTTCCCCTATTTCTCTCTCCATCTGGACTCTTTGATCGGTACTTTCTTCGATCTCTAGTTCCTCTTCTGCTCTCCTTGTTCTTCGACTCTTTGTATTTTCTATCGATGTATCTGCAAAGTGCAGCTAGCTCTTTCTCGTCCTCCCTTTCACTACTATTTCTTCGTGCATGGGATCTTCTACACTTGTCCAAGCGACTACCATCGCAATCCTCGTCAGACTGACCAGTCTGAGTTCTCTGATATGGACGTGTCTAAATTTTGTTTTCTCCTCCTGTTATGTCTATGATCGACTTTGTCTACTTCTCTTACCCTATTCTTTCTCTTAGGTCTCACCTCTAACTGTGCTGTATTTCTCAACTTTGCGAGGCGCCTATCATAATCAGATGAATCGTCTGCTGATGTCAAATGCCTTTTCGTCCCTCATCTAATCCCTTGCTCCATCTCTTCTTGTGCCTCTGTATCTTCTGCTGCGGTTTCCTCAAACTCCTGAGGATCACCCTGTGTACTGTCTTGTTCCATGTTTCTTTCCTGCTCTTGCTCTCTTAGACGTTTTTCTCTATCCTGTAGTCTTTGCTCATATTCCATCATTGGCATGTCATTCTCGCTTTCTGAATTTTCCCTGACATTTCGCAGTTGCTTTATCTCCTGTCATCGCATTTTCCATTCCATTTTGCCTTTTCTCTGCCACTCTGGTGTACCTATATAGTCCGTCTGCCTCTGTCTCATTTCCTATCAGACTTCCGTGGTTTGCTGTCTCTTTATCTTGTTCTTGTATCTTTTGTGTATGTGGTAAGTGTTGATGTGGTGTCTCTTCCGGTTCGTGGTGTAAGTCTGCCCTGGTTATTTGATATCCGCCTGCTCCGGGTGTGTATGTTTCTTCACCTGAACTGCTGTCATCCGTTATACTTTCATCTGTATATTCTGGAACTACCACATAGCTGTCTCCTCTCCTGTTGATATCCCAATCACTGTCCCTTTGTGCTGTCTTAATCTTGTGCGTACTTGAGAGGTGGTGTGTATTATTAGATTCCCTCTCTCCATATGTACTGAATCGCTTGTTATTTTCCATCCGTAAATGCTTTTCCTTTATGTTCTTAATATCTTTTTCCTTGTATGCTCTTACTTGTTTTTGTTTATTCTTTTGTTTTTCAAGTTCGTTTTTGGCGTTCTTCTTTGTCACAGTTTGTGTTGTAACACTAACCATTGTTCCTTGATTTCCTGCCGTTTCTTTTGTTGTTCTCCTTCTCTGTGCCTCCGTTTGTGTTCCTACTCTAATCATCTTTGTTTTATTCGCTTCTGGTTCTTGTGTTATTATCCTAGGTTGTTTATTATTCATAGGAGTTCATTGCGTCCTATTTGTTTTTACAAAACTGACCTGTTGATGTCTGTTAAATGTTTTTCTCCATTGTTTTATTGGCTTTATATGTGCTCTTAGTCCATCTTCTGTTGTTATCATACATCTTTGTTGGTCACTCGTTGTAACATTATTTATTTACCATATCTTTCCTTGTTTTATTCCATTGATGAAATTTCTCACTGCAATGCGACAGTGTCTTTTATTGAGACTGTTCCAGTGTCTGTCTACAGTGGCTACATGGCACGCTTTGTTGGTGTTGTCTCTACTCCACTGTCTGTAGTCTGGTTGGTAGTTGTATCTATCTCTAATGTTTTTCCTCTGCCATGGCTTTATACCTGGAGGCTTGTAGGTCTTTGTTTTCCTTTCCTGGTGATATTCCTTGACACATCTACACTTCTGAAACTTGTTGTTCCTCTCAGCAGAGGTCTCCTTCCAGTACCTACACCTATCTTTGTCCTGCATGTGTGTAAAAAAGTGGCGGAACATCCTGTAGGTGTCCGGGTTGTGTCTGCAAGTGTTTTGTCTTAGTGTACAGGTGTATTTAGCGCAGTCCCCCAACCTGGTGACTGTATGTCTATTGTGTGTATATTCTCTATTCACTTGATGTTGTCTGGTATTCTGTGGTCCTTGATATCTTTGACCACAAGAGGCCGCCTTGTGTCCGATTTGGCCGCAAAGGAAACATGTTGTCTGTCTTGGAACATGTTGTCCCCATCGAGGCCAGCTCCTTGACATGGAGATGGGGCTCAAGTACAGCCATCAGCGGCTGAAAAACAAGACTGGCCAGGCCCTCCTACACTCGAGCAAGACCACAGTCTGCCCTAGCAAGTCAAGGTGCTGAAGACAGAGGCAACCAGCCAAGAGGCGCACCACAGCAATCAGGATGCCACGCACACGTGCAATGGAAATATGCCTATATCTGCAAAACGTTATCGCACTCGCCCTGTGACGGACACCCAGGCAGGCGCAGTGCTGGGCCCTCTGCCTCGGAAGGGCCCAGCCTCTACTAATGGGGGTCCTTCTCAATTGCCCTGTGGAGCCAGGAGGCATGAGAATAGAGCTACTGGCCAAGCAAAGAAAAGACCATTTAAAATAATGCACTGGAATTCTGAAGGCGTCAATAGTAAAAAAGACGGCTACAGCAAAAAATTAGAGCTCGAAAATATCTTGAATGAAGAGCAAGTAAATGTATGTTGCTTGCAAGAAACCCACCTCAACAAGGACATAGCCTTCAAAATCAGAGGCTACCAGTGCTACCGATCTGACCGAATAGACAGGCGAAAGGGTGGAATACTGACACTCGTGAGGAATAACATCAGTGCATGTCAGCTTGAAACATATATGGAGGGGGCGGAATACCAGATGCTTCATCTCAGGACAGAAAGTTCAGAATTCCACCTGCTCAACTACTGCTGTCCGAGCGACCGCCCACTGGCACTAGATACAATCCCAGCAAAAGAAAGACTGATTGTATGCGGAGACTTCAACAGCCACTCACAGAGCTGGGGCTATGATCACATGGACAGGAGAGGTGAGGAGCTTGAAAACTGGCAGGATGACAATGGGTTTATCCTGATTAACCAGCCAATCGACCCACCAACCTTCTACTCGAGATCATGGCACACCGCCTCTACACCAGACCTGGCATTCCACTCACCCGGCCTGGAGTGGAACACCACACGCGTTGTAGGGAAACAACTTGGAGGCAGCGACCACCGGCCAGTCTTCCTAATTGTGGAAAATGAACTTGTCAAGGAGAGCAGCACTCTCTCTAGGTGGAACTACAAGAAGGCAGACTGGACAATGTACCAGCACCGTACTAGTATACTGGCTAGAGATCTGACTGTAGACAAAGACATCAATAAGCTAGTCGATGAATTCAGCAGATGCATATTACAGGCTGCTCGTGAAACAATACCTAGAGGGGCTCGTAAGCACTACAAACCATATTGGAATAGTGAACTAGAGCAGCTGATAACGACATGGAAACATCTCGAAAGCAGGCAGAGACCAGTCCATGCCAAGAACACCACAATAACTACCAGCAAGCTAAGGCCAAATTTCAAAGGGCCAAGTTGCAGGCCAGGCGAAGAAGCTGGAAGGAGAAAACAGAGTCCTTGAACTTCGAAAGAGATACAAGGAAACTGTGGAAGCTGGTAAAACAACTTAACGATGAAGGTACAGGGAGAAACTCAAGGATTGCTCTGTACAAAGATGGAAATCTCCTGGGAAAACAGGCAGCTGATCACTTTGCAGACTCCTTTGCTAAAGACAACAACATCGAAGTTAGCCCAGAGAAGCAACAGGAGACTCGTGAGAAACAACAATACGCAGGACGAGATGGAACCATAACTGAAGTTATGGAGGCACCAATTACATTCAGAGAACTGGAGCTTGCAATATCCAAATTGAAAATGAGAAAGTTGCCAGGAATTGATGGAGTGTCCAATGAAATGATTAAGAACTTGGGAACCACAGCAAAAACAAAGCTGCTGCAGATCTTCAATATCTGTTGGAACTCAGGCAGAGTTCCACAGACCTGGAGGGAAGCAATCATGATACCACTCCTAAAACCAGGAAAAGACAGTTCCACTGCCTCCAGCTACAGACCAATCAGCCTTACATGCTGCCTCTGCAAAACAATGGAACGTATCATCAACCTCAGGCTACAGTGGTACCTTGAAAGTGAAAACCTTCTTGTACCACAGCAGGCGGGCTTTAGGCAGTGTTATTCTACCGAAGATCAGGCAACTTACCTTTCCCAAGAGATTGAGGATGCATTCCAAGATAAGAAACTGGTACTAGCAGCATGGATAGATCTAAGGAAAGCATTTGACAAGGTTTGGAAAAAAGGGCTTCTGAAGAAACTGAGAAATTGTAGAGTGAATGGTAAGATGTACAAATGGGTGAAAGCATACTTGCATAACAGAAGAGCCTGAGTACAACTATAGCACGTTTCACTAGCTTTGCCCTCAAACAAATGTAATTATCTGATTAACCGTCTAACATATTAATGCCATTTTTTGCATACGATGTTATATTGGGTTAGACCCAACAAATATATACTTTATATCTGTGCATCTTGTCCAGTTCCCATAAACGGATGAAATCCTTTGATCTTTGTCGGCATACTAATTATTGTGTATCGAGAAAAGAAATTTTACCACTTCATGCACAGATTCTGTGAATTGATTAGGCATAGGCGTGTCTACTATTACAATAATGTGGCCATTACGTTTGCAATTGAATACGTGTTGAAGATGATTTCTTAAATGATCTGCATGCGAAATACTCGTGACATTGTTTGTCATTGACATTTAATGCGCTACCAAACTGGACCTTCCTTGATCTAATTATTTCAATGGGTATCATCTCTTTGCGGTTCATAAATATCATAATGGAACGTTGCTCCTCTAATGTGCTTGTAAATAACGGTAAGGTCATCTTTAAAGAAATTAAACTTCATCCGAATCATAATCAGATGTCTCTGAGAAATTGAAAATCAATCTCGGCTGAATGAAGGACAAACCATCATTCTTCCAATATTCCTCTTCCTCTTGTAACACATGGTTCTCACTTTTCTTCCAATAATCCCTGGCTATATTGGAGATGGCGGCTTTTATAAGTATTTCAACATCTTTTAATTTGAACGTTCTATTTTCTGTTGCTACCTGTTCCTTAATTTTAGCCCATACTAATTCTATTGGGTTTAAGTGAGAATGGTAAGGAGGTAATCTTAAACATCTGTGACCATGTTCATGGATTGCCTTGTCTATGTGAAATATCTTTGTATGCTGTGTCTTTTTTTACAATTCCAAGTAATTCAGGTTCATGGACATTTCGTTGAATGGAATGTTGTTTATGGTCAGCCAAATCTTTATTACATCTTTAATACTTGGTGAATTAGAAACTTTATCTTCTGGTGCCACAACGTTGTGATATGAGGCATTGTCCATTATCAAACACCACGGTCTATCCAAGGAAGGAAGTACATGATTCACAATCCAATCTTGAAATATCTTGCCATTCATCTCTGCATGGTAATCCCTATTATCTGTGGATTTTGAAACAAATATGAGTTCAGTATTATTTAGAAGCCCATGATGGCTGCTTCCTGGATGTGCAATTATTAGGCGCTGTCCTTTGCTGCTTGGTACTAGTCTCTTAGTTGTTCCATCAGATGATTGCCATTCTCGTTCATTACTGTGGTGCGCATTGATCCAAGTTTCATCTAAATACACAAAATCATAACAATCTCTTCTCATTTCTCTGACCTCGCGTAAATATTTGCTTCTCATTGCAACTATATGAGGCTTCTCACAAATAAGGTTTCTACCACCAACATATTTTCTAAAAGTGAATCCCAAACTCCTAATAGTCCTCCATAGCGTAGATTTGGAAATATCAATGTCATTATTCTTTCTTAACCAAATTTTCAATTTCCTTAAAGTCACTGCCTCATTATTGTGAAACATATTGCAAATTTCTCTGCGGATCAATTCTCTGTCAAAATTATCCACCACTCTTGGCCTAATTTTCGTGTGTAAAACACTGGAATTAGACATTTCAGATGTCGCTATCCAGCGGTGCAATGATCGTTTGCTTATCCCCAAGGCGTGAATAGTCCTCTTTAGTGGGTTTGAAATAGAATGATATAGTTTTCCTCGAGTAGCTTCATTGCAGAAATACTTAAAAATCCTATTTGTGATTTGCTGTAATGTCATAAAATGTACTCGCAGACTCATTTTTCCTTCTTAACCACACAATAATTTTTGTAGACACACCTCTGATTGACAATGTGTGCGTTGCACCGGATATAAACTGTTTTATGTTCAAGAAGTGCGATTTCACGCAATTTCACTCAAAAATCATGCCAATTGCTTGATAAACCAAAAATGTGCAAATGAGGTCGTATAATTTACTGTAGACATTTCAATATGTGTGCGTGTGATGTGTGTTGGCAAGTAGGATTTTATATTATATCGCAAAGAAACGAAAATTGAAACCAATGGCCGCATTTTAATGAAAAATTTAATTCATAGGGTCTATACCATTTCAAATTCACACACAAAATTTCACTTATATGCGTTATATATTCGCTGAGATATAGCATTTTGAAGTTGGGCAAAGCTAGTGAAACGTGCTATAGATGGCCTCAAGAGTAAGAAAATTCTACTGCGTCATGGCGTCCCTCAGGAAGGGGTTCTGTCCCCCACACTTTTCCTAGTCTACATCAACGACCTGGTTGCTGAACTACCACGTGGAATGAATGTGGCAATGTACGCTGATGACCTGGTAATATGGTGCACAGATGAGCATGCAACAGTGGCCACCAAACTGCTACAAAGAGCTATAGATGCCTTAACCTCATGGGCAAATAGATGGTGTGTCAGCATCAACACAGACAAGTACAGCACTACGCTCTTCACCCTCTCTCCCAAACAAAAAGCTGGTGTCATCAAGATAAACGAAGAGCTCCTGAGAGAAGATAAACAACCCACCTATCTCGGAGTTACATTCGATGATAGGCTGACATGGAAGTAGCACATCAACAAGGCAGCAACAAAGGCCAGGAGAAAGGTAGCCATCCTGAGAAAACTAAGTGGAACCACATGGGGAGCCAGCGGGAAAATACTTAGTAAAGTTTACCAGCAGGGCATACGACCACACCTGGAATATGGGTCAGCTGTGTGGTGTCCAGCATCAAACACCACATTACAAGAGCTAGATAAGGTGCAAAACCAGGCGCTTAGGGTCATCACGGGGGCAATGAAATCAACGCCTATAGTGGAGATGGAGAAAATGGGGAGGATACAAGCACTGAGAGAACGCAGAGACACGAAAGTGCTAACACAGGCAGAAAAGTTTCTCTGTATGCCGAGCCATCCAATGAAGGACAGATTCCAAAACCTAGCAATGGGGCGACTGAAAAGAAGCAGCTTTATCCACCAGGCCAAACGATTTCGTAGACAAACCTCAGACCTGCCTGAAGTTAACAGCCCCCTAAAGTCTGTGCCAGAACAAACTCCTTGGAGAGAGGAGCCTGGTCTACCAGTACACATCCAGACAAAAGTGAAAGGAATATTCGACAGGGATGAACAGAACAGCGTGCAACGTAGGACAGTCCTCTCAGTTTCCTGGATGATGAATACCCACAGGACCTCTGGGTCCGAGTATACACGGATGGGTCAGCACAGAATGCAGTAAAGAATGGAGGAGCAGGAGTGTACATAGAATACCCAAACAACACTAGGGATATGGTCAGAGTACCAACGGGGAAATTCTGTAACAACTATGATGCAGAAGGCCAGGCAATCAAGGTGGCAGCTGAGAAACTATTGAACACCAATCTCGGTCCACAGCCTGTAGTATTCCTGACAGATGCAAGATCAGCACTCCAAGCACTTCAGTCCAGAAAATTGCCAGGTATACAAGCCCTACTTTCTGAACTGTGCAACCAGTGCAGGGTCGCCATGCAGTGGATACCGTCTCATTGTGGAATACCCAGAAACGAGAGAGCAGACGGACTGGCTAAAGAAGGTGCTGCAGATGAGCAACCGGATGTACCAGTTACGTACCATCAGAAGAAAAAGATGATCAAATCAATCAGAAAGCCACCAACACCAACACAGGATGACTACGAAGCTATGAACAGATCAGAACAAATTGTCATTCTGCGCCTCAGAAAAGGACACAACCGCCTTCGCAGCCACATGTATACAAAATTCAAGATTGGCAATTCAGCCATGTGTACATGGAGCACGTACTTCAAGATTGCCCCGAATATGATATATTGAGGCAAACCCACTGGCCCAGAGAAACAACACTGGAAGCAAAACTATACGGACCTCTGTATGAACTACAAAAGACAGTGAAGTTTATACAAGAAACAACATTGCAGATACAGACAATATATTTCAAGCGAATGAAAGAAGAAGAAGAAGGTACATGTTGTCTTGATACAGTGTGTTCACGCCTTTGCTGTGGTGGTCGATATCGTGGCTGGTCACTACTCCTTCTTCGACAACAATAATCAATCTCCATGGGTTCCTCTTCAAGCTCGTGATGAGTGTTGATTCTTCATAGCCTGAGGTCTAGCCTCTTTCTAACATTTTCTTCAGTGATAGCCATGAGTACTGCTTTTTTAAGAGTGGTTGGATCTTTCCTTAGCAGTATCAGCTTCAATGGTGTACTTTGTAAGTCATCAACAAATATACTGACTAGCAGTTTTTCTGATTGCTCTTGTTTGATATCTTGCCCCATAAATGCTTCTTCCGCTAAGTTTAGTAGCTTATCGCTAAACGTTTGCGCTGTTTCTCCCTTTTCCTGCTTCATTTTTCATAATAAAGTCCATGTGACGGAACTATCTGTAATCAGTGCATACCTTCGTATGATTTCTTTTCTCAGATCTCTCCAAGGTTCCGTAGAGAACATTTCATGTCTTCTTCTTAGGAAATCTGACACTAGCGTATCTGCAGAAAAATATGCTACTTTTTCTTCTTCTTGTGCGTCAGTCGACAATGAGTACTTATCAATTTCATCTAACCACCTTTTACAATGATTGAGATACCCTGAAATGGGTTGTATATTTTGTCTAACATTACCGTACTTAGTTCTATTTTCAACTGCACTCAGTGTTTTGGCAATGTCGTAAACTGCAATCATTGCTGGGTCCCTGTGTTGACGTGTGCTCTGTGCCATCTTTGACTTTCTGTGGACAATGTGTTAGTATAAGAAATACCTGTGACAAAAATTTTTATTAATGTTCTGGCTAACCTGTGAAGCAAACAAATAATACAACCAGCACACTATAATGTAAATATATGTATGCAAATATTATAACATAAGAACCACTGAGAACATTGAAAACAAACAAACAATTTTAACTGAAATCAAGAATATAAACTAATTATTTAACTATTAAACTATTAACTAAAGATCCGAATTGTTCGTTAGCTCTAATTATCTGTCTTGCTTGTCTAGTTGTTTCGGGAATGTTTTCTTGACTGATCTTATCGCTTTTCTTCATAAATAATGCGACACGGTTTATTTAACTTAATGGTACCGAGTTTTGCGAAGGTGTGTTAATTGACTAAAATTACCTCTACACACGTGTTATGACACCACAACCACATCAGATGTTACATGCATGTATGTTTTTGCGTAACGATGAACTGTCTTGTTTTTCCGTGATTGTATTTAGATTAACCAGGTCATGTGTATACACTCTCGCTGACCATTGGGGTACCCTGTTTCGGACGAATGCGACAACCAGTTATGGTATTCCGTTGTTTATTCTTGTGGCAGACTATTTCTAATGTTGTAGATCTTTGTTGTTGTCAATTGTCGTTGTTGATTTGTTTTTTTACGTTTTTACTCTGTTTGGACATGTAAAGTACTTGAAAAAAGGAGCACTGGTCATATGCATCAATTCTTCTTAGACCTGTACGTGAACGACTTGACTTGTTGTTCAGTAGTACGTTGTTACCTGTGTCAACTTAATGTTTCTGTCTTGCTGAAGAGCTGGTTACGTGGCACCAAATCAGTACATATCTATGTGTAGTGATACCACGTTATGATGTCTACTGAAGCACTGGTCATAGGCACCAGATCCGTATGTGTGGCCGTTCACAGACAGACTTGTCTACTATTCTCTACTTCTGCTTTTGTTGATCGTAACGGTTCGTATCCCTAGCCCTATCAGTAGACTGTTTGTATTTTATGCTCATAGCATGCTTGCTGACATACACTCCAAGACATTTTGTAAGATGTCAAACAGTAGACTTTCGAAGTGATGAACGAGATAACTTTATTTACATAACTGATCTGAGAGCAGCTTGTATCTTGAACACAGCAATTTTACATCAAACTTCTTCAGCCTTCAAAAAGATGTGGTGGCTGGCAACAAAATGGTGCGATGTTCAATCATAAACTTTCAGCTTCTTTCATTCGCTGATTACTCTTCTAGTGGCTACTGGTTCTATAAGTTGAGAACCACTGTTGCTATTCTTTATTTTCCACTATATTCGTTATTCTGTCTATCTCACTTTTAATCTCAACTGTTTATCTGCAGCTATTCTTGGCGTATCTGGTTAAAGAAACTGGCCTAACCGTCAGGGATGTGCGTTTACCAAGCTATACTGCTCATTAGGACTGTCAGTTTGCCTACTGTACTTCACTCTAGTTATAAAACTCATAATGTTCAACATACCAGGTCTTTCGAACACAACACATTTCTCTCACTGGGAACAGTGGCATCTCGTCCTCAGAATAAATAAATAACTGTTGTACACAACCGTGGTAAATAATGCGAAATAGACGTCTGAGCGATAGTTTTTAACCTTTCTGCCACAGCAGAAGCCACCAAAACATTATTGGTTTATCGTCCGATGAAAACTTCTATTTGCTACCACTACTAGATGCTAATTCTATCACATCTCGGATCTGACTGACTTAATCTAAAAACGTCAATTTACAACGATAACTATTTTTGAATATTCCTGTAGTGGTTTTGATGGTATTTGTATGGTGGTGATATTACCTAGTGTAATGAATGAGGTCAGCTGTGAAGGCTCCTGAGATAAATGTTGATGCGAATTACAGAAGGCCCTTCTTACTACCACTTACGACCTCAAACATATCTTTTTTACTAATGAATGTAGCTACGTTAAAAGTCTAGGGTACTGAAATGTAATGTGTTGTAGTAAATTACCCACACACACACAGATATTTAATAAGTCTAATAATAATACTAATATAATGTATAACACACTGAACTAACTCAGGCTGTTTTAGTTTTAAATATTAAATTTTCTGGTAAATTTATTTGTTCTGATCCAAACGTTTGTTGGTCAGAACATATGAAATATTATGGAGTTATAAATGGAATGCATAATTATATGACATAATAAAATGGAATGTGATTACAAAGGTATGTTATAAGTCTAGTTAGTATTAATTATATTAGATTGTCCCAGGAGACTAATACTGAATGTACTGTTGGGGTGGTATCATCACGCCCAATCTGTGACTACCAAAACATTGTCCATTGAATTATGGGATGAATACATGGTTTATTTTCCCACAATGGTATATCTTTATTTGATGTTGAATTAGTTGATAAATTAGTTGATAAATTCGTTGGGAAATCAGTTGATAAATCAGTTGGTGAACTTCCAGCAGGCCAGATCTCACTTATCTCGACTGCGTCGATCTTGTACAGGAGTCTGGTGGCCCCACCTCTCCGTGCTGGGGGCAATATACGGCTGCTCTGACACAATGTTAGACTGCACTGGTCCACGCTTGTGTATTACAACAGCATTCGGCACCGCTTTGGTGCCAAACAGAAACTCACAATTCTGAAACAAAAGTATTGGGTCATGTGTCAGAACTCTACCTCCTGAGCCACTTCTGCACACAACACTACACAACAACACCACACAGACTGGGTCAGATCTCTCTGACCACACAGTACATCTTACCTAGTTGTTTTCATATAGTACTAGTTCCCCAAGACTACCTTGCATCTGAGATATGTTCAATAGTTTCCTTCTATTCAATAAGATAGGTGATATGTTCCACTGATCTCAACAATAGATCCGCCTCCATAGTTTTAGTAGGCGTCCATATATTTTGTTTGTCTCTAGACCCTGAACTGGGGCTGGGGATCTAGAGCGAGCACTTACTTGTCGTAATCAGTTTATATAATATGGCAGTATCAATCACTCTAAATATTAAAATGTATAAAAGAATTGCTTTCATTCTTACCAGAATTCAGAATTGAGAACCCAGTTAAATTTGCTAGCAAAACTCAGCTGAGCTGCTGGCTGTATGATGGCGTCCCACTATATATTTGTATTCTTCGGGAATCAACACCACTTATTAATTTAAACTGCGTCTCTGGACAGTCTTGTAACGAATGGCAAAATTGCGCATTTCTGTCCTGCCAATATGCTTTCATTCATCCAATCACCGACTCCCCCCCTAACTTTCAAATATACAACCAAAGTCAATTTCAGTCAGCTCTCAGTCAAGTATGTATTACTGTCTGTTGGTCCGTCTGTCTCTACTTGTTTTTCATACAAAAAACACGCTTGGTTCTTGGACCCCTCCATGCAGTATCCTACACACTTCTGCCTCCGAAGTTATTTTTAGCCACAATTCTCCACCATTTCCCCTCTCTTTAATTACAGCTGGATTTTAGCACTTGAGTCTCAAGGCCGCAATTTTTGAAAATTTAGTGACATTTTTTAACAGTGCAGTTGCTCGTCTGATATGAACAACACAGTCTTTTGTCAATATCTTCATTATTATCTATCCGTCTGTATAATTTAAAGTATATTATTTCTCTGCTCAAGACGGGCTATCAAACTAGCTAGGTTTTATATTCCTAACATTATTATTAAGAAAAAGTTACTTTTCCAAGGTTAGTTGTTTTTTTTAAATATGTTCGAGAACCTTCTCCACGGCGTTTTGCCGCTGAATTCAAATAACAATCAAGTATCATAAAAGTCCAAGAAATGACTGTTTCTGACACGAGCTAAAGTCGTTTTTTTGTCCATTTCCTTACTTTATGTCAACTAGGGACGTGAATTTTTTTCCTTTCACCCCCAATTGCGTCTTTTTGCCGTTCGAACTTCAAACACGTGTTCAGTCATATCTTTCTTTTTTGATCTCCGTTTCGTTTCCCCCCCCCCCCCCGTCTACAAAGGGTAAACGTTTCGTCTGCACTTCCAACTTGTTAGTTTTAAATGGCGGTGGGAAAGGCTGGCATGGGCGAGCATGTCTCCTAGTATCTTACGCATTATTTTTAACCCTACATTTTATCGTTAAATTTGGAGATATTTTATCGTTGTATCATGGTAAAATCGTCACAATTCCAAAACACTTTGTCTGACAAACAGCTCTCCCGTTCATAAATTTCTCGTGCGTACGATCACGTAGCCGAACTCACCCAAACCAAACAAAAACATAACATTAGAATTCTCAACCAAAGTCAGACAAACAAGACACCACAAATCAAGAGACGTAAGCATTACTCTTGACCCCTTCTTCTCATTCTAACGATTATTCCCCTTAGACTTCAAATTGATTTCATAAAACTAATTCTAAACAAATTTTCCCTCTTAGCTACTCCAACGGTTACAGCGCGTACAGACCAAGACTATACACATCCCTTCATTCTGAAAGCGTTCTAGTCATTCACATTGTGTTACTGACAGCGTTAGTATTCCTAGCCCATATTCAATGACTGATATGACGAGCTGATGATAAAGAAGAAATAGTAATCTCTGCTCCACATGCATAGCGGCCATTATTATCAGGGCTGCCAGACCTCTCCTGCATTTCTGTCTGATGTGATCAACATGATACTTCTACGATAGCCTGCGATAGAATGTAATTCCAAGGTATTTCAGCTTTTCTTGCCTTTCAATTTTCTGTCCATAGAGAGTAATATCTGTTTTCACTATGGAGTTTTTTAAGGAGCACCACATCATGCAGACCTTGTTGGAATTGACTTTGGAGCCAGTTACTTCGCACCAGTTAAACCCATGTAGGCTATTAACCATTTCCTGTTGGCCAGAGCCAGTTCTGTAAATGAGTATGTCATCAGCAAAAGTCAATGTTCGCCCCAACCCAGTTGGCTTAATGGTGGCTACTTTTGCTGTAAAGATATTAAACAGCATCGATGATAGTGGAGAACCCTGGGGTAGTCGCGGGCAAATGCGCATTGGGTCTGATGTCCATGTTCCTAAGCAAAATGCCACCATTAAAGACTGTCACTTTCCAGGATACAGTCTTTAATTTTTTGGCGGGCAGCTTTATCACCTTTATCCGTCTGAGTAATATGACGCTCGAATAGTGCATGTCCCTTTTCGGCATTGGTCTTCAGACTTATCCCTGTCAGGCTGAGAATATTAGGAAATGGTTGGCTTGTACTTTTCCTACTCATTCAGCAATAAAACCCAACCTGCAAAGGTGGCGGCAGCACTAGAAATCAGTGGCAGATCTATGACACTATTAGTATCCCCTGGTGTAGATGCCAGTCTTGTTGGGTGTCCATCATTTAAAATGGATAGGTTTGAGCTGAGTAAAGCCTGGCTACTCCCTGTCTATTTTCCATGGAGTTCCCTTACTCCATAGATCTAGCATTAAAATCACCGGCAATTAAGCACATCTTGTTAGGTTCTTCTGACAATTTAGTCAGCAACTCCCAGCTACCCTCTTCCAGAAGGCGATCCAAATGGGCATATAAAATGAAAACTTGCCATTCTTGACCACTTATATACAGTGCAATTCCCTGCAATTCTGCATCCTCATTAGAATGAAAACTTGTATCTAGCCACACATGAAGGAGTTCATTTTTCACATACATCGCTTGTCCTCGTCTGCCAGGCCCAGAAGGATTTGTAACTGGACATATTAAAAAACTTAACAGTTTATAAGAAGCATAATGGAAAGACAGCCACCCCAGATGGAAAAAAACCCATCTATCAAGGAGGACTATGACAAGATGTGGAGAATACTGCCCTTCTATCCTATAAACAAAACTAGAAGCAAGGCATTATGCAAATGCTAGATGAGAGATCACAGCATATCCTTGGATGCTATTAACAAATGCAGTGCCACAGTTACACTCATTAGTGTCGCTATCTTTAGCTTGTTGGATAAGTGGTATCCCAATCTGTTGTAGCCCATGCAGAGTCTGAAAATTATCACATTTTTCTTCTGCTGAGCTGATAATATGCATCATTATTGTGAGACCTAGATGCTCTGCTTCCCATTTGTTCCTGTGTCTGCTTTTGATAAAACTCTGCCTCTTTGAAAGTTATACTTGTATCAGGCTGAGGTAGCTTCCCACCTTCCTTTGCCAATCTGTCAGCCTTTTCATTGTCTTAGACCTATTAGAATTGATCCTTTCTTTAAGAACCAATTCAATGTAAATTAAAATTACCATATTTTTAAATACTGTTTGAGTTTTTGAATTGTATTATTGTATGAGTGAATAGTTAAAACACCCGTGTGTTACCGGGGCCCGAAAGGGGAGCAAAGAATAGTAACACTGCACCCTACCACGCATGTCGTAAAAAGCGACTAAGGAGGGTATGGGCATGGGGCTGTTTACCCCATCCCGTAAAAACTTCGCACAGTGGGCTGATCACCTGCTTGCCAACCAATCTGATTACGGAAACAATGATAGATTGTTTGGTCTGTTTTTGTTCCACAAAGACGCCACCAGGCGTGGTGGAAACAGCGATAGATTGATCAATTTGTTGTTGCCCTAAGACGCCACTAGGCGTACTGGCCACATACTGCTTTGCCGGTTGATGGCTAAGGATGGAAGAAGAAGAAGAAGAGAATAGTTAAAAATGTAATGTACTTGTACATATAACTTAATGTAATTGCAAAATGTTATGCCATATGACTTGTAATAAAACTAGTCAGAATTGGAAGTGGGAGTTGGACTTGCAAAATTTCAGGAGTCAGAGTTGGAAAATTTTTGGACGACTCCACAACCCTGGTCACTAGCATGCATCCTAGAGTCTAAACATGAAAATGCATCTATAAAAGACTATCAGCCCTAGGTAGTTCCTAAGGGTCTCTGAAGAGAAATAGAAAGAACAGGATGACTGCTTACACAGATATGTTGTACTAGGTGACTAATATGAAGTGGTGTATGGAGCTGGAAATCTCACTATGTGTTGCGAGATTGTCGCCCCTGCTCTGCAGTGATGGTTCAACAATGGCCAAAATTTAGAGTATACAATGATGGTCTTTATAGGTATCTACCTTCGCTCAAGATTACTCTTGGCAGAGTTGTAAATAGATGGATGGTGCTTCTATTTTAGGGAGTCTTCATAGAATTTTTCAGAAATCAAGCACAACGCTGAGGTTCTCCAAGCAGTCGTGAACTTTGTATCTGCCCGCCCCTTCTATGAACATAAAGATATATATTAGCTCGTTCTGAGCCCCCAGCTGAATTATCCAGTAAAATATTACTTAATGTAGTCACTGTAGCTCTGTTGTATTATATATTTAAGATAACTGATTCATATGTGTGCATCTCTCTCTGTAATAATTGAATAAACTATTAATTTGTAAATACATATAAGAAATTTAATAATCAATTATTGTTTAACACAAGTAAATAATTAAGTGAAGTTGGTGAATTGATAAAATGTGGAGTTTTTCTTCACAGACAAACGGTTAAGATGGTTTGATGGGGGTGGTGAGAATTATTTTTGCTACGGTCTGGTTATTATACTTGTAGCTGGCCAGATGTTGAAACTGGTTTGCTGACTGTCAATTATCAACTTCTGTGGTGAAAGCATGTTCCAGGCGTAGTTGCAGGGGTAACCGATCCAAGCATCAAGGCAAGGATCTTCACAACCCGTCAAAGACAGGCATCTAGCGTAGACCACAAGCTTTTGATCCACAGACTGGTACCACACACTGGTATCTCCAACTTGTACCACAAACTTTGAGAAGAAACAAATGTCTCTGCTAAGCATAAGTTTCCTGACACTAGTCAGGTGCCTTCCCGCTGTTACTGACCCTTTCCATTTTTTTCAGTAATTTTACCTGAGCATCAATAATAAACTCAGTGGATAGGATCAAAAATCATCATTAATTCAGTTAATGTGATGAAAAAATATGGCTGGACAGCAGAAAACGACCTCTGCCTGGTTTACACGTTTAAATATACGAGGTGTGTTCAAATGAAACCCGTCCCAGTGGCTTTATAACTAACATATGTACGGTACATCAGCAGGAGTAGTAGAATTAAATACAGCAGTTGTTATGAAGCAAGTACCTACTGGGGTTCTTTAGAAATAGTCACCATAGGCATTCAGACACGCATCCCACTGCTTGGGTAGACGGCGGATGCCGTCCCAGAAAAATGACTTTGGTTGCTTATTTGAACCATTTGGTCACCGAGGCTCTGATGTCTGCATCGAATTCGAATCGTTGTCCCTTTAGAGATTTTTTTAAGGGTCCGAACAAATGAAAGTCACATTGTGACAGATCGGGGCTGTAGGCTGGGTGTAGCAGAACTTCCCACCTTTTCCTTGCTAACGCTTCCTGCACAATATTTGCAACATGTGGACAAGCATTGTCGTGCAACAGAGTCACACCATGCGAAAGCATGCCGGGTCGTTAATTCTTGGTGGCTGTATGCAGGTTGTCTAGTGTGTCTTTATAGCGGATGACATTGATGTTCCTTTCGATACTTCAGTTTCTTCCTAACCACCATTTGAACTGTCCCAAGAGACACAGCGAATTCCTCTGCTAGCGAACGTAAGCTCCGACGACGGTCCACCCGTATTGCTGCATCAATCTCGGCGATGGCTTCTTCTGTCGCAACAATATGCACCTGACCTGGCCGCGGAAGATCTTTCGTTAACTGACGTCCTTCTCGAAACATTCGTGTCCAGTATTTCACTGTAGTCTTAGGCACACTTTTGTCACCATACACTGCTTTCATTCGGCGATGAATGTCGACTGGTCGACATCCTTCGGCTGTTAGGAACTGATTCACCGCTCGCTGATCGACCTTGGACGGATTCCTTATCATACCGGCCATTATTTTAACTGTCTGCAGCACAACCAATGAATACTAGGAGAATGAACACTTACACACTTGTACATTTGTATGTGCTTATTACGTCAGATGTGACATCATCATGCTCCTCCTACGAATGTCCACTTGGCGCAGCACGGTCGGGTTTCATTTGAACACACCTCGTACATATAAACTTATTAAAATGTTAATATAATAAATATGTACATCATGATGCCATCATCATCCACTCCCCGCTACACTTGGAGCCCGGGGCTACCTCAGCTTTTTGATTCCCTGTGAGAGAACCTGCATAAAGCAGTCACCAGAGCTTGCTGTGGTGGTTCATGAATCTATCCTTTTCATATGCTGAGATTGCCAGCCTCGTATGAACACATACAACCACCTGCAAGTTTAAACATGTCAAATGCAAAATATCAAATGATAAAAGGTACAACTTACCCCAAGTTTTTGTTGTTGTTTGGAATACAATTTTAAAGACGTCTGGCACAGGGAAACTTCCTAATAATGTCGGGCCCCTGGTTATGAGGCCGTCTTACAGGTAGTTAGGGTATTAATATTATTTATAATCCCACTGTTATCATGTACATAGGTTCTGAGGACTCTGTGGTTTCCAGTATTACAAAGTCGAGTTTTCTTTCTTACTTAGTCGTTTCTCTTCTACCATTAGATGTAGAGGTTTGGAATAGAGAGCACCATACTATCCTATCAGCTTTCTTCCTCTTGGCCTGGTTCCATTCTAGTCCTCGGTCCTTCAGAGATTGTCTAATTTTGTCCTCCCAGTGGACTCTGGGTCATCCTGGAGGTCTGGATCCCTGGCTCTTAGTTTCCCATACTTGTCATGGTAGTCGATCTTCTCCCATTCTGCAGACATGGCTAAACCATCGTAGTTGGGACTGTTTTACTTGAGTCTGCAGGGGCTGGGTTTTTAGGCCTTGACGTATCGTCTGGTTACAGACCATGTCTCTTGTTGTTATTTCAACCACCTTCCTCAGATACCTCATTTCTGAGGTTTGGATCTGGCTTTTGTAGATTGTAGTCACTGCTCATGACTTGCATCCATACGTCAAGACTGGGACATAGGTGGAGCAGTATACAACCATCTTTGTCTTCTTGCCAACCTCTCTTTTGCTGAGGAATCCTCGACTTATATCCTGAAAAAGTCTCCCAGCTGCTGCTCTTCAGGTAGCCACATCATCTTTGATGCCTCCCTTCCAGTCTATGAGCTTCTAGGTATTTAAAGTGGTTGACCTGCTCTAGGACCTGTTCTCCAAGCTTAATCTGATGCCTTCTTTTCTCTTGTGATATCACCATGGTTTTTGTTTTGGAGCTGCTGACCATCCCTCTCTTCGCCAGCTCTTCCTTCCAGACTTGCAGGTTGTATTAAAGATGTGCCTCTGATTTAGCAATCAGGGCAACATCATCAGTAAATGACAGCTCTGAAATACAAACCTGTCTCATCTTCCAGTACCCCGATGAATATTTTCTTGTCCTCTCCTTACATGCTTTGATGACATCATCCATGAGGAGTATGAACAGATAAGGTGACAGGATATCACCTTGTCTTACACCAGTGGTGGTCCTGAACTCTTTTGACTTATGGTTTGCCATCCTCATATAATTTTTGCAAGACTTGTAGAAGCTCTGTATAGCATGAATCAGAGGTGCTGGAATGTTCTTCCTTACCAAATGCCTTTTCTAGATCTAAGAAACAAAGGTGCATCTCACGTTTATACTCAAGAGCCTTTTCACTCAGCTGTCTGAGTATGAAGATCAGGTCTTGAGTACTTTGGTTTGCTCGGAAGCCACATTGGACATCATCCATTTGTGGCTCAGTAAGGCATCTGAGTATCTGCTCCAGGATTCTAGAGTAGATTTTACCGGGAACACTGAAAAGAGATATACCTCTATGATTTCCACATTGTCGGTTGTTTTCTTTTTTGGTTAATTTAAGAAGATCCTCAATACCTGGTCCAGTCCCCTTTATTGGAATTCTGGTATTCTTCAGTCCTGGCTTGTCTGAAAGTGTCGTCTTGACTCAATGGAACACAGTGCCGTGGTCTGCAAATGTGCTACATTATAAGGGACTTCTAGCCCATGCTCTCAGCTTCCTATGCTGGTGAAAAGTCGCCAATCAGACTAGTATAATATATTTTATCAAGACCAAACAGATCTGAATGTTTGACTTTAGTATGTATCTTCTCCCCCCACTTCTCATGAAATTCCGCATGACACAGGTAATTTCAAAATCCTCCCATATAAGGTATTAACGCTACCGGGAGGTTTTATAAATCATGTTTGTAACTCATAATAACACCTCAGTTTAATTTGTTATCATCAATGCTAACAAACATGAGTCCACCCCCTACAGTGTTGCATAACATTCCTGCCACACCTAAAGTACATTTGCAGTTTATTTGCCGATTAACAATAGAAGTATGGGGCCAAGCTTGGTGTGAGCCTCTGTTTGTTTTACACGGGTAAGGAAGATTTGTCTGTCTGGTTCCAGATGGGGTTTTTAACGTTATCTCCACCAGGATAGATCATGCGAAAATAACACGAAACCTGAGTCGTTGTGTGTGAATCAATAGAGACGATACGGGTAAGGAGAAATGAAGGGAAGAGCACAGGATAGAGAGACAACTAAAACACCGACAAAATGAAAAGCAAGTCATTTTATCACACTATATAAAACAATGTGCCACAGAAACAACTGCTACAAGAGCATGTGAATGTTTGGTGCAGGGTTCCTGCAACGGGACCAGGTGCAGTGGTGCCCCCTTGCCCAGGAGCACAAAGAAAAATGAATGAATGAATGAGACTAATGGACTGGAACCCATGGAAATAAAAGATGAAAAATGAGACCAGCATATCTATAGCTAAATGACTGTTGTTAAATTATCTATCTTTGAAGGACCGAGGACTAGAATGGAACCAGGCCAGGAAGAAGACAGCTGATAGAATGGTCTGGCGCTCTCTCTTCCAAACCTCTACACCTCACGGCAGAAAGGGAATGACTAAGTAAGTAAGTAAGTTAAATTATCTAGTTTCTTGTGATCTAATATATGAAAACATTAGATCTGTTATTGGCATCCACTTTGGTATGAATGATTTTGTCATTTTGATCATATTATTTTCTTTAAATATATATGGCGCTTGATAAAAACTATGTGTCGAGCAAATGCAGTAAAGTGTACTTAATTTGAACCTGAACATGCATCATCAATAAGGTTGGACTTAACATATTTCAAATTATGTTCAAGAACTGGACTTTGCACTGTACTAGTTATTTTTGTTTGGCCAATTTCAGCCCTTGATGATGAATGATGGCCATGCGTAACTTACTGGATGATCAACATCATTAATAGTGGCTTCTTCTAAAAGTTGTATCAAACAGACGTGTCAAATTTTTTTTTTAAATCATACAAGTAAATGTAGTAAAACTCTGCATCAGCTAATGAAGTAAATCATAAATGTTGCATGTTTTCATAGCTTTAATAAAAATATCATAAAGTCATAAAAGAAAGTCACATCATTCTTCTTTACTTATTCAAATTTATATATTTTTTTTAAAACAACTAAGTTTCAAGTAGCATTTTACAGTTCTTAAACATTAAAAATCAAATTAACATCTGCACATAAGCCATATAGCATTATTTACTATTATATCTTTCTGTTTTAAATCAGAAAGTCTACTCTTATTTACCATTAAATTGATGATAAATTAAAACTTTCATCCCTTCGTGAAAAATGCATTGATGGATAGGTCAATGTATGAAAGAGTTTACAGAGTTATTAAAATGGTCCTTCAATGTGAATATTAATTGGACTAAATGCGATTGAACTTTGCGTTTCACATTTCCTTTGTGTGCTCAAGTTGGTTACTGAGACACAATGTGTTAATAAAAAAAAAAGGGTAAAGGAACCCGTTACACGCCCACTGAGGCATATTGGGAATATGGTGTTAGGCCCATATTATCTTGACCGTCGGCACACTAGGGGTGATGTGGTCGGCATCACGCCGGCCGCCTTAACCTTCCCAGAGTTGCTCTGGTACCCATTTGGGGCTGGGTCGACCCAGGAGCCGTTTGTGGCCTAAAAAATTCCCGCCTCATCTGGGGATTGAACCATAGACCACTGCGCTAGGAAGCCAGTGCACTAACCACTATGCTACCGCGGCTCCAATGGGTTAATGGTGGGTGATAATTCGAATTAAGAGGTTACACACAAATAGAAGGGGTGGGTTTATGACTTCATATTATAAGCTCTGTCATTAATCTAAACTTTGAATAAAACAATATATCCTAGTATACATAAAATGCTATACAGAGCTTCTACAAGTCTTGCAGAAATTATGTGAGGATGGCAAACCATAAGTCAGAAGAATTCAGGACCACCACTGGTGTAAGACAAGGTGATATCCTGTCACCTTATCTTTTCATACTCCTCATGGACAATGTCATCAAGGCACGTAAGGAGAGGACAAGAAAGTATTCAGTGGAGAAGATGAGACAGGTCTGTATTTCAGAGCTGGCATTTGCTGATGATGTTGCTCTCATTGCAGAGGCACATCTTCAATCCAACCTGCAAGTATGGAAGGAAGAGCTGGAGAAGAGAGGGATGATCATAAGCAGCTCGAAAACAAAACATGGTGATATCACGAGAGGAAAGAAGACATCAGATTAAGCTGGGAAAACAGGTCCTGGAGCAGGTCGACCACTTTAAATACCTTGGAGCAGTCATAGACCGGAAGGGAGGCATCAAAGAAGAGTTGGCTATTCGAAGAGCAGCAGCTGGGAGACTTTTTCAAGCCATAAATCGAGGATTCCTCAGCAAAGGAGAAGTTGGTAAGAAGACGAAGATGGCTGTATACCACTCCACCTATGTCCTAGTCTTGACGTATGGATGCGAGTCATGGGCAATGACTACAACCCACAAAAGCCAGATCCAAACCTCAGAAATGAGGTATCTGAGGAAGGTGGTTGAAGTAACAAGAAGAGACATGGTCCGCAACCAGACGATATGTCAAGGCCTAAAAACCCAACCCCTGCAGACCCAAGTAGAACAGTCCCAACTGAGATGGTTTGGCCATATCTGCAGAATGGGAGAAGATCGGCTACCACAGCAAGCATGGGAAACTAAGAGCCAGGGATCCAGACCTCCAGGACGACAACATTAGACAATCTTTGAAGGACTGAGGACTAGAATGGAACCAAGCCAGGAGGAAGACAGCCGATACAATAGTATGGCGCTCTCTCTTACAAACCTCTACACCTCACGGTAGAAGAGGAACGACTAAGTAAGTATACATAAATAGAATTAATGTAGGAGTAGGTACTCCAAACTGCCCGTATTTACCGCTTACGGCACAAAATTCTCATTTTGTTTATAACTTCAACCAAGGATTGCAACTTTATTTCATATAGCCTTTAAATAAAACTGGTATCAACAGAAAGCTTGTTTTCTTATTGTTTACATGGGTGCAAAAATAGTTTGAAATATTATGAATGTCTTTTAAGTGTTTAAAAAGTATGTGCAAACGGGTTTCACGTGGTCCTTACATAGGAGAAGTAGGGGGTTACCCTTTTCAAATCGCGAGCGATGCGTGTCAAATGAAGTCAGCCTGCTATATATAGTCTCATATTGTTCAGCAGTGAATGCCCTTTGTATTGGTGCCTAGGACATATTTATAGAGCAACAATAAGATTGTCTAATTTTGCGATTTTACGACAAAAAAGCTATATTTTCCGCGAAAAACGATAGATTTTCATGTGCCCTATATCAAAATAAAGAGCAAAACCATTTTCCTACATAATTTCCAAACATGAACGTGATCTGACGAGTTGACAAGGATCACTTTGAGCAAACGTAAACTCATAGTCACATAGCCGCTATTCACCGAAAGTCACCCGGCCGCTGGTTATGCATGCTAACATCGGACGTATGTTCTAAACCTTCCCTATCTAATTAGGCGAGTTTTTAAGTGATGATACTTATTAAATCAACTAGTTCTTGAGTTTTTGTGGGTGCAGCAATTTGGAACTTATGCGTTTTTAGCCTCTGGCTTGAGTTTGGGTCTTTCAAAATTAGGTATTTCAGTCTAGTTTTACCTATCGAGACAAAATGGCCGATGTTACCGCTGCCTAGGTCTATAAATAGAACAGGGGGTTCAACCATTTTTGGTGAGGGGACTTTAGTTCCTTTTTATTTTTAATTTATAAAAATTTGCAATGGGATTGCAATTGTTTGTATTTCGAAGTTTGCACTAACATGACACATGCGTTCTCTGGTAGTATCACATTTTTGTTTTGTAATGATATAGCTGGAAATGAAACATATCATCCCAGTGCTGAACTGCATTTCCTAACTAACTTGGACTCAACCATCCATTGCAAACTTCTCTCCTAGAAGTGTGATATAAAACTATCATGTGTAACATAACACTGCAGAAACTTCTAATAGTTGTATATTTTTTTTTTTTATGTTTCAGTGGATGATGTTTACAAATCATTGGAAAATCGATTTCTTCGGTCTGGCAAAACTACTACTAGATAAGATTGTATTTTTTATGTGTGAAATGCACTGTTTGCTATAATTATAAGATAGATTATTATGGCAGGGTTGAACATTATATGTATATGTTCTATGTTAAGCATAAAAGTCTTAACAAATTGATGTAGTTTTCATCTTTGTACCCTTGTTGTTAAATTTTTAATGATTTTTAAAAAAATTCAATGAAATTTCATTTTTTGCTGCAGATTGCTCTGTTTAGCAATCATTATGTTTAGTGGTATTTTGTGTTATTAGTATATTGATGTTTGTTTTTAAAGAGCTTGAATTTTCTGATAACTTGGTGTAATTTCTATCAACATTGATGCAATTGTTGATTTTTTATGATTGTTTAAAAATGAAAATTTTTGTTAGGTTTTAACTCCCTTGGTCATTTTTGCAAAATTGGGCCTCGAGCCATTTTTAAGCTAATAAAATATGAACTTTTTATTCTTTGACATTCATGAAAAAAAATTGAGTTTGTTGTCTGTTTACATGAGAGTGTTTACAAAGTTTTGTCAGTGTGTGTTTGTACATTTTAAATTTATGACCACTCAAAGTTGGCATTTTGACAAGTTACGCAACATGCGCAATTTTTCAAATATTCAAAATTGCATAACTTTTGAACAAATTCATCTAGGGCACTAAATTTGGTACCAAAATGCTTAGAATAAAAAGATCTACCCATCTATATATGTTATTAATAGAAATATGTAATTTAGTTTGCAGTACCTAGAAGGAGCATGTTCAAAGCTTTGAATTAAGTCCACCTTCAAATTATTGCTCTTCAAATTAAGTGCATTTCGCTGTATTTCTGTCTAGAAATGACACTACAGATCACTGTTAGAGTTTTGAACATTCTGCCCCCCCCCAGGTATATCTGATATGACTTGCTGATTACGTGTCCACACCTTGTTGATGTAAATACTTGATGGCTGCTGCTAGATCTGACATAACTACTTTAGTATCCCTTTCTGTCAAATGTGACCGCTTCTGCAATAATTTTGCAAGGTCTCCTCCCTCACAAAGCTCCATGATTAGATACATCTTCTGAAAAATTCAAAACAAATATGAGTATTTAATAACAAGTCTGATTAAAGATGCCACATTTGACACATCTTTCTTTGAGTCAATTAACTTGAAGTGCAAAGTTAAGGTACAAATGCTGCTTATGATTAGCCTTTTCAGCTCTAATTTCATACCATTGTCTAGAGCAAAATCAGTTACATGAGAATCAGCAGCTTGACGTAAAAATGTAACAAAGGCACCTGATACTTTATTTGGTAACAGTATAGCCAGTCAGTCTAGGATCATGAAAAAGTGCATTTATAAACCCTACAACCTGGGCTAAGTGATTACCAGAACCAAAAAAGAGGAATTTCTCATACACTAATCCTTAAAAGGCCCAAAGAGGATCTTCCCTACAACTAAAAATTAATTTATAAAAAAGTTAACCCTTGAACCAATAACTTCTCCCTTCAGCCAAAAGATGAAAAGATTAAAATGGGCTAAAATGGCTTATGCTTTCTATTGAAGGGGCCAAAATGACACCAAGTGTATGCAGTGTGAAGGTGCTTACTTTTGGAGATTCAATGACTTCCTTCAACTTTATGATGTTCTTGTGATCCACTTTCTTAAATATTGACACTTCCTTCTCCAGCTGTCTTAAGCCTGAGCTACCAGCCTGAAACATGCAGTGATCTAAAATAACCATTGAAAGCTTGCATTAACTTACAAAAGGATATAACAAATTTTCCACTAATTTAGAAATGAAAGAAAAAATTAGCTGCTGCACTGGAAATATATATGCTGTAATCTTGCTATACATCATACTATATACCAAAAGAAAATACACAGGAATTAAAAACCAAAATTAAATGAAACAATATTTTTTTTGGTATGAAAAGTTGTTTTCATCAGCATACACACAAAAAACCTACCCAAACACCATTAAGACATTATTAATGTAAATTTTTTATTATATATATATTTGTTTTTAGTTACAAAAAGATACATATTCAGAAACAAAATCTTACCCTTCATTTTAGAGGTATGATTATTTAAGCAAAAACCAATAATGACTTTAAATGCATAACCCAGTAAGCCATACTAATGACACTTCACACATTTGACAAGTTGCAGATTTTAAAGAGACGAAACAAACAAAATGTAAAAGCAAAAAATTAGATAATCAAGAGGACACAAAAACAGTTCTTTACAACTGTTTAGTGTTTAATTTACACACAAATTTCTAACTTGTTATGCTGCATTTTCGTGTATCACGTTACACATTCAATCATCATTTTTGTAGTAAAAATTTTTTTTACAGAATGTGGTAACCAGACCCATCTCCAACCCTTTTTACGACATGCCAGATAGGGTGTAGTGTTACTATTCTTTGCTCCCCTTTCTGGCCCAGGTAACACACAGGTGAAAGGTGTAAATTATGGATAGTTCAATTTTTTAATGCTTCCTTTTTTCAGAGAAGCACAGCAAACAAACAAACAGAAATCATGTTAAATTATGACAACAAAATCTAAAATACAAGGCAACACAAGACAAATTTGGCACCAATGCAACTCAGAAGGAGAACTGTTGTGCTGACATTAATTTTTAGTAATGATCAATGAAGAGAGGTATGGTCATCAGCAGCTCCAAAACAAAAACCATGGTGATATCACAAGAGGTAAGAAGGCATCAGATTAAGCTGGGAGAACAGGTCCTGCAGCAGGTCAACCAGTTTAAATACTTTGGAGCTGTTACAGACTGGAAGGGAGGCACCAAAGAAGAGTTGAAGAGCAGCAGATGGGAGACTTTTTCAGGCCACAAATCGAGGATTCCTCAGCAAAAGAGAAGTTAGCAAGAAGACGAAGAGGGCTGTATACCGCTCCACCTATATTCCAGTCTTGACGTATGGATGCGAGTCATGGGCAATGACTACAACCCACAAAAGCCTGATTCAAACCTTAGAAATGAGGTATCTGAGGAAGGTGGTTGAAGTAAGAAGAGGTATGATCCGCAACCAGAGGATAAGGCAAGGCATCAAAACCCAGTCACTGCAGACTCAAGTAGAACAGTCCCAACTACAATGGTTTGGCCATGTCTGCATAATGGAAGAAGATCAGCTACCACGACAAGTATGGGACACTAACAGCCAGGGATCCAGACCTCCAGGACGACCCAAAGTCTGCTGGAGGACAACATTAGGCAATCTCTGAAGGACCGAGCACTAGATTGGAACCAGGCCAGAAGGAAGACAGCCGACAGGATATTAGGGCGCTCCCTCCTCCAAACCTCTACACCTCACGGTAGAATAGGGATGACTAAGTAAGTAAGTATCAATATTACGCTCATGCCAAGAAAAAGTGTGCTATGACAAGCAAGGTACATGCAGAGAAAACTAAGTCAGTAGATGAAAGATCAAGATTTTACTTAGTTTGTAATCTCGCAGCTGAGAATGGTAAAACATAAGGACATAAAGGTGTGTCGCATCTTATGCACATTTAAATTGCATGAGATGAGCAATACAGGACGGTATGAAAAATAATGTAAAAAATTATAAAGCGACAGAAAATTTCAGTACCGCCAATGATTCCACACTCCATGTCATTAAATGAGCATAAACGTGGTGTAACCGACTTGTAAATGTCTTACGTTACAGTGCATATCTCATAGCTTTTGTTGTATATGGTGCTGAGTGGCCATTCTGGACTTACTAAAATTGGCATGCTGGTGCTGCACAAAAATTAACGCAAATCTGGAATCTTTGCTATCAAGAGATTAGAGAGAAATTCATCAAGCCATAGCACCGAGTGCTCCAATAACATGTAAGGTTGCAGGTTCAGCTTGACTACACATTTTAAGACTATATTATTACTCGTATATGTACATCGTGTAGATTTTCAAGGGGAATAATGTGATTTTAATTATATATCCGTGACATATGGTGCAACCCAACTGCATTGGTCAGTTTCACAGAGAAGAACTCTACATGTCAGTGCTTATACCTCAATCACACAAGAAAATAAGAAAAACCGACCGCACACAAAGCATAAAAGCTCAAGAAACATTGAGCAACAATGAATAATTTTTTTAATATCAGAATTATCTAAGCTGATACTGTATCTTTATACTTCAAGGAATGGACATTGCAAAAGAGCATGTCACTCACACTGTCGCAAATTAAAATGTTGTTATATGAGTATAATATTTTCTGCAATATCTACTACACTTACCATTAAAGTATACCAACAATATTACTGCTATAGGTTCTGTATAAAAAAATTCTTTTGCCATAGTGGATAAGTTACAATATTTTTTTTTTCAATTTGATGATTAATCAGTACTTTTTTTTCAATTTCAGTCTGAAATCTGAGATTCATTAGAAAATTAATGGTTTAATGCAGAATAAAAGTAAAACATCATATATTATCCTTTACATGTCAGCTTTCCAAGGGCACAATCAAAGAGAACAGCCAAACACACAGGAGCGACATAAATGGATATTAACTAAAACAAAAACAATTTACAAAACAAGAAACAAGTCAAAATGTAAAACTGAGCCAACACGCACAAACAGCTCAATGCAGTAAAGGACATACTTTGATCGACACAGTCATTATAAAATGACTGCTGAACATCTGCTTCAAAGATGCCCAATGTATGAGGAACAGAGAAAGCGTATATGGCCGACACCAGTACCATTCATGGAAACGCTCTAAGGAGATGCAAATAGCCTCAAGCTGACTACTGCTTTCTTTGAAAACATTCAAGTTGACATCTGAGAGTGTACGAAGAAGAAGAAGATGAAGATCGACACAGCTATGACAATTAACCACTAATGAGCCTGTCGTGACGTGACGTCTGTCTCACAACACGAATTCTGCATAACTCTGACCACACAGCACGCCATACATTGTAAGAACTGCAAGGTACACAGGCCAATCAGAACGCTCCATTATGCCGTGTTTACTACAGCCTTGGATAAATAAAATGGAATTCCAAATATGTGCAAACAAGGATCGAAGGACAATTAACTACATCATTATGAAAGAAGTACCACCTGGAAGAGGCTATCAAAACGATATTAGGGATGTTGCTCTACCCGTAAGTACTAATACTTTTACAAATACTGATATAGGACGGGAGAAATCTATAGTTGAATGCATCGAAGCCTCAGGTTAGTCCATTATTTAGCTGTGTAACGTATGCATAGAATAAAATGCATTTAGGAATGAAAAAGGTTGTTTACTAGAAATATGTAGAATAATATAGGGCGTATTTTAAACTTTAGATGAATAAAATCGCTCCAGGAATAACGTAGATAAATAAAATCTTAGTTTTCCTGATTTCTACAATAGGCAAAATTTACCAATA
The DNA here is from genome assembly GCA_024509875.1 of Oreohelix idahoensis. Lineage (NCBI taxonomy): Eukaryota > Metazoa > Mollusca > Gastropoda > Stylommatophora > Oreohelicidae > Oreohelix > Oreohelix idahoensis. Next base: position 80,374 of record JAMPIV010017490.1, on the reverse strand, counting down.
TTTTCTGAACTCAATACACATTCGTTGGGGGACTACCTCGGACGCTCGAGGCCACACTATTTATAGCGCGTGTCTAACAGAATCAGGTCAGTCACAATATTTGAAAGCCACAAAGAGCGGCAAAAGACAGCAAGTGTTAGTGGAAGCGATTTGCCTTCTGTACTGGAAAGCAGACCTTAAACAGCTCGTCTGTGTGTATGCCTGAGGGTAAGAACGAATCTATATATATATATATATATATATGTATATAATTATGTGTATTTCTAGTGATTGATCCCCCTGTACGATAGGAAGTGTGTAGATGTGTTAGAAAATTACAGTGTGTTGCTGGTGAACTTACAGGCTTGTGTGTAATCCTCGAGGCAAAGCCAGCCTTGGGAATATTCAAAATAATTGAGGATAATGGCCAAAGTGTGTCTGTAAGTTTGGAAAGGTATTTAAAGAAGTATTTCTTAATGGATGAAAGGAATTGGATTACTGTATAGTTTGATATATTACTTAGTAGTTTTATTCATGACCAAATTATTGTAGGGAAGCGGATCATGGGAAAAGGCTTATAAATAAGAATGTAGAAGAAATTTATGATCACAGTGAACTGAATTGATTGTTGCTACTATATTATATCTTGCCCATCTGCTAGCACTCTGTCTGAAACTGTCTATCATCCCCATCTGTGTCATAGAGGGATATTGATAGAAAAATACAAGGATTGCATTTAACTTCGTTTCAGGTTTTATCCTGTAAAAACCTGATAAATATAAAAGAGGCATCTCTTACTGAAGTTATGACGGATGCAGTGCCGGTCTCTGTCAGAGGGCCAGACATCTCGTGTGTACCACTTGGAAGAATTTCATCACAGATTTCTATCCAATATCAGAGGGAGCCATCTTCAGTGACTCAGATAAGTTGCCCACAAAGGCAACTGTCCAGCATATCCCAGTACACCAAAAATAAACAGAAACAGTTGTATGATGCAAATAAGCAGTGTATGTCTTCAATCAGAACTGTGACAATATAAAATAGTAAATAATCAGAGAGAAACCATCCAAGCAAGACTTTCTCCATAGTGAAAGACATTTCCATTCAGTGAAAGACTTTGTTGAATATTTTATTATTTATTTAATGTTGTCATATCATTTCTTTTAAAACTTTTCAAACAGAAAAGAGAAACTGTACAAATTAAATTGTAAATATTTACCATCAGACTTACTTAAATTCTTTAAGTTAAGTTAGTCTTTGTTGGTGAATTAATTAATTAATTACCCCTAGCAGAGTCAATAACAATAATAAACACCATATTAACAGAGGAGGATCTGAAGAGGTAGCACATAAGGGCTCAGAGTACTACATTACCATCTTCTCTGGGAACTTATACAGCTTGACCCTACCTTTGTTGTCTATACACCTTTACTCTTTTCAGAGCAAGGGGTATTACTGATAAGACCAGATTCTTATCTGGCACTATCCTGGTATCATCTGATACACCTTTTGTCCAGGATATCTTATTAAATTCAATAACCATCTACCCTCTCGCGACAGAGCCAACGTAAAAAAAATCCAGGCATAAAGAAGTTGCGATGAACCAAACCTGGGACACAGCAAGAAAGGAAAGTCAAAAACGTGAAAAACAATGGTGCACTCACAAGACGTGAAATAAAATAAAGAATGAACAGGGAAAGTTACATTAAAAACACTGCAGTGGTCAACAGTGTTCAAACTGATAATGCTATGTCACACTTCATGATAGAAATCCTGCAAATGTTTATGAAAACAAAAACAGTCAGTTACATAGCGTGCCTTTCCCATCCTTCCTTCATAAGTCTTAATACATCATTCACAAATGCCTTTCCCTTGTCTGTATTGCCACTAAAACAGCACCCCTTTCAACCTTTCCTTTCCAAGATGAAGAAGCAGGCTTGGTTATGGTCTCAAATTCCATACCCTCTTACCTACTTGTGACTGATAACACTCCATTCTAGGCCTTCCGTTGTTGTGCTTTAAAAGCTGATATAATTTCTTTATGTATGAGTTTTTACTTGACATTTAGGAGCATTATGTAAGATCTCATGATAAGACGCATAATAAAAATCAGTCCTGTCAAACCACAAGTGACACTCTAGCATGTTCCTCTACTAGCAGACATGACAAAGTATGATCTGATGAAGTTATACATTAAGATATCCTTGTTCACACTTTCTATAATTTAATTTAGATCCCTGAGATAATCCCATATATAAGGGCCAAATGTTCTTCAACAAGAGAAATAGTGTGCTCCTGAAAAAAAAACCAGAGTACTTGCACTGTGCCCGTGCTTAATAATTTGTTTTGTCAAGTGTCCTCAAGTGCTCTTGTAAATCTGTTATGCAGTCTTGCCCTGTGATATCAAATTTAGTCCACAAAATGTCAAGTTGCTGCGCTCTGTACACTCCAGACTGAATAATATATGAATGAGCTAGCTGTCTGTACTGCAAAATGTGGAACCTTTAAGCTGACGCACCTTCCCCCCACTTGAAAATTGCATTGATCAGTTCTACAGCTCAAGACTACAACTGAACTGCCTGCTTTCAGCTTTCATATTCCAATATCACTATAAAGAAAATGACATCACATATGTTTATTCTTCCACCAGCTACTCACTTCAAGAACTTTGATAAACTGACAGGCTGGTGAAAGAGATCAGGCTGATTACACAGACACTTAATAACCTGACAAATTCAATTAGATCTGGGACTGGAAAAAAATATATTTGCCTACGGTGCTTACAGCTCTCCAGACAAATTAAAGGAAGCATGAAATAAAGTAGGGTGCAGGCAGACATTCCTAAAATAAATGCAAATGTACCTTGCAATAGTTGATTTCCAACATGCTATACACAAGAGCTGTGAAATCCTTGATTAAAAAAGCTCATTTTTATTCAGTGATACTTAAATAAATAGTTTTTTTTGTAAACGTCCATGTTTTTGTTCCCTTCACTACTAAATTGAGCTGTGGTAATCTTCATTTCCATTGCTGATATTCCTAGCTATGGTAAATTCATTATCTTTTTCTTCCTCAATTCACAATTAATTATCTTTTCAATGCAATGTCAAGATTCTATACCCTTCAAAAGAAGTTAAGGACCATTTTTATTAAGGGTGCAAAGTGAAATGAAAATGAACAATAAAAAGACAGCACATCAAAATATAACATGACAAGCTTATCAGTGACAATCAACACTATTTTCATGCAAGCCTCTGAGCGACATTTCGGACAGTAAGACCTTCCTGCAACCACGCAATGGCTCTTCCTTTATCCACAACACTCAGCTTTCGTCGTTGAGGCATATTGTTGTGCAAATATTATGCAGCACTTGTGTTGCTTATAAAGATAATTTTGTGAGCACAGCTCAATACCAACACTATAGTCTCCCACATGCATCACGCATTTTTGGAATAGCAGGTATTTTTTTCATGCTCAGACATCATTAAAACATGCACATTTTGGTGTCTCAGCAGCATTTTTTCAGCGTGCATGCTGAGCTAAACACTAGCCACATGGTATGCTGGTGGCCCATGCAGCACATGTTGAATGTTTGTCGTTCGAGAAAAATCAATGTCAGATTAATTGCTTATGAAATATAATTTTTATAATTTTTATTATATTTGGGTCATTTTCACCAACTGGTCCTTAACTTCTTTTGAAGGGTATATAATCTCTCAGTCTTTTGTTAGAACTTTACTTCATAGTGTTATAAGTTCTTAATATGATCTTTCAATGTGAAACAAGATATTGCAGTGGTATATGTTCTTTGTGGTATACTAAAGTGTTTGCAAAATCCTTAACATGTTCCTATTTAGTAACATGTATAAAAGACATGACTGTTTATTAATGTACAATTATAAATTTATTTTGTCAAATATTTCCAGTGGTTTATTGTTGTCTACAGGTATTATCAGAGGCTGGTGTCTGGTTGTTCTTCTTCTGCTGAATCTATTTTCTCTATTTTTCTCTCTGTTTTTCTCTCCTTTTTGAACTGAATTTACCAGTTATTACAAGATACTCTTCATGACTTGTTAAAAAAAACTTTGATAGACTAGCTCTCATATAATCTTAATTTGGTGTTTGTGCTGTACTGAGAGGACTTCCAGATGTTGTTTAGACTGGCAAAGGCTGTTCTCGCTTTATTCATTCTGTTGTTGAAGTCTTTGCTTGTTCTGCCGTCTGGCAATACTATGCATCATAGGTATGTAAACGGGCCCGTCTGTTCCAGCTTCTGGTTCCTTATTGTTATGGGCTCAGGATTTCCCACATTGAGTGTCATGACCTCTGTCTTCTTTAGATGTTCAGACCCACCTGCTGGCTATACTTATTCACTCTTTTTTTTTTTGGATATGTTGATATGAATACACGAGAAGTGCAATGCATATTCCAGAACTCCCAGAGTAGAAAACATTGTCCATCTAATTCTTCTTGGACTGCCCTCCGTTGTCTGATGCATCATCTAGTCTATGACTGTCAAAAACAAAGTGGTTGATAATGGGTATCCTGGTCGTACTCCTGTCTTCACCTCAAAAGTTAGGTTGCTCTGCCCAACACTACATGTAAAGTTAGCATAGAGGCTTTTTAGTATGGAAACAATGCAGCTGGGAATTCCATAAGCCCATAGGCTGTCCCTGTGTAAGCTGTCACAAGCCTTTTCAAAATCAACAAAGTTAATGTATAGCTCTCTCTGCCATTCTGAGCACTGCTCTGTAATGTTTGTGAGGGTGAATATATGATATGCACATCTTCTGTTCTTTCTGAATCCCACTTGTTCTTTCCTCAGTTTATATTCTACTGAATTTGAAATTCTCTGGATAATTATCCTGCTTAGTATTTTACTGGGAAATGAGAGGAGAGTAATTTATCTCCAGTTATTGCAGTATGCAATGTCGCCCTTCTTGGGCAATTTGACAATTATTCCTTTATTCCACTGCATTGGTGTTGTCTCTAGTTTTCCACACTTGTGCAAATAGTGGTTCTAATAGTTCTCTACTGGCTCAAGGTCTGTCTTAAATAACTCAGCATTCAAATTGTCGCGACCAGGAGCTTTTCCATTCTTGAACCCTTTGATAGCTGTAAGGACTTCTTCCCTTCATGGAATGTCTGTATTTACGTATAGATAATTTTCAGCCTCAGGGACATTCAGCTGTGTCTCTGTTGGTTCCTTATTCAGTGTTTCTCTGAAGTGCACTACCCATCTTGTTTCCTGCCCCTGTGTTGTGGTCATGAAATGTCCTTGCTTGTCTCCTACTAACGCAATACTGTTTGCACCCCATTTTCCACTGATGGTTTTTGTTATTTTATACACTACGCTTTGTTCATTTCTCAGTGCTGCCTCTTCTACCTGTCTTGCAAGATCATTTAGGAATTTCCTTTAGTTGGCTCGGGTTTTACATTTTACTTCCTTGTCCAGCTGATTGTACTGCTCGCTATATAACCCCTATAACCTTGGGGACTTTGCTTCTATTTTCTTACTCTTCATTTCTTTTCTCATCACTATGGTGTTTAATGTTTCTGGTGTTATCCAATCTTGCCTCTTCCTTATATCAACCACAAAAGCTTTTCTGGTAAGGGGTCCTTCAGTTTGATCATGTCATACCTTTTCCATTTAATTACAACTAGTCCAGCAGTTATGAGTTTCATCTTCAGTCTTGCAACTACCAATGGTGATCGCTTCCCAAATCTACACCTCTTCTTACTTTCATATCTTGTAATTAATGCCTCCATATACCATTAATCACAAGTGGCTGTAGGTAACTATGTAGCCAGTCTTCCGGCACCTCAGCATTCTGTATGCTGGTGTTGAAATCACTCACCATATTCTTAATGCCCGAGTATGGCCTGGGAATACTCACGCTGTCAATATCACAGTGTGAATGACTGGAATGCACTCAAAATGAAGGGATGCATATAGTCTTGGGCTGCACGTGAGATACCCCTATTGTGATGATGCGGCACATGCTTGGATTGATGTCAATTAGATCCAGATATACGATGGCCCAGGTAAAAGCGTATATGCGTGTAACGACAGACAAAAGGCATCCCCTGCATGGGAACATAGCTGAAATCAAAGGAGCGAGAATAAAGAGGGGGATGTCATGGATGGCACAGGCGGAGGAGACTATTAGACAGGTGGCCCCAGTTGAAAATATATTCAAGGGAGAAGGGTGGAGTAAGTCAGATGAGAGCTGGATGAACTACCAGCAAGTTATCATCAGCCTTGGTAGAGAATGCAGAACTTGAGCCAATGGGAGAGCAGAGCTGGAAGTTGATCAGTTTATAAATGACAATGCTGGGGATGATGATGCCATTGTCTACACTGATGGGTCTGTAATTATAATCTGTGGTAATAAATCAGGGTGGGGCTTCTCTGCTAGAGTAAAGGGCAGAGCCATCACTGAACATAGCGGGGCTTACATGATAACAACCTCTAGCATGAGAATGGTGTTACTGCTGCCTTAAGATGGCTGTCTGAGACTTTATTAACAAAGGCAGTTAATGTATCAGACTCACAATCCATGCTTCGAAAGGTCCAAAATGGTTGGCTTCGACATGAATGGAAAACCTCCACAGAATCATCGAATAAATACTGAGGGCGATTCATGTTCGTCTATTAGAGAATGACACTGCAATTGATGAATCATCAAGGCTAAGACAGCTGACCACTACAAGGCTCTTCCAAATAGCAGAGAACATGGATAATAATCTAACTTTTGAAGTGAAAACAGAAGTGCGACAGGGATGCCCCTTATCAACATTATTTTTGACAGCCATAGATTGGGTGATGCGCCAGACAACAGAGGGCAGTCCAAGAGGAATTAGATGGACAACATTTTCTACACTGGAAGACCTGGAATATGCAGATGATGTTGCACTACTCGCGCATTCACATCAACACATCCAAGAAAAAACTGATAGACTGAATAAGTATGGCCAGCAGGTTGGTCTGAACTTCAATCTGAAGAAGACAGATCATGACACTAAATGTGGGCAATCCTGAGCCAATAACAATAAGGAACCAGAATTTAAAACAGACAGACACATTTACTTACCTAGGATGCATAGTAACACCTGACGGCGGAACAAGCAAGGACATTAACAACAAAATGAATAAAGCAAGAACAGCCTTTGCTAGTCTCAACAACATTTGGAAGTCTTCCCAGTACAGCACAAACACCAAATTAAGACTGTATGAGAGCTGTGTACTTTCTGTGCTTCTCTATGGTGCGGAATGCTGGAGAGTAACAGAGAAGGAAATGTCGAAACTGTCCTCCTTCCACACAATCTGCGTAAGGAAAATTCTCCGAATCTTTTGGCCGAAGACCATCAGCAACCAAGAACTACTTATTCGGAGTAACCAGGAGGACATGCACACCATCATAGCTGGCAGACGCTGGAGTTGGGTTGGCCACGTTCTCAGAAGGGATCCTGATACCATCACAAGAACAGCTATGCTATGGACCCCCGATGGAAAGCGAAAGAGAGGCCGACCAAAAACAACTTAGCAGAGAACTGTGGAAGCCGAGATGCAAAGAATGAACCAGAGTTGGGGCACTGTACGAAGGATGGCCACCGAGAGAGCAAAGTGGAATCAATTTGTTGCTGCCCTACAAGACGCCAACAGGCATGATGGCCACTGACTGCTTTGACGGTTGGCGGCTATGGATCAAAGAAGAAGAAGATGTTACCTCAACAGCGGTCAGGCACCCATTTACAGCGTTGCTCCAGGGTCAGAAATTAAATTTTATCATTTAAACTATTTCAGCCAACATGTTTTTTCAATCACAAGAGTTACTGTCTGAAAAATGTGTCATCGTGGACAAAATACACAGCACGCCTAGACCTGCCATAAACAAAAATGTGCCAGCTCCAGGGTTCAATTTCTTTTTTTAAGTTTGGCAAATTTTTCAACTGGTTTCAAAATTTCTACTGGTATATGTCTAGTCTCCCATGATGGCACCCCTCCCCCCTCCTGGCTGTCACCCGGGATGGACTGCGCACATCCCCCTCCTCCCCAGTACATGATTGATCCAATATATAAACAAATCTGTAATATAAGGACTAACGAAGGACAAAATTATGTCACGTTTTAATTATTAAAAAAATATAGAAGTCCTGTAAGTATTGATAAGCACAGTGTCTCAGAAAAAAATTAATTTAACTACTGGCCTTCGCTGCAGTAATGCCAGCTTCATACTCATCACTGGTTAAGCAGGATGTTTTGCTTCATTAAACAGATACTTATATACTACAACCAGCGCAGGCGAACTGTGTCTCGAAAGGCTGTGCGTAGAGTAACTGGCAATGGGCCCTTCCAGTTTCCGATGGCAAGACAGTGGTTGCGTGTCTGTTTAGATGATGCCCTCTCTGGCAAACCTCTACCTACACCTTCGGGTAAAAGAGAAATGATGGGCGAACCTCTACACTGAGGAATGAAAGCCCAGCAGTTAGAGACTGCATTATTCAAGCTGGAACGGATTCAGGAAGGATGAAAGGTTTCACAGCGATATAATGCAATCTATAAAGGGCAATTTTGGACACAACATGCTAATCACATGTCTGTCATAATATTTGATTGAATATTTTCTCTGGAGACATTGCATTCTATGGTAGTCTTCTACACCAAACAGTAGAAGAGAAAACAACTATGAGAAGAGATATATTATAACAGGTAATAAATCTGCATTTTTTGTAGTGGTTGTAGTGAGAAACAAATGAAGAATTGTACTAATTTGACAAGCAATATCGATAATCAGCATAATAAAAAAGAAAAGAATGAGATGGCTGGAGCAGGTTAAATAAATTAAAGGGCAAAGAAATTCTACAGATATCAAATGAGAGCAAAAGATGAAAAGTGCGACCACAATTGAAAATGGAAGGATTACAAAGGTAATGATTATCAAAGTGGAAATGATAGAAAACTCAGACATGGACCTAAGTGAAAGGGAAGAATTAAGTTAAAGACAGGTCATCAAGGAATGGAGCTTTTAGCGCATGGGGAAGTGATTTGACAAGCTTCTAGCAGCAAAAGTTAATTCAACTGCAGGTCAGTGTTGGACAGTTATTACTTACAAAACAAAAGCAAGATAACATCGAGAAAAATTGTTTTTAATGTCACACTTTGGTTTTAGTGTTTTCTTGTAAAAGATTTATGTGCTTTGGCATGGGCGAATTGTGTCACAGCTGAAGAAAGGTCGAACTTGATGAAAAAAAAACTTTTTTTTTGGTTTCTTTGCCCGCTCCAATGCCCGCTTGACCTTAGCGCCCCGGTGCGGTCGCTTGCAGTAAAGAATTTTAGGAGATTACACGTCTGAAAAAAAAAGGCATTCTCCGTGAGGAAAAAAACCAACTAAAGAAGCAGAATTTTTTGTTTGTTTTAGCATAATGTAAAGAATTACAAACAAAAGTAGGATAAAATGACCTTACCCTTTCTTTGACGATCTCCTTGATGGCCACGGTGTCACCGGTATGCAAGTGCTTTGCCCTGTGCACTTTGCCAAAGGAACCCTCGCCAAGACTCTCCCCGTAAACGTATTCTTTATGGACATCCACATCTTCCATGCGAGTGTGGGGTATATTTCGCTCAGCACTGTTCTTACGTGTACCCGAAGATCTCTGAACCGCTGTGACACTGTTGCAGTTTGTGCTGTCTGCCAAAGGGAAGGCAGCAGGTAATGTGTCTGAAGATGGAGTGTTGTCAACCATCGAAAGGCTGGCGTTGGATGTGCTTGCCTCAGACATACTTTAAGAAAAGCCGCTGACAGGCCACGCTACGCTGAAATTAGTACTTGTGCGTCACCTCTAGACAAGAAACAGCGTTAGACATTTTGAAATGCTATCACTCATTTCTATGCATCCTTCTATCTTTTAAACTAATTTACATAAAATGCTAATAAACATTGTGCTGAGACTTAATCATCTCCAAAATAAGCTATAAAAGATGTTAAATTCATGTAGGCCTACAGTGTAACATATCTAGTCGTACTGGGGGCACTGGATATGGATAAGGGAGAGATACTGAGAACAGTTAATGATTGCCTGTTAGAGAATGATACTGCAATAGATGAATCATTAAGGTTAAGATTGTTGGAAATGGGCATCAAACGTAAGTCTAGCAGATATGAGAAGATGCATCCATTGTGTATATAACCAGCGAGCTACAGGAACAGTTAGCATTTACACTCTTCGACATATATTGAAGGAGACTGGACACCTTTGAAAGTGCAATGATGTCGATTCTGTTCAACAATAACAATAACTGTTGATACTATTACCACTGTTATAGTTGTTAAATATGGCAATGATGTGACTGAAACGTGAAAAAATCCGCATACATTTCATTCCAACCATTGTTTACCATATACCTTTAGATGACTTACACCTATCAAAAAGATAATGGGAGGAAATAGATGCCAGCAATTTCTTTTTGGAAGAAAAATGAGGGCAGGAGGAAGCGACAGCGCACAGTGTTCATCTCCAACCGCGTGGTCAGGGACGGCCTTAGTAACTGATTACGATTATGGGACAGAAGAGCCATTTTAGCTGTCCAAGGTGTTCTACGCATTCTTCTGTAAAACCACATCTATGTGGCCTCCAGTGCTTCTCCAATTAGTTTACTAAGTGCCTATGATTCAATTTCTTATGATTGTCTCTATACAACACTGAAAACTCTTTCTGAGTCCCACTGACAATAACTTATGATTATTTAACACTGGATATCAGAAATGTATGCAATGTACCAACAATGTAACAAAAACAAACAAACAAAAATTCAACACTTTGATAAAACTTTGAAACAGTTTTTGGAACTGTTTCAACATTGTATCAAAGTGTCAAATTTTTGTGTTTGTTTGTTTTTGTTTTTTTTTTGCTTCACCACAATCTATGGATAATATTGCAAGAGTGTTGAGTATATCTAGAAGCATGTTTAACTTACATAAGACTTAATCACTTTTAATTTGGAAATGCTGCTTTTCCCTGAAGCCACTGCGACTGGAATTAGCAAAAATATGCGTAGAGCAATAAATTTGGAAATTCAGTAGCTCCCTCATTCAAAGCATGGAATTTCAGGATTTTCAAAGGCTTTCCAAGGTATGAAGAATGAAGAGTTGGCTTTAGTGCTTCCATTTCCTCGGCCAGCATAGGACCATCTCAATCTGCTAACATTACAGACCTGACAAGTTCGTTTTCCTGAATTCTCGAACTATAAACTTTCTCTCTCTCTTGTGAGAAGATTAATTATAAAAGGAGGACGTGAAGAATAAGAAGGAATGAAGTAATATTCATCAATTTTATTTCTGTGAATCTTCTTGAATTATCTTCCAATACAACCTGTTCTATTTGGCGATCATTACATTTTTTTTCAAAGTTGGAGGTGATAACCTGAGTGCGGGCCCTTTGGGTGCGGGGTCAGATTGAGTCAAATACGGTAGGTTAAATTAGTCTTGTGGAATTAGGCTAAATGTCGTGGGCGCAGGTGATGACTGAAGATCCATGCCAGTGTCACTGTGGACATCTGCGAAACTACAAACATTACATTCTGATTTATTATTATATTGCACAGAGCACTCAATGCAATATCTCTCTCTCTCTCTCTCTCAAATTCTCACAATTAAACTTCTTCTTCAAGTACTATACCTGGCTGCATAGGCAATCATGTCTGTCCACTTCCTGTCTCCAGTACTGTTTATAAATTTTGCTGTTGATTTTTGTCCATACCATGATTTCAAACTGTCCGGTATCTTCTCTTGTTCTCTATCTCTTCTTTCTTCAATGTTTCCTGTTGTCACAATATACTCCAGCTTTCTTATTCTCATAATATATGGTGACTTAAAAGCTACTTCCTATGTTTGAACTGTACGTCCTCACATGGATATACATGAAAGAAATGCTAAAACAGGGAGCAATATCTGCCATTTGACTATATATGGAGCGTGTTCAAATGAAACCCGACCGTGCTGTGCCAAGGGGACATTCGTAGGAGGAGCATGATGATGTCACATCTGATGTAATAAGCACATACGAATGTACAAGTGTGTAAGTGTTCATTCTCCTAGTATTCATTGGTTGTGCTGCAGACCGTTAAAATAATGGCCGGTGTGATAAGGAATCCGTCCAAGGTCAATCAGCGAGCGGTGATTCAGTTCCTAACAGCCGAAGGTCTATTGGTAGACTTTAAAGAGCCTGGCGTGAACATCAGTGCTATCCGCTACAAAGACACACTAGACAACCTGCACACAGCCATCAAGAATAAATGACCCGGCATGCTTTCGCGTGGTGTGATTCTGTTGCACGACAATGCTCGTCCACATGTTGCGAACTTTGTGCAGGAAGCGTTAGCAAGGAAAAGGTTGGAAGTTCTGCCACACCCAGCCTACAGCCCGGATCTGTCACCATGTAACTTTCATTTGTTCGGACCCTTAAAAAAATCTCTAAAGGGACAACGATTCGACTCTGATGCAGACGTCAGGGCCTCGGTGACCAAATGGTTCAATAAGCAACCAAAGTCATTTTTCTCGGACGGCATCCGTCTACCCAAGCAGTGGAATGCGTGTCTGAATGCCTATGGTGACTATTTCTAAAGAACCCCAGTGAGTACTTGCTTCATAACAATTGCTGTATTTAATTCTACTACTGCTGATGTACCTTACATATATTTGTTATAAAGCCACAGGGACAGGTTTCATTTGAACATGCCTCGTACATTACATTTTTTATTCACAGAAACAAAATAAATTATAAAAAAGCCTATAAACTGACATTACAAGAGGCAGTGAAAATTGCTGCCTACTATGAAATCATGTGTTGAACAAACCAGATCTCAATCTGAACTGTAATGTTAATGTCATATAATTTTTATATACCAAAATAGCAGCCAATTCTCTTTATTACGAAGTTTGTTTCATATAAATTATTTGGGTAGTAGCGAAGAAATAAAAATGTTAAAAATAGGAATCAACTTTTTTATTACCCTGTATACAGGGTAATAAAAAAGTTGCTTCCTATTTTTAAAATTTTTATTTTAGAAAGTGAATTGCTTCCTTCTAATGCGAGTAATAAGCTTTATTTACGCACTGGCTTCTTTTTTTTTCAGAACACCCACATTACTCTATTGAGCTGTCCATGGTGTTCCTCACATTCTAATACAAAACCACATCTGTGTGGCCTCCTGTGCTTTTCCGATTAGTTTACTAAGTGTCTCAATTCCTTATGTCAGGATTCACTCTATACAACACTGTTTTGATCTCTCTCTGACACTCTCTCCACTGACAATAAGTTGTAGCATACAATACTCATCATTTTATGGAACGCTACTTTTGCCTTCACCTCTGAGATGCTTTCCATTCGATGTTATTAACGTGCCTTGAAATTTGCATCTATCGACTTTTTTAAAACTGTTCCATTTACTTTGATGGTGCACTCTGAAAAAGTTATTGACTTCGACATAACCACAACAAGCACACTTACAACCAACATTTAATGCAGCTAAGCAAACATTTGAAAACGTTATATATGAACTCCATGTCTTTCTTCTTTAAGTTATATCGTAAGTCGTCTAGCGTTGCAGAAAAGACTGCATTTTCATTTTCAATGCAGTGCACGCTATGCGGCTGGGTGTGCGTGTTTGTTTAAGATGACTGTAACTTTAATCAAATCTTTGATATTTCTCTACCTTATATTATCTTTTGGAACACACCTGGCTCGTTAGACAAGTTATTGTTTGGCGAGGGAAACTGCCGGCGTGGCAACAGAAAGAATTCGCTTGATACTTTAAACCCCTGTTTAAACAAAGTGAGTGTCACCACCTTTGGACCCAATGGCAGGCCAGCTGCTGGCGATCGAAAACAAAGGACTCAGAGATGCACAGGAGGGATTTTACTAGATGGTAGACTGTTTGAGAGCGGCATAGAAACTTAGATATTGTCTACGTGGCGGGACAATGAAAGATAAGATTAAAGGACAATGTAACAGAAGACAGCGCGCCAGAATGGGACTTCACTCGAGCCGCAAAAAAGAGAAAGACTTAGTGACAAGGGGTGGATAATTTCTGTATCGGGCGGCCAATCCCAAACCATGGTTTGTCTCGTCAGCAAGGAGCCGAAGAGTTGGTTATGAGAGCCACCCACTTTTAGCGATTGACAGGCACTGAAGTTGCATGTGACCATGCAGATGTCGCAGGGCAAGATGGATGAAGAATTAGTCAGAGGACACAGCCTCAGAACTGTCACACACTGGCAAACCAGAAATATAATGGCACGTTCGCCAGAAGTCAGTGCGGTTTTACCAACAATCGTGGAGAATAAGTGGAAGAGTTTCCCCGAGCTTAGCCTGTTCACAGCCTGTTCCACATTTTCATTCATGCATTACAAATTTCATGGATGATATCCTTATAGCAACAGAAACATTTGAGGAACACATTGACTCTCTGAATATGCTGTTTAATCGACTTAGGGAAGCGAATTTAACAGCCCGACCAACCAAATGTTGCGTTGGATGTAAAGAATTAGAATTCTTGGGACACACAGTTTATCAGGGAAACATGACCCCTGACCCAAAGAATTTAGAGAAACTAAAGAAAGGCCCGAGACCACAAACCAAGAAAGACGTGAGATCCTTTGTCTCATTATGTGGTTTCTACCAAAAGTATATCAAAAACTTTAATTCCATATGTGCACCGTTAACTGATTTGACACGTAAAGGAAATCCAGATCGAATTACATGGACACCACAATGTGAATTGGCTTACCAGGAATTGAAGGAAAAGCTTACAAGCAAACCTATTTTGAAACTACCTGACTTAAGTCAAGAATTCATTGTAAGGACGGATGCCAGTAATATTGGGTTAGGTGCGACACTGCTAAGAAATCAGATGCATTGGATGGGGAATTAAGCCCAGTGGCATATGCTAGCAGAAAGTTGAATAAAGCTGAAACCAATTACTCAACTAGCGAAAAAGAATGTCTTGCAGTAATATGGGCGATAAAGAAATTCAATATTTATCTGTATGGGAAGGCATTTAAGTTGCAAACGGATCACAAACCCTTGTCGTTTCTAGCGCAGGCTAGACATGAAAATTTTATATTACTCCGTTGGTCATTACTGATGCAGCCATATGAGTTTAGCATAGAGTATATAAGTGGAAAAACAAATCTGGGAGCGGATTTTTTAAGCTGCCATCCGTGTGATGAGAATCACCGTAAGCCCCATAAATAATAATAAATTTCTCTATGTGTATATAGAATTATAGACTGACATATAACGTCTGTTTTAAGAGGGGAGAATTTGTCGTGAAACATTCTAAATCCACATATATAAATTAAAAGGTAAATGTAAAGCCTAACGAATAAATTCAATAAAAGGAAAGAGAAATGGTAAAAGTACAGTGCTGTCACAATGGCGTACAAAAAGTCCCCTTGTTTTATGCTTCGTCTGCATATTTTTACGCTTTCACGTTGATAGTAAAGCCTATAGCAGCATACACGCGTTTCCACAACACAATAAAACGTGTACTGGATTTCTAAGAAAACCTTGAGCTAGGCACACCGCGTAATGACCTAAATTAATACTTCCATTAATTTCATTTTATACACGGCGTGATGAAAAGACAGATGAACTTAGGATAGAGAGAAGGGAGGGCTGAAAGCAGGAACGCATGCAACACTAAACACGCGTCTCGCGATATTAATGCCACCCCCAACACGCGTAAGGCCAGAAGCAATATTTTTTTTTAAGATGGACAGTGATAAAAAACACTACCCATACGAGAGTTATGTTTAAAAACCTGAAAAATGCTTATTGGGAAACATGACATTATACTGGTTTACGTTTGAAAACCTGACAGTACCCAGACACCACATCGTATCGAAGAAAATGCGCATTTTGAACGCAGCCACCTAGCTCCCTTAAATTTATATATTTGGGTTCCTTAGGACTTGCTGACAAAGAATATGTTAAGTGTTACGCAAATAGTCTAGGAATTAACAAATTATAGCCAAAATAAAATGGTGGTGCTGTCAGACAACACCAAAATCAGAATCGCTCAGTGGCAGATTTTGAAACCACCATTGTACGGGAAATAGGTCCCCATGTTAAATCCTATTTGATTGGATAGAAATAAATGTAAGGCTAAACACGATTAGTCGGACTATAAATACTATTTTTTGTTGTTAGGGGAGACGGAAGGAAGGGTACTTTTTTTCAAACGCTTGTGTAAACATGGCACGATTGGTTAGACCCGCCAATATAGTCAATTAGAAGCGTCAGTTCAGCACCACATTTTCAAATAAACTTTCTAAAGCAACAGTGCATTGAGATTCAGCTTATATTTTTCTAAATAAAAGCCTGAGACAGCGGCAGGTCGGATTTTGTGCCATATTCATCGCCGGTCAACGTAATTGTTTATTATTTCCATGAATTGTGGTAAGCTTGAAATATTTGATATCTTTTTGATGAAAATTGAATGTGAATTGATAATTTGTGTCTGTATATATGTGTGTGGTTCAGTAGCAAACATGAGGCCAAGCCTAGATATTGCTCCAACCTGAACCCAACTTGTCGGAGAGAAGTAGATCTACATGGAATTATCAAATATTACACTGACACCTATCTTATTGTATAGAAGGACTTACAGCCGAAATTGCAGAGGCGTGGTAACCATTAGGGAGGAGTATACTGGTGTAAATTGTTTCAGATGAAGATAGCAGTTGGCCTACCGCTCTGAACTCAGTATTTGTTATGTATTGTGTTCAGTCTGGAAATAGTTTATAAATTAGTTCTGAAATAGGAGGTACAACCTTCTTGTTTCAGGGACCGTGGTTATTGAGCAGCACCTGGTCTGAGCTTTGCTGAATCTAGAGGCTGACAGCATACTCCTGGGTCCAGATAGCGACCAGTGAGGTGTCTCCAGAACACAGGGAAGATCGAGCAGAGGAGTCTTTTCCTGCCACCATCACGAAAGATAAGCTTCTGTGGCCAGAGGAGCTCAACATTATGTGTCCCCTCTAAAAGTGACATTATAGTAAAACAGAGGGACAATACCGTGTTTAAATTAATAGGAACTGGGAACTTTTCCCCATACTATTTCCAAGATAAACAAACACTTGAAGTCATGATGACAAATAACAACATAGCTTGAAAAACAAAGCCAGTATTACCTCATAGTACTATTACACAACTGACACACATAGGATAATACTACTAAAATATGTCACTACAAGGTTCATATTTATAAATTATGTACATATAAATTGTGATTACATTTGATAGTAATTCCTGGTTCACTGTGTAGTTGAATCAGGATATATATATTAGTGAAAGTAATTAATACATATATATTTGAAACTTTACCAGTGACTCATTTAAGATAGTCTTATAGAGTGTTAAATGTGTGTGAGTGTCACAGTGTTGTCAAGGGTGGTGGAATAAATTAAATTGTTCATCTGTCTGTTGTTGTTGTGACTTACACTTCATCATTTACATAACCCTAGACATTTAACGTAGTCATCACAATATTCCAGAATAATTCTGACTGAGGTATAAATGTGGTAGCAAGTAAGGTTATCTGTAAAACACTACACCTATTAGATACAGATACCTTCACAGCTGATCTCAGTCAGTACACTAAGTCCCCTATAAGTATTTATATCATCCCAGTTTACCACAGTCATCTCCAAATCTGGCATTGAAATCTCCGAGCATGATAATTTCATCTGGGCAGTCATCCACTGTCCTTTGAAGCAACTCGAAGAATTCCTCCTTGACCTCTGCTCTCTCATCCTCCTTTAGCCCATACACTATGACCAGGTTGACTATGGTTTCTCGTTCTTTTAGTTTTACAACCATAATGCGCTCCGAGACAAAGTTCCATCCCTTGATACTATCTTTTTGGTTTTTGGCCACAATGCAACCCACGCCCCCTTTAGCTCTTTCAGATGTGGGTACACCAATGTAGAGCAGCGTGTTGCCACCGAGATCCATGACTCCTTGTCCTTTTTTCTTTGTTTCTGTTACAGCCAGGATTTCTAGTTTTGCTTTCCTCATCTCTTCCACCAGCTCCTCTTCTTTCCCATTTATACTTCTTGTGTTCCAAGTTCCATAAGTCGTAGTCCGTACCAGTTTGTCGCCTTTAGAATCAGTCCAGTTTTCTCTCTTGTAGTTCTCATAATCAAAAGTTTAAAGCAAACAGGTGATTGGCCTGTTGTGCCTTTGCATGGTGGAGGGGCTGCCTCCTTACGGCCTCCATGCAGGCCGCCCTCCTCCTCTTTCAGCCGGGCTTGGGACCGGCCTAGGCGGAGTTTGCAATCTAGCAAACAACACGTTCTTCTAGTACCATGCCTGCTGGCATAGGTGATCATATCTCTCCACAACTTCTGTTGGTGACTTCTTTCCATGCCACAATGTTAAACCGCCCAATATCTTTCTCTTTTTCTTTCAATCTTTCCTGTTGTCACAATATACTCCAGCTTTCCTATTCCCATAACATGCACAGAAAGTGGATTGATTCCATTTAATATGAGCATTAGACCTAACTTTCTTTGCACACCAGGTCACCAATGTGGCACTGATGACATGAACTAGACAAGTGCCATTGGAACCAGAATTGCTGGAAATTCTGAAGATGCTGGCGATGGATAGGATACATAGAGGGAACCTGCTGATAGCATTTAAAGGCAGTCCTTGTTCTGGAACCCCTAGGTAAGAGAGATGCAAAACACGTGGATAAGATAACTAGAGACAAATAAAAGGGATTTTGAAGATATGGAAAGACCTTCAGCTGATAGCATGAAACAAGAGGACTTGACATGAGTTTGTTGAAGGCCTATGCTCCTTGGAGAGCTAAATGGTAATGCATGAATGATATTCTTAATATTCTTCAGTAAAACATCTCTAAGGCCTCCATGAATTTTCTAGCTTGTTGAGTGATTGCCCAAGACTCACTTCCTTATGACAAGATTGATTCTATAAAACAACAAAGAACTCTTTTCTTACTTTAATTAGCAAAGATTTGTTGCATAAAATACTTTTCATTTTATGGAAAGTTGCTTTAACCTGACCTACTGTACTCTTCACCTCTGAGATGCATATTCCATCCAATATTAGTAGCTTGCCTGTGTATTTAAATGTATTGATTTCTTTCAAAATTGTACCATTTACTTTGATAGCACATTCTGGGGAATTTCTGTTCTTCGAGATGTCACGACTTCAGTCATTTTCGTTATTTAGTTCAGGTAGGCTAACTTCGGTTACGATTCAAAATATTGTAAAATTAAAGTGGAAAAATCAACTTACATAGGCTAGATGCCCCAGGAATAACAGGATACTCTGGTTTTAGAATTATCACCAAGTTATATTCACTGTACTTAAAGACAAACATGTTACTGTGAAAATATTGTTTCCCTCCATGTCCAGGTAGGAAGCATTTGTCTCCATAGGCGCTTCAGAAGCACAAGTTTTACGCATGCGTAATAGGGGTTGCTCGCTCATTAATATTTTCGCATTGTCTTCGGTTTTCCCAGGGTTCGTCTTTTACAATTGTTGATTTTATATTTTTTTTTTTAAATAACATTTTGCCTCGTTTTGGCGAGGCGAGTCCCGTTCAACCTAGTGCTCCTAGATTCATATAGAGTTACGACAACTAAAATTTGGCCGCCATTTTCTGTCGAACCCGTAGTGCAGGCAAATGGACCCGATCATGAGTTTCGGACCCAATTTGCATTTTCGTTTAGGTTAGCTAATAATTTGAAATAAAATTAGATGCAAATATAGTAGCACATTTTTGTACTATTATTTGTATTTGAAGTAACAAAACAAAAAAGAAGAAAACTAGTTTACTTACCGGTTTATTGAAAAGAATCAGTAGCGTGGATTTTTAACACATACTCCGTTGAATTTTATATTCCGTAAGAATTCCACTATTTAGCAACAAATATTCCGTTAGAATTGCAACACTTAGGAAAAAACATGCTCCCATCGAATTGAACTATTTACCTAGTTTGAAATGTGGAAACTGGCGAATGACTATTGTAGACACTGACAGTTTTACTAGACCAGATGATCACAACAGTTTATGTTTTCATTAAAAATGCGACTATGTACAGATAGTTTTAACAAAATCTAATTACAGTACATATTTTGGACCGGAGATTTTATTATAGTTTTATTATATAATTATTTTATATAATTTTATTATATATATATATATATATATATATATATATATATATATATATATATATATATATATATATATATATATATATATATATATATATATATATATATAATATAATATTATATAATTTATATAACAATAATATTATATAATTTATTATATAATGTTATATAATTTTATTGTAATTAAAAAAATATTAATAAAAATATACAATTCTATTACCTATCATTTAAATTATATAAATTTAAAATTATATAATTATAAAATAATAATAATTATATAATTTATATTATATAATTTATAATTATATAGATCATATAAAAATATATATAAATATAAATAAATATAAAATATATAAATATATAAATATATATAAATATATATATATATATATATATATATATATATATATATATATATATATATATATATTTATATATATATATATATATATATATATATATATATATATATATATATATATATATATATATATATATATATATATATATATATATATATATATATATATATATATATAATCTTATAAATATAGAAGAGGTGTTAAGAATAGACAGAACTAGGAAACTGCATAATATAGTCAAACAATATTTATCACGAACAAATGTTAATATTAGTGTCTGGGAATGTGAAGGTCTGATGCTGTTCTTACAATGCATATGACTTTTAACAGATGAAAGTCAATTAAATATCTGTTAAAGTCAGTTATATAACTGGAACCACCAGGCCTTTACACCCCTCCATTTTAATATAATTCTTGTTCAGAGTTTCTTCTTGATTTTGTTTGTTTTTCGTTTATTTATTTAACGTATTAGCATAATTGTGATTGTCCCTATTTACAATGATTTGACAAATGTGATGCCACTTTCTCATCGGCAGTTGTTCATATTATTTGGAATTGAAAACAATATATATCCTAATTATAACCCATCAGAGGTTGAACGGGATATTTTTCTTCATTAATTTAAAAAAAAAAATTTTACTCGACGCTTATTCCAGCTACTAACCCTAGTATTGTCGACAAAAAATGGCGTCCACGTCGTTCAGCCTCGTTTTCGATTCTGACATAGTTGTCATAACTCTATATGATAAAGGGGCACTAGTTCAACCTAGACGGTTATATTAGCGCATGTCCAAATATAAAAGACCTTAAGGTCTGGTTTTAATCAATGATTGCTCATGTGAAATAACTTACAGGACTACCAAAGTAATTCCCTCATATGCGACCTCCCTCTCAATAACAATTGCTTTATACTGAACACATTTAACGTTTCTACTATATATATGTCAGGAAAAAGACAGCTAGAACAGCTTTCACCCAACCACCCTGGTGGAATGAGGATGTAGAAAAAGCATGAATAGAAAAAGAAAGAGCGACGAAAGAATGAAGGAAAGCACGAAAGAGAAGTACAATGAATAATGGAGGGGGTGAAGAGATGAAGGATAAAAAAACAGAAATCCATCAATAGATTCAAGAGCGTCGCAAGGGAAGCCAATGACTAAGTGTGGGAGGCCTTCGTGACACACGTGGGCACGGAAAAGACCTTACAGAAATGCTGATCCTTACATCGACGAATGAATAGGAACAATATAAGTCAACCCATACCTAATATTCTAAGCTCCGCGGGAATAAATCTGAAGACTGTCACGAGGAGCGAATGAGTTTGTATTTCGACTTTCTATACTCATTGTCTGCACAGACATCGTTTGTCAACAGTCGTGGGACATCCACCAATTTTACAGGAAATGTTTACATACCAATGAGACAGCGCTCTGAGTAATCCCTGTAGAAAGCCATAAATGTCGCACAACAAGGAGACATTACATCAATAGTCCATCGCCGGACGTCGCGAGTGTGTTTACACAAAGCCAGTAATACCCAAGTATTATTTTGGTTAGTAATAGAACACAATGTGCAGTCGGCGACAGAAGGCCAAGTAATTTTACAATGCGTATGGTGATCAATCGGACTTCACGGATAATATTGAAGTAACGGAGACACAAAGTCGGGGCGAAAGTAAATAGGAAAGAATAAATAACAACATGAAAGGAGTGAGAATACGAAATTATAACGAGAAGAAAAACACTGCACAAGACGAACGCAGACAGATTGTCTGGTAGAGGAAAAACAAGAAAACGATAATAGCAAAATATTACAGAAATTTACCCAGTAATGAGGACTGAATGTCTGACTAAAGGAAAACAAACGAAATTTCACATGACAAGAAGCAACCCGAAAAATCGCCACAGGCGATTCAGACGATATATAACTGAACTAAATTTATCGCTCGGGAATGGTAAGAGAAATCATTCCGCCCGACCCGACTTGTTCCATATTTCACGAGGAAGATTCAGGACATGAAGTCAATGATTTCTTTATATGGAAACCAAGGTTAGTGTAATATAGTTTGTACCTTATTATTAATTCAGTCAGATAATATATACATATTTTCCATAAATATAACACTGTAAATACCAGTCACGTTTATTATAATATTATATTTTATACTCATAAGTACAGGTTGCAATAAACACCATGAGAGAATTACTATATTTATAAAATTGCACAGTTTCCAGTAACTATAACGAAGTAATTTCAAGACACTTTTATTTTGCCTCTTACATTACCTGTTAACCGTGCAGTAAACACCGCGCAGTCATTCATTATAAGAATAAGATTTCACAGACACGAACACACTGCATGCGGAGCATAGGTTACGGGGTATTTATACGGGGCTATCCTTTTATCCATCGCAGTGGTAGAGACAGGGGACCTTTGAGATAACTCAGCCTTCGTATTACTACCCTGGCGGGCGTTTTTTTTTTTTTTTTTTTTGCGTACGCCCGCTAATACTCGAGGCGAAATCTCAGGTTATTATTTATGTCTAACCTGACATTGATTTTACGTGAGTATCCCTTTATTTCTTGTACAGAGACAGGTGTCCCTCGCCATTCAGGCAAATACTCGCCGATTTCGGAGGTACCCATTGCAGCTGGGTCGGCTCAGGAGCCGCCAGTCCCTGGTCGACGACACTCCTTCAAATGTCGTCGCCAGGTCTCGAGTTAATCCAGTCCAAATCCCGGTCGACGAAAAATCCTCAAATGCCGTCGCCCGGGTTTGATCCTGTATCACCCGGTCGCCAGAGCGGTGTTCTAACCACTACGCTAGCGCGGCTCCCTGGCGGGCGTTAATTACGGGACAAGCTAAAAGAGTAGGGCCGACCAGAGATACTGCGACGACACGCATCTCACATGTAATTAACGGCACCAAACCTACCCATTCTCCACCGGGGTTTAGAAAGGAATTTGCCAGACAGTGAAGGGTCTTTCTATCATCGACCACCTACACAGAACAGTGAGCAGACAATACCCAGAAGGATTGCTGCGTTACTAAGAGCTGTCCACGTGAATTTAATGATCAGAAGTGGCAGAAGCCAAAACGATTTTTACAACAAGTGCCTTTGAGAAATCTTGATCGGGAGTGGCAAGAGAAGACGGACGATCGTGTAAACCAAGTGCCTACAAAATTTATCGAGATCCTAAATTACATGCAGTAATGGACAGATTCTCCCCGTAAAACTGATGCGCAAACGAATTCAACTATATACCAGATTTCACCATCATTACCACCTGAGGAAAATATCTTCACCACTCATGGACATCTGCATATCAGACGAAGTCCCCACCTCGTAACATTGCTTCAACACAACCTAGGAACAAGCCACCTCAGACACGCGGGGTAATGTCAACACTCGCTTTGTGAACGACAAAAGAACAGGCCATCGACACCTAACGAAATAAAGGGGACCGGCCAGTATTATTGAAGGCAGACAAAGACTTGTCCATTGTGTACACATCCCCAAGTTTTATTGACAGTAGGCCAGAGACCAAGAAAACAAGATATCCTTTTTGTTATTATTTAGGAGTTGCTTACATTTCATTATTATCATCCCATAGCATAGACTTTAGATTCATTTGTGTATTTTGCAATAACTAATATCTTTCTTCACAGGGATAGATAATGTCATTCCTAGTTGCATTTGTATTAGTGTAATTGAATGTTGTTATATTTCAATAATTTAATAAATGTTGTAGTTGTGGTTACATTACCAACACACGTTATTACATATATAGAGAAGGAAAGAAAGTGTGCGAAAGAGACCTACTGTTCTTCCTTTCTTCCTCTTCTGTTCACTCAGTGTAATAGGGGAGTGGGGGCTCGTTAACATTATAATATAGAGAGGGGGATAGAGTGGTAGGAGTTATAGTGTCACGAGATCCAGAATCACTGGGACTATATGCTGGGAACTCATCCCAAAGTCTTATATTCACCTTCTCCACTCCTGCTGCTCATCTTCAACCGGGTGCCAGGCGAATCTGAGCCATTGACAAAGCCGGTACCTCACAGATAACTCTCTTTGGTTACCCTTCGGGATAACCCTGTGACAAGACCGAGGAAGAAAAAGGACGTGCATGATAATGTAGTGCTGTTAATAAATGCTGATAAAGTCTATCCCAGGGTAATTGGTACTGTTAATGTATATTTGGTAAAGTATATCCCTCTTGAAGTGATTAGACTGTTGTAGTTCATGCGCCCACACAGAGCAGATGATAAATAGGTTAGCTCTGTATTGTCCCTGTGTATAAAGTCTGTAGTGAGTGGTATGAAGGGTACAGTCACTCACCCTGTACTGTCAAGCATAGATCAACGAATCAGACTAGTGTTCATTTCCAATTGACAGCACATAATTTATTCACACAGCAACATCAATCCGGTACTATACACTGCACAGGTACAATAGGATACACAAAATAAATAATAATCAATTGCGCAGAATGTCACAGCTGTTCAGTATGATGTAAACCCTGTTTACATCGCAGTTCTAATGTTACATCAGTAAATCCACCAGAACGACTGCTGATACTGCAGTTACAAAACGCCACACATGCTTAAATCTATATGAATACTTCAACGACTGCATACTCTGCAGTTACCAAAACGCCACACAGGCTTAAATCTATATATACTTGCAGTTCTAATGTTCCACCAGAACGACTGCTGATACTGCAGTTACAAACGCCACACAGGCTTAATCTATATTTACTCAAAAGACTGTCCGCTCTGCAGTTGACAAGTAATCTGGCCTACACAAATCCTGGCCTTATAATCTCTTCAATAACTCTGATATCTGTTCATGGATCCTTAAATCTATATATACTCAAAAGACTGTCCGCTCTGCAGTCTACAAGTAACCTGGCCTACACAAATCCTGGCCTTATAATCTCTTTAAATAAAGTACATTCACCAGAAAACTCTCCCTCCATAAGGAACAATGGCCGTACCATCTCCTAGCGCCGTTCCTGCACAATAGAAATCTATCAGGGAGATAAATATGATTCAAAACATCGGCCTGTAGACACCAAGGCCCCCAGAACATGTCCTTAACATAAAGTACACCTTATCTTCTCTTATCTTCTCTTATTTTCTCTTATCTGCAGATAATCACACCTAAAATAGGCAAATAATGGTACATCTCGAAAAAATGGCCAAACATCGTTCCCGTACACTATCCTGGGAACACACACAAGACACAGGGCTGACTCCCTAGTCAACGCCCAAACGTAGCCTGCTTTCTTCAGACTGCCACGGGAACACACACCTCTCCCGCCAAACAGTCACCGGACTCGGCTGTTCACGGACTAGCCGTGAGCTATTCACAGCCGGCCGAAACCAGTACAGAATAACTAATTGACTAGCGCTCACGACGCTTTTCTGTACACACTGTTTTCTAACATATAAATATTTAAACAACTCCCAATTAAACAAGCCAACAAGTGCCACAACCATGAATTCACACTGTACAATCAGCATAGTACGTATCACTCCCCTTTGGACCTTTACTACCACCCGCTCCAGAGAAAAAAATGATTTATCATTTTTTTGAAAAAACTACATCAATGAAAAATAAGAGATCAGCTAAGCTCTAATATATGTTTACAACAGTAGTTTTATGATAAGGTCAAAATAATACATCGCCAAATAATAAAGCAAGTGTACAATAAACAAATTACCCATAATAATCTGCTAAATACACC
The DNA here is from genome assembly GCA_024509875.1 of Oreohelix idahoensis. Classification (NCBI taxonomy): domain Eukaryota; kingdom Metazoa; phylum Mollusca; class Gastropoda; order Stylommatophora; family Oreohelicidae; genus Oreohelix; species Oreohelix idahoensis. The sequence goes on along the minus strand of JAMPIV010017490.1, from coordinate 54,066 downwards.
GAAATAATCATTTACAAACAAAGTTAAGTATTATTACTGTAGACCAAACATGACATAATAAATAGGAAGTAAAGTCAAGATCAAACAAAAGAAGCATGATCAGCACAGAAAATCAACAAAGAAATCGAAATAGGAAGAAAGATCCATAATACCTAATAGTAACAATTAAGCTAATCAATTCCTTGCATGAAATAAATAGAACTGTCACCAATAGTTACATATACTAATCCATATTACAATACGTAAGAATACAAAGAATGGAAGTATAAGAAGTGTAAGAAGTAAACGTATACAAATAGAATAAAGTAACATCCAGATGAAACATGGAAGCATAACCAAAGTATAGACCGCTTCCAAAGAAATGGAGTGAAACGAAGAATCATCCGAAAAGGAAGAAGGAAATACAAAATATGAATGCATAGAAAAACGACAACAATACATCCCAACAACAATCCAACTAAATAACGCATAATAAATAATTTAGCTTAATTACAAAACGTATTCATAACTAAAATGATTTATCACAGGCATCACACAAAAAAGTGCGATATATAAAAATATCACAATCTCAAAAAAAAAAAAATTACTATTTTAAATGGAATATCAACATATATTATTACACCTTATTAAGCGCTTTGGCGCAGAAAAAATATAACAATTTCAACGAAAAATACATTTCCCAAAAAATTACAATACAAAAAAGTTTCTTTAAAGCTAAGTTAAATAAAAATAGTATTTTAATTTTTTCTAGATTAAATCTATAACTAATATACCAAAATGAAATCATCTTTAACCAAATGAATGACATCTAACAAAAAGAATTCTAATTCTTAAGTAGACTCATAATAAACACATACTAGTTTAAACAGAATTCAGCAGAAAAAAGCACATGGCCAAAAAAAAAAAAAAATACCAGAAACCAATGTTTCAAAATATGTTTTCAAATACAAATACAAAATCATAAATAACACATACAAGTTTAGTTTCAAAATTACATTTCACAACACAATAGTTACTGCATATAACCTCTGTATATGGTAATATATTAATTAGACATAGCACCAGAATATAAGAAAAGAAAAAATAAATTTAATGAATAACAAGACTCTCTGAAACAACTAACGCATATTCCTCGCTAATGAGTTTGTGCATAGGGCTGGCAATCTCATCAAGTTCAAAATTTTCCTAAGAACCAACGCTGCCAAAACATATCAATGTTTGATGAATCAACTATCATTGCTTCAAACTTCACAACGGAGCACCTATGGTCCAACATAATATGGTCTAAGTGGAATAGTCTTTCTACTGGCATATGAAAATATCACAAATCCACAACCCCATTACAAAAACTAAAGATAAGTCACTACAAAGTGATATGATACAATTTCATTGCAATCATAATACATATAATGTTTATCCACAAAACAGTCATGAAAACCATAACATAGAGTTACAACAGTGCATACATATGAACATACACAATACGCACTAAGACATTATAAAATGTATGCTACTATGCAATACAATAATTCATTAACCAAAAAATAAATTAAGTGTAAAAAACACTGTAGGAATCTTAAACCAACTCCTAAAGAAAAAAAAAATAGGTCACAACTCCGGGGTCCTTGATAGTATTCTGTACACCGCACGGGGTAACGTCATACAATACCGGGTCAACAGGTTGGCTTGGCTGCGCTTGACTCGACACATGGTCGTAGGTTGACCTACATTCCTCTCACAGTAAAAAAATAACTTCGGTGCGATGATTCTTAACGCAAAGCCGAATACTGTGGGAAAATACAAATGAAAATGTCTATTTCAATCACTTTGTGAGATTTATTGAAGTAAAACAGAAAGTCAGTCTTACATTTACCCAAACGTGTGGCAGTGAAAACGTCTGGTTTCTATATGATGCCATCATTTCCTCGTCACATAGCCGATAACACAGAAGGATAGGAACATCCTGACCGAAATGAAGGTCATCCCAGCAGTAGGCTGAAATAAAATCCTACTTACACACAACGAGATATTCTCTCGAACTCAAAATGCATAACAAGCAGTAGTATTTGAAACAATACCCTTACTGTAACCTTGTTTATAACCAATTTTGTTTTTTTGTTGTGCAACATTATTATGATTAGTATTTCTACTTTGATAAAAATATCTAACCGATGGATTTTGTTTTGTTCTAGAACCATCATTATAAGGCTGATAACCTTTATTGAAGTTATTTCTTTCACCAAAACTTTTTCTATTCTCCTTTGTGACAATATGCTTACCAAATTGCTCAGTACTAGTGATAACAAAATCCTTATAGTTATCAACATTTTTGGCACACGCATCACTAATAACTTTGTCCCTTATTATCAGTTTATCAGAATTTCCATAACCAGAATAATGGTTGGTCTTTTGAACTTCAAATTGACAGTTATATCCATTTTTTTTGCAATCTGCCGAACTGACTGATAAAGTAGAATTATCTTTGCTGGCCTCACGCCAAGAGGCAGTAATGTTAGCAGTAGTAGTACGTGGAAAATTGTATTTGCCACGTAAGGATCTACGTCCACCATGTTCGATTTTCGTATCAGCAAAAAGTGTAAAGGGCTGACTTCTTGCTTGTTTTACTTGGTGATAAACAACCTTCTGTCTACTATTGTCAACATTGACAGTAGACAACCCCTTGATGCCTAAAACAACATCTACTAATGCATCCACCCTTTTCCTTAGATCACTAATCTCAGCACTTCTAAGTGAGATGTCTTCGGTTTGTTTCTTACTTAAGTCATTAGATGATAAAACCTTACTCTTCTCCTCCATGAGTAATTTCTCAATATCAGTCATTTCCTCTTTCTTAAACGATAATTCCTCTACTCTCTTTTCTACATCCTTTTCTTTGCTTTCCCTCCTCTGTCGTGCCAATTTCCTTAATCTTTTCCTTTGCACCTCTGCTATATGTGGCTGAAGTCGGGCCACCTGGGCCTCAAGACCTTCGACTTGAGCAGCTTGTGCTCTCAACTGCGTTAACTCCAGTTGAAGTACTTTGATCTTATTATCATAGCTATCTTTAATCTCATTAATTATCTCTGTATTCTTCACTAAAGCCATATTTTGCAAAAAATCCACCTCACTTCTTAAATCTCGAATCGTTTCTGTATGAGACTTCTCATTTTCCTTAGCCTGAACTTTTAATTTGCGATACAACTCTTTCTTTTCTTCAATTTCCCGAGTTAGATTACATACTTTGCTATTCTTGTGTTCTATCTGAACTTCCAAATCTTTTACTCTAATGCACGCAGAGTCTAATGCTGTTTTTACACTAGCAAGCTCTAAGTTTGCTTTCTGTAACTCACTTGTGAGCTTAGACACTGTTTCTTGTAATCTTTTCTTTTCAGCCATATCCTGCAAAAAATTAACCCTTTCCTGTAGAGCACTCTGTTTGTTTTTCTTCATTCGCTCCTTCTCTTCTAATTCCGTTTTCTTATCCTCGGGCACGACGTTGCGAATTATATTCTGCATACTCTCCAATACATGCTCGTGTTTAACCTTAGTATACCTATATAAAAGCCCACGAAGGTAATATAGCAAATCCGCCACGTTCTTAGCCATCATTAAGTGAGGAACGTAATGAAAATTATCCTCTGCAAAATACTTTAGCGATTTTGACACATCAAACAAAAAACTGATCACTACAAATGATTCCAGTTGTGGACCTTGCAGTTTTTCATAACGTCTACCTAATGTAACTATATGTTGCAATATAGGTCTAATATCCTCAGGATCTACATCACACTCAGGATCCATATCAAAATCCATAGTGACTTATTCACTCAGTTCCCTATATGTATCAACCAATTTTAATTATAATAAGTTTTTGTCCCTGGAAATTTAGATAATTAATTACCACCTCACACAATAAATATTTCCTCAAGAGACTAATGTATTAAATAATGTATCAATTCTCAATTATTATGCACCAAATCCTATACTAAACAGTTAAGAGAATACATAATGCGTGATATGAGAAGACTTGATAGCATACATACATAAACACAGTTTCCACAACAACGAAAACCACTTATCTTGCAAATAGCAAAAAGTTCCTTCTTTTCCCGTTACAATCGATGGGCATCAGATGATACACCATAAGCAGACTCCCATGTCAACTCTCACTCCACCTTGACACAGTATGCTATGTTGTCGTACACAGCACAGGAAACTGGAAACAGTACAAGTTACCCACGTGTTCCCTCTGTCGTCGCGAAGGTACACTGTCTGTCACTCTTGTTGCAAAGAGTTACCTGATATTTCGAACTTGCATATAAAACTGGAACATACTGTAATTCTCATAATGCAGATATCGCTGATGATGACGAATCAGGACAGGTCGCCATAACCATGTCCAAGTTTACTTGAAAATTTCACTCCGAAACGTAGAACTGGACACGCTGCAGAAATGTCATAAGGAGACATGTAAACACAAGACGCATCACCGTGTCACCGATTACAGGTCATGAGCGACACACAACTGTCTGTGTATAGTAGAGGCGTTGCCGATTACAGGTCACGATCGACACAAAAACTGTAGAAGATTCGCCTTTGTTTCTTAACAATGTAGAAGTAAGAAAAGGCGTTCTAAATCCAAGCCACGCCCACACAGGGCTATTCATTGCTCTTATAACGCGAATTCGTGGTCATTACGCCCGAAAAACTGGGCCACCGCTGATAATGTACATACTGGCCACCACTGATAATGTAGTGCTGTTAACAAATGCTGATAAAGTCTATCCCAGGGTAATTGGTACTGTTAATGTATATTTGGTAAAGTATATCCCTCTTGAAGTGATTAGACTGTTGTAGTACATGCCCCCACACAGAGCAGATGATAAATAGGTTAGCTCTGTATTGTCCCTGTGTATAAAGTCTGTAGTGAGTGGTATGAAGGGTACAGTCACTCACCCTGTACTGTCAAGCATAGATCAACGAATCAGACTAGTGTTCATTTCCAATTGACAGCACATAATTTATTCACACAGCAACATCAATCCGGTACGATACACTACACAGGTACAATAGGATACACAAAATCAATAATAATCAATTGCGCAGAATGTCACAGCTGTTCAGTATGATGTAAACCCTGTTTACATCGCAGTTCTAATGTTACATCAGTAAATCCACCAGAACGACTGCTGATACTGCAGTTACAAAACGCCACACAGGCTTAAATCTATATGAATACTTCAACGACTGCATACTCTGCAGTTACCAAAACGCCACACAGGCTTAAATCTATATATACTTGCAGTTCTAATGTTCCACCAGAAAGACTGCTGATACTGCAGTTACAAACGCCACACAGGCTTAATCTATATTTACTCAAAAGACTGTCCGCTCTGCAGTTGACAAGTAATCTGGCCTACACAAATCCTGGCCTTATAATCTCTTTAAATAAAGTACATTCACCAGAAAACTCTCCCTCCATAAGGAACAATGGTCTTACCATCTCCTAGCGCCGTTCCTGCACAATAGAAATCTATCAGGGAGATAAATATGATTCAAAACATCGGCCTGTAGACACCAAGGCCCCCAGAAATGTCCTTAACATAAAGTACACCTTATCTTCTCTTATCTTCTCTTATCTGCAGATAATCACACCTAAAATATTTAAACAACTCCCAATTAAACAAGCCAACAAGTGCCACAACCATGAATTCACACTGTACAATCAGCATAGTACGTATCACTCCCCTTTGGACCTTAACAGTGCATTACTCAGTCGGTATATCACTCAGACGGATAAAGGTGATAAAGCTGCCCGTCAAGAGATTAAGAACCGTGTACTGGAAAATGGCATCAGAGGCGAGATATATTTCGACCTCATATCTGACTAGGACGTTATGTATACATTGAAAACACGGAGAAACATTGCTCTGGGTCCTGATGATGTACAGTATCAACACATCAAAGAGCTTGATGACAGAGGCATTATGAATGTAGTAATGGATTTCAACACCAGTATACAAAATGCTGAGGTGCCGGAAGACTGGCTACATAGCTACCTACGGTCAATTCCTAAACCTTGTAAAGACCCCACACTGCTTAGCAGCTATCGAATTATCACATTGCAGAATGTCTACGACAAATTACTTGAGAAGATAGTGGCGAGACAATTAATGAACCACCTTGAAAATGCACACATCCTCCCTGATACCCTGGGCAGTTGTAGACCAATAAAAGTAACATGGGATAACGGTGGAACATTTGCGGTCGATGTATATGAGGGTTTCCAGGGTAAACAAGAAACGGTGGCTGTCGCAATTGACCTAGAGGATGCTTACAACAGTGTTGACTTTGCAACCTTGATGGACTGTGTAATGGAATTTGATGTTAACCCATGGCTAACAAGGTGGATCGCAGCTGCTTTAACTGAGAGAGCAGCTGCATTTCGCTTGGGAACATGGACATTAGAACCAATGCACATTTGCCCAGGATTACCCAAGGTTTCTCCATTATCACCGGTGTTGTTTAATATAAATACAGCAAAAATAGCTGCAATCCAACCAACAATTTTGGGACGCACATTAACTTTTGTCGATGACTTGTTCATTTACAGGACTGGCTCATTTAGACATAAAATGGTTAAAAGCATACATGAAACACTTCAAGCAATTTCTAAATGGTGCGACGAAACCAGCTCCAAAGTCGATCACAACAAAGCTTATGTGCTTTGGTGCTCCTTGAATAACTCCATACTGAAAGCAGATCTTCCAGACCTTACTCTCGGTGGACAGAAAATTAAAAGGCAGGACAAGTTGAAATACCTTAGAGTAACATTCAATCGCGGGCTATCGTATAAGCACCATGTTGATCACATCATACAGAAGTGCAAGATAGGTCTGGCAGCCCTAAAAACAATGGCTGCAGCGCACCTGAAGCAGAAACTAATGTTTCTCCTGTATCATCAGCTGGTCTTGTCTGTAATCGAGTATGGCATGGGAATACTCACGCTGTCAATATCCCAATGTGAACGACTGGAACGAATTCAAAACGAAGGAATGCGCATAGTCTTGGGCTGTACGCGAGATACCCCCATTATGATGATGTAGCACATGCTTGGATTGCTGTCAATTAGATCTAGATATACGATGGCCCAGGTAAAAGCGTATATGCGAGTAACCACAGACAACAGGCATCCCCTGCATGGGAAGATAGCTGACATCAAAGGAGCAAGAATAAATAGGGGGATGTCATGGATGGCATAGGTAGAGGCGACTGTTAGACCACAGTTGAAAATATATTCAAGGAAGAAGAGTGGAGTAAGTCAGATGAGAGCTGGATGAACTACCAGCAAGTCATCATCAGCCTTGGTAGAGAATACAGAACTTGGGCCAATGGGAGAGCAGAGCTGGAAGTTGATCAGCTTATAAATGATAATTCTGGGGATGATGATGCCATTGTGTACACTGATGGGTCTGTAATCTGTGGTAATAAATCAGGGTGGGGTTTCTATGCTAGAGTAAAGGGCAGAACCGTCGCTGAACATAGCGGGGCTTACATGATAACAACCTCCAGCATGAGAATGGAGGTAGAGGCAGTTACTGCTGAATTAAGATAGCTGTCTGAGACTTTATTAACAAAGGCAGTTATTGTATCAGACTCACGATCCATGCTTCGAAAGGTCCAAAATGGATGGCTCCGACATGAATGGAAAACCTCCACAGCAGCATTGAATCTTCAAGAACTGATATGGATCTAATGTCTTGGTCTTTGATAATGGCACTGCAGTTGATGAATCATCAAGGCTAACACTGCTAGAGTTTGGCATCAAACGTAAAACCAACAGGGATGGACGTATGAGAGGACGCATTCGGCGTGTAAATAACCAGTGTGCAACAGGAACAATCAGCATTCATACCCTTCGACATTTGCTGAGGGAGACTGAGCACCTATGGGTTTGCCCGGAGTGCAATGACGTCGATTCTGACCAACAATAACAATCTAAGAGGTTTCTTACTGCTGGAATTTTTAGTTCTCTTGATACCTGACATTTTTTCTTTTTTTTTTTTTTTGTTGTTGCTGGTTTTGACTTCTTGTGGCGAGTCACGTACATTTCAACCTAGACTTAAGCCATTTGGTTATATCAGCGCGCAATTTGCAATTTAAAAAAAAAAGTGAACTGCTGGGAAATTTAAAGTCGGGAAAAATCAGAAACACGATTCTATTTTTAACACGTATTCTATAGTTATGGGTGAATTTGAAGCTTGCAGATAATCTAATATTGGAATTCTCTGTTCTTCACCAGCATAATCATCATACCATCAGCTGCCATCTCCTCAACGAAGGTCGGCTGCAATGGATCTCCAACGTTTTCTTCACAGACAAGGGGTCCACAAATATTCCCAAATTTTATTCCTCAACCGGCATTTTCAAAAAAAAAAAAAAAAAAAGGGAAAAAAAAAGGAGAGTATTGTCTTGCACGGGATACTGATAGCGTTGTTGATGTCAACCACTACTGCGTCATGTCAACTTATGGAATATTTCATCAAACAAGGTCGGAAACTTGGTACGGAACGAGAAACCCATGAAAAATGTGCACTTACACAAAAAGCAGCCGCAGCAAGGGAAGAGAGGGCTTACGAGAGAGATTTACATCAATTAAAAATTGAACAAGAAACTGGACGACTATTACATCAACAACAACAGGAATAAGAAATTGAGAAAGAACAATTAGCACACGACGAGAGACTGGAAAACATTAGCACATGTTAAAAGACTTGAGAAAAGAAAAATTAGCACATGACGAAACACTTGAGACATTAGCACATGATGAAAAACTTGAGAAAGAAAAATTAGCACACGATGAGAGACTTGAGAAATTAGGACATGATGAAAAACTTGAGAAAGAAAAATTAGCACATGACGAGAGATTTGAGAAATTAGCACATGATGAAAAACTTGAGAGAGAAAAATTAGCACATGATGAGAGACTTGAGAAAGAAACAATTAGCACATGACGAGAGACTTGAGAAATTAGCACACGATGAAAAACCTGAGAGAGAAAAATTAGCACATGAAGAGAGTCTTGAGAAAGAAAAATTAGCACAGATGAGAGACTTGAGAAATTAGCACACGATGAAAAATCTGAGAGAGAAAAATTAGCACATGAAGAGAGTCTTGAGTAAGAAAAAATAGCACAGATGAGAGACTTGAGAAATTAGCACATGATGAAAAACTTGAGAAAGAAATATTAGCTCATGCTGAGAGACTTGAGAAAGAAACATTACCACATGAAGAGAGACTTGAAAATTAGCACATGATGAAAAACTTGAGAAAGAAAAATTAGCACATGATGAGAGACTTGAGAAATTAGCATTTGATGAAACTCAAGAGATATGCAACAATGCAAAATTATAGACAACAATTTAATGTAGGACATCTAAGAAATCAAGAAACAAGAGACAAATTCGCGGTCACAGTATCCAACAAATTCCAAGTGCTTCAACAGCTGGAAGAAGTAGAGAATACAGAGGACTATTGGCAGCAGGTCAAAACGGTATGAAATGAAACATGTGAAGAAATACTGGGGAAAAGGGAAAGACAACAAAAAGCATGGATAACAACAGAAACCATCAATAAGATAAAAGAAGTAAAAAGAAGTATCAAAAGAGACAAGAGGAAGTATATTGAGGAGTTGGCAAGAGAGGCAGAAGATGCTGCAGCCAAAGGAAATATGAGAGAACTGTATAGCAGCACAAAGAAGCTAACAGGGAAATACAAGCAAACAAGTTGCCTCATAAAAGACAAGAATGGGAAACTGTTCAGCAATATACAAGAGCAAATGAAGAGGTGGACAGAATATTTTGGTGACCTTCTCAATAGACCAGCTCCACTAAACCCCCCAGACATCCAGCCAGCAGAATAAGAGCTACAAATTAACGGTGAAAGACCAATGAAGGAAGAAATAAAGAAAGCCATAAAGCTTCTAAGAGATGGAAAAGCGGCTGGACCCGATGGCATTCCAGCAGAGGCCATAAAAGCAGATATCGACACGGCTAAAGAGATGTTATATAAATTACTTGGTAAAGTCTGGGAAAAGGAAGAGATACCAGCAGAATGGAAGGAAGGATATTTGGTTAAGTTGCCCAAGAAGGGAAATTTACAAGAGTGCACAAATTATAGAGGAATAATGTTACTATCAGTGCCAGGAAAAGTATTAAACAGGATTATCCTTGAGAGATTAAAAGAGTCCATAGACAAGAAACTGAGAGATGAACAAGCAAGTTTTCGACAAAACAGATCCTGTACAGACCAGATAGCCACTTTGAGAATAATAGTTGAACAAAGTCTGGAACGGAATTCACCACTATACATCGGATTTGTGGACTACGAAAAGGCATTTGACAGTGTAGACAGAGAATTACTTTGGAAATTGATGAGGCATTATGGAGTTCCCCTGAAGATCATTAATTTAATAAAGAAAACATATGGAGACATGATATGCAGAGTTCTTCACGAAGGACATCTTACAGAACCGTTTGGGATAAGAACAGGAGTGTGACAGGGATGCCTCTTGTCTCCATTTCTTTTCTTACTAGCAATAGACTGGGTTATGAGATCATCGACAACACACAACAGAAATGGAATCCAGTGGACTCTGACTAAGCAGTTGGATGATCTGGATTTTGCTGATGACTTGGCTCTTCTGTCCCATAACCGTAATCAGATGCAGAACAAATTGAAAACACTCGATGAGAGGTCACAGCAATTGGGTCTGAAAATACACAGGGAAAAGACAAAAGTAATGAGAATAAATGCAGGTAATGATAACAGGGTTGAACTTGAAGAAACACCAATACAAGATGTAGAATCATACACATATCTTGGCAGTAATATAGACAAAGTTGGAGGGACAGACAGCGATATCAAAATAAGAATACAAAAGGCAAGAGGAGCTTTCATTGCATTGGGAAATATATGGAGATCAAGAGAAATCGGATCCAACACGAAAATAAGAATCTTCAACTCAAATGTGAAGTCAGTCCTATTGTATGGCTCTGAGACATGGAGAACAACAAAGACAACAACCAAAAAGCTACAGACTTTCATAGATGGGCGCTTGCGTAGAATAGAGGGATTAAAATGGTATGACAAGGTTACCAACGTGGAACTGATGACAAGAACTAGACAAGTGCCAGTGGAACAAGAGATGAGAGGAAGACGATGGCGATGGATAGGAGACACACTGAGAAAACCTGTTGATAGCATTACAAGGCAGTCCTTGTTCTGGAACCCCCAGGGCAAGAGAGGCAGAGGTAGACCAAGAAGCACATGGAGAAGAGAGCTGGAAACAGAGGTGAAAATGATGAGGAGAACGTGGAAAGAACTTGAGATGATAGCACGTGACAGGAGGACTTGGCATGTGTTTGTTGAAGGCCTATGCTCCTTTGGGAGTGGAGGCTTATGATGATGAAAAACTTGAGAGAGATAAATTAGCACATGAAGAGAGACTTGAGAAAGAAAAATTAGCACATGACGAGAGACATGAGAAATAAGAACGTGATAAAAACACTTGAGAGAGAAAAATTATCACATGATGAGAGAATTGAGAAAGATAAAATTAGCACATGACGAGAGACTTGAGAAATTAGCACATGATGAAAAACATGAGAGAGAAAAATTAGCACATGATGAGAAACTTGAGAAAGAAATATTAGCACACGATGAGAGACTTGAGAAATTAGCACATGATGAAAAACTTGAGAAAGAAAAATTAGCACATTCTGAGAGACTTGAGAAAGAAACATTAGCACATGACGAGAGACTTGAGAAATTAGCACATGCTGAAATACTTGAGAAAGAAAAATTAGCACACGATGAGAGACTTGAGATATTAGCACATAATGAAAAACTTGAGAAAGAAAATTTAGCACATGATGAGAGACTTGAGAAATTAGCACAGGATGAGAGACGAGAAAGAAAAATTAGCAAAAGAGAAAAATTAGATTAGCGAAAACTGAGAGGGACAAAGAAGCGAATAAGTTAAAGCAACAGTAAATTCAAGATGAGAGAGAAAAAGAATTTGAACTTGAGAAATTACGCTTGACACAGCAAGCCAAAGATCCAGCACCTGAGGCTAGTGGATCTTCTAAGAAAGATACTATTGCTAATTATAAATTAAGACTACCTAATTTCGTAACATCAGTAGATGATATTTCTTGCTTTCTATCGAGGTTCGAAGCCAAACGCACAGAGTTAACATACCTAGCAAATCTTTTTTGTCGGAATACCTTACAGATGATTCTTTGGCTGCTATTTACAATTTAGCTGAGAATAGCAGAAATGATTACGATGCTGTTAAAGCAATTCTCTTACACAAGTACTTTTTGAGTGAGGACGGCTACAGAAAAATGACGAAAACGTTTGTTTCATGAAGCTAACAAAGACTTTGGGGAATTAATCACCTTCATTAAGATGTGCCTCAACAGGTGGATTGACCTGTCTTGGATTGTAAAAAAGTTTGAGGGTTTAGTTTACCTGATTTTACGGGATAAGGTTATGTCCTCTTGCAGTACAGACATGTTGGCTTATTTTCATAAAAGAAGGTCAGCCAATATTTCTGACATGGAAGTTCCGGGAAGAAAATATATGACGGCACACCCATACAAAGCTGTGAGTAAGCTTGACATCATGGAGGCACTGCCAGTGTGTGTGGCTCGACGCTCTTATGCAGGAGATCCATTGAGATCCCGTACGCGCAGTGCTGACAGATATTTCAACAGGGACGTGACACACTCATTCCGAGAACAATATAATTCTCCATGTCACAGATCTCCTTCACGGGAACATTATAGAAATTATATAGACCATCATGATGGTGGCTACTGGTGCGTTCAAACGGCGGACATTATAATAAGTCTGACAGAAATAATTTTAAGTTTAGGAAACAAAACTCTCCACAGTCGGACAATTGTAATAAGCAGGCTAGTTTTGCAAAATGCCAAGACTATCAGTCTGATAAGGATCGTTATAAACGTTTTCGTAGCAGAGAGCGTAATCGTGCCAATGCATGTCAGGTAACCAATAAACCAGACAAAGGTAATGAAGATGAAAATGTTGAAAATAGTGCAAATGCATGTAGTGTAGATTTGGACAATAATTCAGATTGCTCAGAATGGAGAACTTTATTTAAGCCTGGAGCAAAGTCAAGATTATTATTTGGACATGCTTCGCCGGTGTTATCCCCACACGAAGGTACAGATACTCTTACTTTAAAAAAAATAAAGGTTTACTACATAATAGGCCAGTGTCAGTGTTACGTGATACTGGATGCACAACTGTAGGTATCAGACGATCCCTATCAGATCCATCTAGTTTTACGGGTACCTCAGTCAAATGTGTAACATTTGGGGGTACTATTGAATGATGTCCATTGGCAGATGTGACGATTGACACACCTTTTATCTCTGGAAAGGTCAGAGTATGTGTTATCAATCGTGCAGTAGCAGATATTATCGTGGGAAATATTACAGGAATTAAAGATTGCTCTGTCATGGGTTGCATCCCCTTAGCTCTGCAGTAGTGGTCCAACAGTGGCCAAAACTCAAGAATGAATGATGTGGGTCTTCAAATGTGTCTCCCTTTGCACAAGATTACTCTTGGCAGAGTTGTAAATAGAAGGATGCTTCTACCTCCAGGGAGTATTCACACGATATTCAGAAAAGCGAGAACAATGCTGCATTGGCAGTGCACGTTAACTCTAGTATCTGCCGTCAACTTTTGTGAAGGCTTATGTAATATAATTTTAGCTCGCACAAGCCCCCAGCTGAGTTAATTCAGCGAATTTCTTATTGTTATTATATAGCTCTGCTTAGTTGTATTTAAGAAATTGTCTGAGACATACATATGTAGTACATTTAAAATGATTAAATCAACTTTAGATTTGTCTTTATACAAGTAACAAATTTAATAATCAATTATGTTTTAAAGGTTTTGAAAAATGAATAATTATTTAACAAAAATGCTCATCATCAATGATGTTATGGAGGTTTATATAAGAGGTTACTTGGCAGCTTTTATTTGACTACTTAGTTGCCAATGAGGTTTCAACTCCCGCTGATGTTGGGTTCTTTGTAAATAGATGACTGGATCACTCACGTCCCTGGTCAAAGTTGTAGGGTGCAGCACGTTCCCAGAAGCGTCAGGGAGTGTCTACGAAGTTGGTCCTGCGTCTCTAAGACCCGTCTGATGATGGTGTCTAGCGCTGAGTTCAGGCCACTTATACCCTCCCTTATTCCAGAGATAGTACCCTCAACTGGTACCACCAACAAGTATCACAAAAGAAAGGAAACAAATACCCTCTGAGTATTGAGTTTCCCGACACATACTTATGTGCCCCCTCTTTTCATTTCACAATCTTATCTACCTCAGAGTTTTTGCCGTCGCTGAGAATTAATATGAATCCCATTGAGCGGAAAAACATTCATTACATTTAAATTGAATAGATGTACGTATATTTAACTTTACATTGTACACTGGTTGAAAAGTTTAATAATATAAATTGAATATGTTTTCTTTCACATCTACCATGTTTGAAAATTTAACAGTATAGATTGAATATGTTTACATTTACATCTACCGTGTTTGAAAATGTTAACCATATAGATTGAATATGTTTACATTTACATCTACACTGGTTGAAAATGCTAATAATATACATTATGTACATCCTTTCTTTCATTATTCACTACCTGCTCACTATGGAACTTGGGACTACCTCTGCTTTTGGTTCTATTTAAGAAACTCGCAATAAAGCAGTCACCAGCCCTGGCAGTGGTGGTTCATGAAATAATCATTCTATATGCTGAGGTTGCCAGCCTCAAATGACTTGGACATCCACTAGCAATTTTCACATATTAATATTCACATGTCATTATATACATATTAGTTCACATGTTAATAATGCAAAATACGGAGTTTAAAATGTACAACTTACGCCAGTCTTTAGGCACACAGACTGCTGGTTCAGAGAAATAGTTTAAGGCAGCTTGACGATGCCTTTTACACGTGGTTTGGGGTGTTGTTATTTTGGAAATAAGTTCCCACTTTTGACTTTGTGTTAGTTTCCTCAGATTCCGGTTTTCCGTGTTAAAATGGTAGCGTTTTCCTGGGCTCTAAGTCCACAATATGCTCCAACAAAGTCCGGTCTGGTACTATTCTTAACTTTGGCAAGGTCTAGTTGTCTTCCTGGCGCGAGGTGAATTTTCACAGTGTTCTAAACTCACTCAAGTGTCAGGTTATATTGCCCCTTTCGTTCCTGGCACGTGTTATTTATGGTTAGACCAGGCCCCAATCAGAAATGTGGTTATTCCTACATCCCGAATTCCAATCAATAGTTTCAAAACCTGTGTGTTTTGGTGGGTTAATTCAAAATATTTCCATTAGGAAATTTCTGTGTGTTAATGCAAAAGTCATGTCTTCCAAATATGGAAGTGAGAATTCCGTACTATTCTCGCCAGTGATTACACATAACTTCTTAATTTTATCTCAAGTAATATCTTCGTAATAATTCTGCCGGAAGCTGATTACAATATTCCGTCTGTCAAGTGCGTGTCTGTAATATGTCCGCAGACGGGTAATTTATCTCTCGGCCCGCCTTAGGTAAACACAATGCTCAGTCGCTATGCGAAACTGACCAGGCCCATCTTGGGTTTTACCTGTGCTTAATCGTAGCAAAGCCAAGAAGCTTAAAGCAAACATAACGAATTATGACTCAAGGGAGTGTAAGGTGATTAGAAAATAGCTAATATCTGCTTGATAGCAGAGAAAGAAATGTGCCGACCACTGAAAATTACACGTAATCAGTGCTCACAACAAATGTAACTGACTACTGCCAGAGAGGAGAAGAGATCGACCCAATAATTCCGTCACATGCTCTCAATATGAAATCATATATTGGACATGTCACACCCTTTATCAGCCAATACAGTTGTGACAAGAGCACAAGTTATATTCGTGTCACGTGACCAGTGTGTGACTGATAATGACCCAGATACTAATCAGACATGCAAGAATCGTTTATCGAACAAAAAAAAAAAACAAGATTCAACTTTACAGAGGCCATTTGTACTCACGGGTGCAAATAGTATTAAGTACACACAGAAATCACGTTATTTGTTTTAAATGGAAAACAATATTCGTGTACGTTATTTTGATGATTATGTTTCTGTTCGCAAACAGGTGGTAATACCGACTACTTTAAGGCCATCGGTATTGTCCACATCTCACGATACCATTTTTTTCTGAACACATGGGAATTGCACGCACGAAATGTAGAGTTTTCTCTCATTATTATTGGCCAGATTCCAATAGGAACATGAAAATATTTTGCCGACCGTGCACTATGTGCCAGCAAGTCGCGCGAAAGTGCGCGCACAATTAGCATCATTATAGGCCAGACATTTCTGTACGCCCTTTTTCCTAGATGGCTATTGACATCATAGGTCCATTGCCAGTGACTTCATTTCGAGAACACCGATACATACTCACATGTATAGATATGTGCACGAGATGGTCAGAAGCAATACTACTTCTGCTGCTGTAGCAGATGCAATTTTTGTAATATTTAGCACACATGGATTTCTGAACGAATTTTATCCGATAGAGGTACTTAATTCGAATCAGATGTAATGAACCAGGTAATGAAGATGCTGACAATCCAACATCCAGTATCATCACTGTATCATCCGATCACAAATGGTATGATAGAGCGCTTTAACGGAACTTATTATTGGGTAAAGTAACTACAACATTCCCTGAGTACGATTTCTCCCTGCAGAGAAATATCGCATAAACAGGTAGGGTTTTCACAAGTTGAACTCGTACTTGGTGCAAACCCAAGGGGGACTGTGGCAATATTAAAACAATTATAAATAATAATAATAATAATAAATTCTTTAAGCACCAAACACGGCGCATAAGGCAGAAACCAGTGCTCTCCAGGTTGTTCGTTGTGACGCCACTCCTCTTAGCTCTTGCACATTATTTAGGCCCAACGTTCTTCCTTCTCTTATTATTGTTCTTCTGAGTGTTTCTTTTGGTCTTCCTTTTTTCCTCTTACCCTCAGGAACCCAAGTGAGCGCCTGTAGTGGTATTCTGTTGTTTTGCATTCGTAGGACATGACCGATATATGACCATCGTCTTTTCCTTATATAGTCGGAGACATATTTCTGCCTAGAGTCTTCTCTTATTTGTCGATTAGTCTTGAATTCTTTCCAACTGATGTTCATGAGTTTTCTAAGACATTTGTTCTCGAATGTATTCAGCTTGTTCTCCAATGATTTTGTTATTTTCCAACTCTCACAGCCGTATGTTAACACTGAGATAACATTTGAATTAAACAGACGAAGCTTGGTATGTATATTCAATGATCGTAATTTCCAAATGTTAGATAATCTATTGAAGGCGCTAGCTGCCAAAGCAATTCTAGTATGGATTTCTCTTGTTGTGTCACCATCCTGAGTCATTTTACTGCCTAAATAATTGAAACTTTCAACTTTCTGTAGTTTTTCCCCGTTCAAGATGATATCAAAGGTCTCTTTAGAAAAGTTCATAGCTTTAGTTTTAGAGGCATTTATTTGGAGACCTATTTTAACCGAGAGATGACACAAATTATTTATTGCTTCTTGGGATTGTCTTGGTGTTGAACTTAAGAATGCTACATCATCTGCGAAATCCAGGTCCCCCAGGAATTTTCCATTTGTCCATTTTATACCCAATTGTTCATTGTGGGTATAGTTTCTCATAACCCAATCAATAGCTATTCCAAAAAGTAGTGGTGACATAATACAGCCTTGTTTCACCCCTGTTTCTACTGTAAACCATTCTGTATTCCCTTTATTTGTTCTAACACAACATCTTGCATTGTCATATAGCGCTTTGATTATATTCACATATTTTGTTGGAAAACCATAGATTGTAAGTATCTTCCACAATGATGGGCGGTGTAGACTATCAAAGGCTTTTTGAAAATCGACGAAGGTGATAATAAGTGGCGATTATAAATAGGATCCGATAAAAATGAAACTGTTAAGTCGATATACCAATATTTTTTATTTATCACAATGACTGATAGATGCATGTTGTCGCGCCGTTATCCTGAATTGGACATTAATTGTCATATCACAGTTGGATACGATAGATAGGTAAACTAAGAAATGTAAGAAAGATTTATAGGATCTCATAAATGGCTCGTTAAATGTTATTCCTATTAAAGTGAGGGGTGAATAGGAAAACGAATATTCTCACAAAGAGATAACGTCTCAGACGGGCACCTGAGAATGGATTCTGTTTCTTTGCGACAAGCTCCCTATTATTCTTACATAATATTATAATTATTATTAAGCCCCTATTGTCTCATACTGAGGAAATGACACATATATGGATTTAAGAGACAGTACAAGTAAGAAACTTACTCGACCACTTGGTAAAGGGTATAACTTATGTACAGATATTTAATCCCTTAACCACACATACGACATAAAGTAAAAATGAAAATGTAAGCAAAAATAATATGGTCATAAACACTGAATGACTAAAAAGTCTTAGTATGTCCTACTAATCATCATTAGCACTGGTGTGACTATCATGAAAGTTACCTAACGGGATGGATTGTAAATTTCACTTTGTAATACTCTAGAAGGCACTTTAGATAGAGTCACGTGATTATTTGGGTGAAAGTTCTGTTTGAAATTCTGAGTAAGATCTCTGAGATATCTGGAGGAAAAATAATCCTTATGCTTTATGGACTTAGCTGTAATCCTGTGTTGTCAGCCCTGGCGCAGGTTGTTAGGTGCTGTCATCCAGCAGCGATATGACGTTACATGTGCGAGCGTTGATCTATGCCCCTTTATGCTTAGGAGTTGACGAGATCTCTGGCTTTAGGTTCTGCTGATCGGTCAAAAGACTGACTGTCTGTTACCGTCAGGCGCCGGACACTGAATTCTGCAACTGCGAATGTTGTCCGCTCAGAAACCTAAAAGTCTGAAGACACAAATGGGGCTTCAGTAGTTTTCCTGTCATATGGGAACAGCTATCATTCCCATTCAAACCGCATACACCAGGCATATCAGAATTATCCTCTTTCATTCAATAAGAGGACTGTTATGTCATACAATCTAGAGATTACAGGCAAACTTTCCATGTTATATAAGATATTTATACTTCATTTTCATAAGTCACACATCAGGCATATCAATGTTATATTCATCTGACTTCATCTCATAGTCTAGACATGATAGGTAAACTTAGACCTATGTAACTTCAGGAGTTAATTAGTTTAGTGTTGAAAGCTGTTTTTATTGTTGAGACTGGTGGATATGTATATTGTTGGGACTGTTTATGTTCTTGAGTCAATCGTGCTAATTTCGCGAATATATTAATTCTGGATGCAGTAAGATGCAAACTCAACGTAGGCACATCAACAAGTGCCAATACTGTGATAGTCCAAACTCGTTACTTGAAAGTTCATACATTGTTTATTGACATCACATCATACGGGACGAAACATTCAACGTTGACGGTTAATAGGTAATTCAACATGATGATAGTGGACGCATGTCCTCAATAAAAATTCAAATAAATAGTCTCAGAAGAATCCTCCAGCAAATTCTGACTAGGCCTCTGAGTGAATACATCAATAGTCATAAAGGTCATGAAGTAGTTAGTACAAGGTTATATTAATCACGGTTGACCTTTCCTCAAGGACAGGAGATTCTCATTATACTTGGTAGTATCTAAGATCCCGATCTTTAGTATGTTCATTTCTAAAGAAGTCCTCATCAACAAAACATAGTAGAACGTAGGTGCCGGTTCCTACTAAATACCTTCTAGGCATGTAAAGTTACTTAGGCATTGATACTTGAATTACCTCTTGTGTAAGCCGAGACTGACCCCAACGGCTTCCTAATATTATATAGATAACGTAGATCCACGGTAGTTACCGCCGATCCCTTTGATAGGCATTTACTGGCATACAAAAATATATCTTCAGCTGTGAATCCATTTCGGTACAGGCTAGTTACCTGTTATCGACTAGATACTCACGACTTTGGAGAACAATCATTATTATTATAATAAGTACATACTTGGCTCTTCCAACGACTCAGCACTTACGTGGATGACCACCGGCTACGACTGCTAATCCGCAGGACCGGGTCTCAATATAAAATACTTTACCCAAAACACGGGTCTCGAACTCCCAAAGCTTCATTATTGGAACTTGGGATTCTTGCTTCTCAAACCCAATCATGACGTCAACCGACTGTCTAGATACACGTGCGGACAGGATAACCCATATACGCCTTAGTGCACAACCGTGCGCTAATGAAATCAAACTCACCAATAAGACTTACTCTCATGTAAGTCGGTGCGTAAAGTTTATTACAGAGGTAGGACAACATATTAATAATATAAGACTACCTTCATCTGTAAAGGAGTGTAGAGGTCTACGAAAAGGGCTCTACATTTAGCCAATCTCTTTTCACAAGAACTGTGTTCTACAATAATAGTCGTTCCTTCGTACAATGATGAATAGCAATAACATATAATACATTTATATTACACAAACAGATAAAGTGAGTGACCGACTGGCCAAGCGGTCAGATCGCTTCCTTCTGTGACACAACTACCTGGTTTTGGGACTGAAACCTGGCGGTGGCACACTCTGGTTTACCAGCTGTAAATGAGCACTCAGCTGTGCTCTTGAACTAGGGAACGAAAAGGCAGCGAGGAAGGGAACTGGTCACCTAACCTCGTAAAAGCTGGATATTTCATTGTGAAGCTTCTAACACTTCATTTCCTTATGGAAATCTCTGCTATGGGACTGCCTTTATCTTTGTAATAGATCACGCAATAAAATGATAGATGTTTTCTTTTGGCTGTGGGGCTAGTTGTGATAAGTTTTTATACAAGCAACAGTCACTCACATAGCAGATGTGTAGATCATATAAAGAATTACATACATTTACACCAATGGATATTTTAATTGTATATTTTGCGAAGTCTATACGAACTTGAACAGAGTGAAATCACAGTACACTGCTTTGTTAACACCAGAGAGTTTGTAATCTGGACTTCCTCGCCATTTAGATGCACTCGGTCCATGGGTTGTGGGTGTAAGTGGCGTTTGTTGATTCAATCTGTTATTTTGCTGTAATACCCTGTTCAACCAAAACGCATTGAAGGGTTATAAACGGTTATATTGGGGTATATTGTGTGTTAACATCTTCTCTGGTATTACTTTCCAGTCCTGGAGATGACTGGTCCTGAAAAGGACCACTAGCTGGCTGTCTGGATTCCTCTTTGTTTGTCCGGTTATGGTGCCGTGTCGCTTATAGTGTTTTTATGTCCTGCCTCACTATCTGGCTTGAGTGGTTTTGTGTGCTTTTGCCCTCCTTGTTTCTGTTTCTTGTGTCTTCCTTTGCTCTTGTATCTTAGATAGCGCTTTTTCTATAATTGTTGGGAGTAGCTTTTCCAGCGTTTCCTCGATGACTTCTTCGTCTAGTTGGTCGTTCGTTTTAATATCTTTTGTGTTTGATGTTATTTCTTCAATGGTCATTCTTTCTGCTTCTATTCTCTTCAGTACCTCTTCGTTTCCTTCTTTCAGTTCTATCAGCTTCTTGATATCTTCTTCTACCTGCTGTTGAATTCTTTTCATGTCTTGTTGTATTATTTTCATGTCGTTCATGAATTGTTGTTGTTTCGCGCTTTCCGAGCTATCAGGGATTTCTTCACATCTGGCCGTTGATGTTCTGTCTTTGTGTGGGTGCCGGTTTTCTCTCTCCTTTCGCAGTTGCTGTTTTAGATCTTTCACCTCAGTCGTGAGCTGTCTGACTTGTTCTGTTAGGCTGTCTTGGCGCCTATTACCTTGAGTACTTGCCTTCAGTGTGTTTTTTGCCTCTTGGTACGATATCCCCTTTCCAATGGCAACTGTAATTATTTGCTTTGTTTGTTGGTATTCGGGACACCCTCTGTATCGTGCTCCGTGCTTTCCGAGGCAGTTGGAACATTTTCTATTGTTATTTGGTGCTTTGTAGTCGCGGTCTTGTTTTGCCTTTGGGCAGTCTTTGTATTCGTGGCTGCCCGCACAGTATCTGCAGACCGTCTCTTTTCTGCACGTGTTCTTTGTGTGAGAAAATCCCTGGCACTTTGAACACTGCATCACTGGTGGGATGTAGGCATGTGTTCTTCGAGGTCTATTCTGGATAGTGATGTTTTCCGGGACTGTTTGCCCTTGTAGAGTCACTATTATCAGTCTGGTGTCTTCTTTGTTCCAGGACTTAAGCCTTTCTGCGTGTGTGAATCTGTACCGAGGGTTTTCGGCCTGGATGTAGCTGAGGGCCTCTGTGTCTGACAAGCTTGTGTCTATCCCTTTGATGACTACTCTCTTGGTTTCAGTGTAGATTTCTGCTTGGATTATGATCCGGTGTGGTAGCTGATATTCTTTAGGCCCGGATGTCAGAGCAGTCATCAGCGATTTAGTCTTTTCTGTATCATTCAGAGCAAGTGTCACGCTCCCTTCGGACAACTGCGTAATTTTTATTTTGCGCTCTTGCCTTTCTTTGATAGTTCGCCTCTTCACGCATTCTGTATAGTTCGTCCATAGCGGTCTCTGCGATATCTTCTGGGTCTAATTCGTCTAGTTCAGATGATGTTGTCCCCTCATAAGCAGCTGGCTGTGAGGTGACGTATTGTTGTTCTGCACTTTTGTCTACCTCTTGAACCGGTCCGTGTTGAAGAGTTGTCTCTTCCACCTCCTTTATAGTGTTTGCAGGTGACCTCTCGGCATCGTGTGGTGGTGTCATTGGTGTTTGGTGCAGCTTCTCTGTGGTAGACCGGGGTTCTGCAGACGAGTCGGGTACGTGTGGTGGAGGCAACATGGATCTAAGCTCCTGTTTTCTTGTCTCTTTCCCTTCCAGCGTCTGTTTATCCCCTGTATCAGTCTCTTCACCCTTTCACGCTCAGGGTCTAGGCCGTGGACGTTTGCAGCTGCCCTTTTCTCTCTTCTTTCCAACCATCCCCTCATCTTCTCCAGGTGGTGTAGCAATCTCATCGTTTCCTCATCCTCTGGATCTACATAATCTAGGCTAGGGACGCCTGCATCTGCCCTTTCCTCTGTCTCGCAAGGAGTCGGGCCCCTCAGCCTCTCAGTCGGGTCGACACACGTCGCAGCCAACTCCGTCGTCGTGTCTAGAGTTGGAGGAGGACCGGTCTCGGCACGAGTACTTGGGGCAGTCTTGCTGTTGTTTGAAGCTTTGTTATTCACATGGCTGTTCAGCGCTGGCGGGCTGGTGTAGACCTTCCTCCTTTTGGCATGATGTTTATTTCGGGTCATTTTGATGAAAATGTGGTCTTGTCTCGAATAGTGGCGTCCTGAGAAGGACGTTGGTGCCTTTGAACAAGAAGTGGCGTTTGGATCTAAGCTTCTAGCTTTTATGGATGTCTTCTCGCATGTTCTAGATCGTTCGATGGGTTTTCACCGTTGCTCACGTCACTGAATTGTGAGGGGTGGATGTTCCGACGTAATCACACGTAAATTCTCTCCCCGACATGTGAGCTATTAGTGATGCAATCTTGACCTGCGTCTCGCGTGAGAAAGCTTCCCCACGCGGTAATTACTGGTTACACCGCAGGCACACACGTGCTGGCCGATACAATGAAATTTGACACTGAGGCGTTTTCCGCCAGGTCCATTAAATAGGATACAATAAAGCAATGGAGGTTTCTAGACTTTAAGATGCCTTTATACTCTTAACAAAGGTATATCGTCTGGCCATGTGTTATACCCTGGGGTTGATGCGTTTGCGATATTTGCTCAGTGACCATTAGTAAGCGCTGTGATGTCTGAGAAAGAGAAACGCTGACTACAGCGCCGAAAAGCCCGTAGTGTAACATGAAAATTGCTGAGAATAAAGAAGAGGGGGGGGGGAGGGAAGGGAGACAAAGATGGAGAGATAAATAGTCCGTGTTACGACACATGTCAGTTGGCTACCGAATCATCAGAAACTGCAAAATCACGATTATTTTACAATCGTAATAGAAAATTAAGATAATTTATACCAGGAGACGAAGTATTTGTGTTATTACCAGTCAAGAATAACAGCTTGCACATTTCATGGGAAGGGCAATTTACAGTCATATCCAAAAGAACTGATGTGGACAATGCTATTAGCATGAAAGGCAAACACAAAACTTTCCACATTAATATTTTATACATATTCAACAAACTGCCAGAACATTTACAGCCACGCATAGACGCTATTGACAGACCTACTGTACGACAGGTTTCATCGACGATGATCGATGAAGAACCTACTACTGTAGATGACGACCTTTACATTTTGCTTTAATGCGTCTTCAGACTTCTGAATCTTGGATAGATGTTACGATATGTCCTACACTATTGTCAAAATACAAGGATCACATTCAAAGCTTATTATAGTCATTTCAAGACGTTCTCACTGATCTTCCAGGTCGAAAGAACACATTAAGTTGACTGACTATACGCCTATTAAAAGGAAAAAAAAGGATCCCGTTACACACCCACTGAGGCATATTGGGAATATGGTGTTAGGCCCATATTTTCTTGACCGTCGGCACACTAGGGGTGATGTGATCAGCATCACAACGGCCGCCTTAACCTTCCCAGAATTGCTCTGGTACCCATTTGGGGCTGGGTCGACCCAGGAACCGTTTGTGGCCTAAAAAAATCCCACCTCATCTGGGGATCGAACCATTGACCACTGCGCTAGGAAGCCAGTGCACTAACCACTATGCTACCGCCTATTAAACTGAGAACATATGCTATTCTTTTGCATTTACGGGATCAGGTTGGTAAGACTAGAATGCGTCGTCTTGGAATTATCTCCCATCCTGAATCACCGTACGCTTTTCCAATGGTGATATTTCGGGAAAATTATAAGTCTTTGAGAATTTGTATTGACTTTCGGCGTCTTAACAGCATTACTATTCCTGATTCAGAACCCATGCTGTTGTTAAATGATGATCTACTGCCACAACTTTCGTCGACAACATATTTTAGTAAACTTGATTTGATATTGGCAAATACCTTATTGTGACGAAACGACTGATAATTTGAATTTTCCAATCCGTCCCATTTTCCTTATTCTTTTAATTTCTCTGGCTTCACCGGAGAATACGCAATTTCGTGTTCTTTTTATTCTTCTTGTCGTCTTTTTAGCCCTATTATTCCCCGCTCAGCACCCACCCCACGGCAGGTCGGGTTTTGATTTCGCTTCTGACCCTCATTATTAATGCATAGCTCGGTTCTTAGTGGCCCAGCAATCTGCAGATTGTGGTAATATTACAAAAGATGCACCTGGTGTTTGCCAGACTCGGGATCGCTCATTTGCTCGTAACAGTTTTTTGACCACTGACTGAGTATTAGATTCTTTGAGAAGCGGGCCGCTATCTTACTACGGTGTAGTTGAGCGGCGCTGCTGTCCTTTGAAAGCTGGGTAACTCTTTTACCCAGGGGAGAGAACATGGAGTTCGTTCGTACATTGGTAGTGGCCCTTGATAGCCGTCACTTTCTAATGTCAGTTAACGGGAGATAATATTATGTCTTATTCAGGGAATTTATCGTGTCTCTTTGCCTTTTGATGGAAAGTCTAAATAACATTTATGTTACTCGAGATTACGCTTGTAAGCAAAGCGACCCGAGCACCTGCAAAAGCCCGCGCTTGCAGGTGGCTGGCGTTAGCGTCTCCTTGTAGACTTTAAATCTTGATTAGTTTTCTCATTCAGTACTTTCGTACACTTTACCTGCCCGTAGATGACCAAATGAGACATGCAATGGTGGGCACAAGACTAGCCTCTGTGTTGCCTAATTCTCGTCATCTCGGGGTGAGTTGACATTTTGTAATATAATACATGTTAGCTTTAATATATGTAACTGATAGCAGGGTGACTTGAATTATTTTTCGGTGACGACTCCTCAGTATATTCAGTGATATATTCAGTGAGAATGTAGCGCCGTCTACCGAATAAGTTAACAGGTGTTAATCTGTTAGGTGTCTCCTAGTGTTATTGTTTACAATGGGTTAAATGGTAAACTTACGCTAACATATACTTACTAGGCGAAAAACCTCATAGTCTTGTTCAGTGCTCACAGTGGGTTAAATGGTAAGCTAAAAGCTGTCATCATTTTTGGGGAATGTCAGTGGTGTAACTTATTCACATAAACCTGACAAGTGAAGTGTATGCGCTATAACAACTGAATTTGTGAGAGGTAGTCATTCATTACTTTATGAGAGAAACTTCTCGTGGTTAAGTGTGGAATTAGAATATGCATATTGTGTAGTTAGACAGTTAGAACTTGCACGGCAGTCTAGAAATGTTAACCAGCCAGTAACCGAATTCTGTCCAAAAGTACAGTCACCGTGTATTATAATTGCATAAACATTGCATGTTCATGTATTCCATTTTTGGGAGATTATTACTTTCCCTTTGTGTATCGACCCCACGGGACGCATACAATTTTATTATGTAATGTATCAAGTGCTTGCATTTTCTGTAAATTCCCTTAACGGGGTAAGATTAATAGTACATCCTCTTAACGGGAACCACTTGGTTGGACAACCCATTTGTTGAGTTGGAAGAGGACAGCGAGTAGATTTTGTCTGCCGAGAGCAAACGCTCGGTTGTACTTGTATGTACAAAATATATTATCCTATGTGGGATGCATGGTGGTAATTGATAGAGTGGAATTAACAGGATGACAACTCATATGGATAAAGACAGCACCAAGATTTACCTAGCATAATTTTAATACGTATACTAGAAGGGGGCATAACAGTTTATTATAACATTGTTATGATTGTATTTTTTTTGCTTGATGTAATGGTTGTTTGTTTGGTCTCCGTTCCAGGGTACCCCACTGTTACAGCTGGATCTCAGTCAAGGAATGTAACATTTTCCTCGACCTCACGGTTCCAGTAAGCAACGAACTCCACGAGTTGTCATAACGTACCTGAAATTGCAACCCTCTTCACATAAGCCCTCTAACGGAAATTTAGCTAATGCAGTGTATAACCAGCACCCACCGTCTGTCGTCGTATTGTGCAGTAGTGCTTCCCTACTCGCCTATTTAATCCAGATCTGAGCTAAAAGAGAAATTCAGCACATTATCGAAACAGCGGTGCCAGCAGAAATTGAAATTATCTTACACGGATTTCGCAGTCGCAACCCATACCCAACTGGATTACGCAATCGAGTTTCATCTACGAGGCACGTCTATTTTATTTCACGGCGCCGGATAAGAGCGCAAAAGAGATGGACGGTTGTCCTATGTTGACCTCGCTCTGTGGGTTTCTGGTCATTGAAACTCCCGCGTGTATTATTAGCATTCAGAATATAGACAGAGTACAATAGCCCCTCGGTTGGTTTATGCCAAGTTAACCTGTGTGGTGAAGACGGCGCGAGGAGCGTCTCCAGTGGATTTAACATGAAAGACACTGACTGTGTTATTTGGTAATTCTCACACGCAGCTGCAGGATTGTTAACTCTCTGTTTATTTATTTGGTCGGTGTTCTACAGGAGGGTTTTTTTTGGGTGGATTGTTGTCTTTTGATGTATGAATTGATGTACGTTACTTATGATATTTGATCAATTATTATTTGCTGAAATTTTATTCTTTTCCATCTCTACAAGCTAAAGAGAATTTTAATTTTGCAGCCTGGTGTGCTGCTGAACATTTGCCTACTGCGAAGTTCAGGATGCAAGCAGCGCTAAATACCATCGGTAAATGGGCATCAGATTGGGGAGTACAGATAAACCTCTCCAAGACAGTAGCAACCTGCTTCTCTCTGTCAAATCGCCGAGAAACGATCAAACTGCAGCTAAATGGAAGTGAACTTCCAATCGAGGAAAACCCAACATACCTAGGAGTCAAGTTGGATAAGAGACTCACCTGGAAGCCGCACATAAAAGCAGTAGAACAGAGAGCAATAAGAAAGCTCTCTATTATGAAGAAACTGGCTGGCACAAGTTGGGGGGCAAATACCAACATACTTAAAAAAGTCTATACAGGCACAGTCAGACCTGTACTTGAATATGGCATGTCAGCCTGGGCCACAGCATCTAAAACAAACACAGAATGTCTAGGGAAAGTGCAAAATTCAGGCCTTAGACTAATCACTGGAGGGATGAAGACTTCTCCAATCCAGGAAATGGAGCGATACACCAACATCCGCTCTCTTGATGACAGACGTGAGGAAAAGGTATTCACTCACAGTGAGAAGCTTCTACGAATGCCAAGTCATCCAATGCATGCCAAACTCCATAGTGTGACAAAGAACAGGCTGAAAAGAACCAGCTTCCTAAACATCTCCAAACATCTGCATCGATGCCATGAAGACCTCCTCCCAAATCGATCTACTGAGATTGAAATGTTAATTGATTACGAGGAGCCAGACGACTGCCATGGAAATATATCTATCATCACAGAAGTCCCTGAAATAAAAAAGAAAGGCCACCTGACCCCTCAACAACTAAAAACTTTGGCTCAAGAAATGATTGAAGAAAAGTACAACCCGAAGGAGTGGATGTTACGGTATATGATATTAACGCCGTCTGCTAAAGGTTATCAGACGTGCAATTGTAAAAGGTTAAGGCATTTAATATATTGCGATAGATGTTTCAATTACTGAACGCTCCATACACGATCGATCATGACGTGTATAGCGTTGTTTAGGACACAGTCGGTAACTAAGAAACGCTACCCTTTGTTACTTGACCGCCAAGCTGAATAGCTGCGTTTTTTCTAACCTTCCAATTCAATGGCATGATATAGCCATTTATATATGCATTTTTTGATGGACCAGGGTCAGTCCTAGAACTCTATATGAGAGGGAAATTTATGGAGGTTAGTATTTAACTAGAATTCTCAGAAGGAGAAGAATAATCGTCAAATTCATATGAAATATTCAGACTCGCAGTCTCACTGTCGGCAGGTAGCCATGTCTAGCTGCGCGTGCATATAGCTGTGATGTTCTGACGACAATACTGCATTGTATCCTTAAACGGACATTGACACATAAACCAGCAGTCTACGTTATTGATTAATTTATGCATGACTTATATGGACTTATGCTCTACTCCTATTGAAATGATCATCCTGTGTGTACAACTGTGGATTAAATGTACGGACTCAATGAAATGACTTATCAAATCAATCGTATTCCAAGGTTCAATTATTGTTCGGAATCTTCCACCCCCGCATTCGCTTAATCTTCCATCGAAGGCACGATGCACTATCACTGAACAAAAAAAACTAACACATCAATGAAAAAACAATGGCCAGAAATTTATAATTGTTTTATTCATATCACATGGAACATTGTTCAGAGCAAACCACCACGCAACAGTGGTGCCCGGTGTATGGGGACGAAAAACAACCAAAAACCAAAAATTTTTTCATGACTTTCGAATGAAATATTTACGATCAAGTTTCGATCACATGATCATTACGAAGCTGACGTGACGCACGTGATCATGAATAGCAACATGACGTCACTGTTGCATTGTCGCAGTGAAGAAGACATATTTTCAACGCCTCTCTAGTTCGTTTCAAATTGATCAAGATGCACAAGATGGACTACCGTTGCCTGCCCATCAGGAGCAGACAGTCAAAGGCACAGGCCTAGCTGTTGACGACCTCTAGCACTGATCTAAGCAACGGAAAAGATAAGTCTAGGTGTTTAACTGTTGTTATTGCAAACAGTGCTACTAAGTCCATGCCCTCTGCCTACATCGGCATGTTTTTACCTATGTTTAATGTACTTTTTGTTGTCTTAATGTGTTGTTAATTCGTGGGAGGTAGGGAGGATGAACCGAAATAAGATTCTGTGGCTCTCACGATGCCTGAATTGATTTCGGTCGTTTCTTAAGGCAGTTAAACGATTGCACTTTTGGAAGCCCCATTGAGGTTTGCCATTGGACTGTCTGTCCAAATCTGCTACCGTTTGACGATTTGTGTTAGCTGTACCGTTCCGTAGATAACTGGCGTATTTTATTCGTACTCAGTTAACAATTTTTTTTTAGTTTTGTATCATGTTTGTTAACTATTTCGTCCAGTCTCCTCTTACTATCATTTATTTGATGATTGTTAAATTTTCGTCCGTTATGAGTCCTGTGATGTCATCATTTTTTGCAGTCATTTTTTTTTTGTGTACTTTGAATATTAAGTTGACCTCGGGTCAGACCTTGACCCTTCATTTGGCTTGTGACATTTCCGCTTGTTTTATTTAGTTCATAAATTCATTTTTAATTGTGAAAATGTCTTGTTTGCGTCTTAACATTGTTTGTACCCTTTAGTTGCATCATTGTTTTGTTTGTCCTCATGATATATATTAATACTACATTAATAATATGATATTATATGCAATAATACCCTTGTAATTTAATTTAATTAATTTTTTTCTGATATTTAAGGTTAATATGGGACATTGCATAATTATGCAGTGATAGTCCAAGAAAGTAGCACTACAAATTTATAATAGATGCCTAGGGCATAATAATATAATATATATATTGACAAAATAAAATAATCTTATAGCTACCTTTGAGGTAATAGACCCATTGTATATTATTTAATATACTTTTCTGGTACTAAGAGAGTGACTTAGTACATTGAACAATATAATTACTAGGAATCATACCCAACATTATTGGATATTGAGATTAATTGTGTGAAGTAATTACATAATAGTTAACAGATATCATAACTATTTATGATATAGTATTATTTAGATACAATATTGTTACAAAATATTGTCTATTAGTTGAACTTAGACATTAGAGTTCAGTACTATTGTGATTATTTATATTGAATATTTCTAAGTTGAGTAAGTATAATAATTACTCTGAAGCTACTATTGACTATTTTAATCAGTAATTATCAATAATTACTTACAGATAAAAGTCAAAATGCTTACTATAGACCATTTCGTTAAAATTGGTAGGGAATATGGTTATAAATCTCAAGAACTTCGTCAGTTTGCTGAGGCAGAACTGGAAAAATATGAAAGAAAAGAAGCAGAACAAAAGGCTGCATTAAAGAAAGAGGAAGAGGAACGTGAGATGAAGCAAATTGCCAAGGAAAATAGATTAAGAGAAATTGCTCAACAGGAAGAAGAGAATAAATTGAAACGAGAGGAAATTATTTTACAACAAGAAATGGAATTGGCGCGTATTAAATTGGAGACAGCAAAATTACAAGCACAAAGTGCTGATGCAAACCAGAATAATAACGCACAAAATGGATCATCATCCAGCCAAACTAAACATTTCTACAACTTTAAATTACCCACTCTCAACTTGAACGTGGACGACCTTTCATCGTTCCTGTCACGTTTTGAACAGACTTGCAAAACAAACCATTTGCCTGAAGAGTCATGGGTACTCAAGTTAAATGAATTCTTGGTTGGAGAACCATTGACGGCTTCTCAAAATGCTGACCCATCAATAGCAAATAACTACGGTGCTATTAAGTCCTTGCTTTTACGAAGGTTTCACCTGGACGAGGAACACTGTAGGTTGAAATTTAAGGGAATTTTACCTGAATCTCCAAAAGATTTTGCAGGATTCATTGCGAATATACGCAATACATTTAATAGATGGGTTGAACTGGCAGAAGTCAACAAATCATACGACAAATTAGTTGATTTACTACTACGGGATAAGGTATTATCTTCGGTTAGCCAGCCATTTTTTGCATATTTGCAGGAGCGTAAACCAGGTACTATGGACGATTTAGAAAAAATTTCTTTAAACTACTGTTTGGCACATCCGAATGCAACCATTTCTAACTCCTCATTAAGAGAACCTCTACCTGTGGCGTCTAATATGGCCTACAATCATAATAACAAACAAAGACATCACAGTGTAGACAGAAGCAGGTTCCAAAGAAATCACAATGTTCACTTTCAGAAGGGATATAATAATGATTTCAACAATAAAAATGAGTTCAACAGAGGTAGATCACGAGATAGAAATTATTCACCTCAAACAAACTACTACAATGGTCAACATAACACTAATTATAATCGATCACATACTCCCAATAATAATAGTAACTGGAATGGTAATAATCATGGCTCGAGACATCGAGATAATAGTTACTATAGAGGACGACGAGATAATTCTAACAATTATACTCGGAATCGATCTCATTCTCGGGGATCATCTCATTACAACCATAATACAGGGGCAGCAGTTACAAATAATACTACCCCTATAGCTCAGGTCCCACTTGACAATAATACAACACAGTCTTCTGCTGCATGTTTTGCTATTAATTATAATGTGGCAAATAGTTGCCAACAATGCAATCTTATTTTTCAGAAGGCGAAAGAAACAGTGCTTAACTGCGGACATATTACACCAGAGGTAGGTCTTGCAGTCAACGATGGAACAGGCCTACTAATTTTTAACAGGGGATTAGTTAATGGATCCGTCGTCTCAGTGCTGAGGGATTCAGGATCCACAACGATTGGTGTACGACAGTCGCTGGTACATCCTAGCTGTGCAACGGGGGAATATGTCCGTTGCATGACTTTTGGGGGAACTATTGAGTTTTACCCCACAGATATTATTCATGTTAACACACCTTTTTTCACAGGGAACGTAAAAGTATGTATGCTAAAAAAGCCTATAGCTGATCTGATGGTTGGTCGTATACACGGCAGTAAAGATTGTACTCCAGATGAGATTATAGAATGGGAGAAACATAACCTATGCACTGGAAACGCCGTGACGACTAGAGCGCAGACTCAACTCATGGAGAAAGTTGATGATAATAAAATGGATGCAGACAACCAACAGGAATTTGTAGTCAATTCACCTATTGACAGGGAAACATTTGCAACCAAACAAAAAGAGGATAAATCTTTAAAAAAAATTTTTAAGCTGGTTGATAAAGTTGACAATCTATCCTCAGGTAATAATAACAAACATTGTTTTGTTATTAAAAATGACATATTGATTAGATGTTTTAATGACAAATCACAAATGAAACAACAAGTTATGGTCCCATATACTTTTAGACGGTACATTCTTCAACATGCACATGACTCACATTGTGCTGGACATATGGGATATACTCGAACACGATCTCGAGTACTGTCTTCATTCTTTTGGCCAGGAGTGTCAAGAGATATCTCGCAGTATGTACGTTCCTGTACTACATGCCAAGAAGTGAAAGGACGTGGAGCTTTTCACACGGCGCCTATTCAGGCTTGTGATATCTCAGTAAGACCGTTTGACAAGATGGCAATAGATATTATTGGTCCATTGCTACCATCGGCCAGAGGACATAGATTCGTCCTTACGTGCATTGATTTGTGCACACGATGGCCAGAAGCCATCCCATTAAAGACCACCACTACCACAGATGTAGCTGATGCACTACATCTCATCTTTTCTAGAATAGGGTTTCCTAGAAAACTTTTATCAGACCATGGGTCACAGTTTATATCTGACACCATGAAGGAAGTCATGAAAACTTGGAACATTGATAGGAATTTAAGTAGTATTTATCATCCGATGAGTAATGGTGCGGTTGAAAGACTTAACCGTACACTTAAACAACTACTACATAAGGTTACTGCTAAGCACCCTCATGACTGGGACAGAGCACTCCCAGCTGTTCTATTTGCTTATCGGGAGGTACCGCATGAACAAACTGGCTTCTCTCCCTTTGAATTAGTTTTTGGTGCTCCCCCAAGAGGTCCTATGGGACTAATAAAAGACTTATTAATTGACGCGGAGATGACTCAGGACACTCAGTCATCTTACGAGTACGTGATTAATCTTCAGAAGAACATTATTGAGTCTTGCCAGTGGCAACAGCTTCTTCTGAGGCTGCAAAAGCTAAGGCTCGATCTCTACAAAATAGGTCTCGACGATTACGCCAATTATTCCCAGGCGACGAGGCTTATGTGTTACTTCCTCACAATAACAATAAATTATTGATATCTTGGAATGGTCCTTACAAAGTCATTGATAAAATTTCCGACGTTGATTACGTCTTAGATATCAAGGGACACAAAAAGATATTTCATATTAACATGCTCAAGCAATTTCATACACGTCCTGAACACTTACAGTCAATTTTTCATGAACTAGATGACAACACAGTATCTACTTGTTATTATGCTAACTTATCAGTCATCCAGGAAGAAGAATCTTCTTTTCCTGAGGTACAGTTACCGTTACCGGTACCAGTAGTTCAACCTACTGAATCTTGGCGGGATGTAACCATCTCTTCAACGGTTACACCGCAACAGCGTCTACAGATTGCTAATCTATTACAATCTTATCCAGATGTATTGACCGACGTCCCGGGTCGCACATCGGCTATCAGTCATGACATTACTCTCAATGATGATACACCTATTCGTGTACATCCCTATTCTGTTCCTTTACATTTCCTTGCTAAAACTACTAAGGAACTTGAACAGATGTTGTCTCTGGGAATCATTGAGACTAGTAATTCGCCATTCTCTTCTCCATTAGTGATTGTCCGGAAGAAGGACAATAACATCAGACTATGTGTTGATTATAGAAAATTAAATGCTAAGACTATAGTTGACAGCGAACCACATCCACTTATCGACGACTTACTGCCACGGCTATCCAACGCAACTATATTTAGTAAGATAGACTTAACTAAAGGTTATTGGCAGATACCACTGACCGAAAAGGCTAAGTACTACACCGCATTTTCCACTCCACAAGGTCTATACCAGTGGAATGTGATGCCTTTTGGGCTTGTTAATGCGCCAGCTACCTTCATTCGCCTGATGCGACAAATTTTATCAGGTAGACCAGACGTTATTACATATATTGACGACATATGCTTGTTTAGTTCGTCGTTTGAGGAACATGTTTCGGGACTTAGATATGTTTTCGACACTCTAAGGAATTATCATCTAACTGCTAAACCTACAAAGGTGCAAATTGCGTGTAATGAGATAACCTTTTTGGGACATATCATTGGATCGGGATATATCCGAACGTTACCTATTACAGTCTCCAAAATTCTAAACATAGCAGTTCCTCAGACGAAGAAACAGGTCAGGAGTTTGTTAGGACTTGTTCAATATTACAGTAGATTCATACCAAACTTGTCATCCATCACGGCTGTATTGTCTTCATTGTTAAAAAAAGACATGCCGGTGAAGGTGACATGGACTGGTACATGCAATGAAACTTTCAACAAAATTATAAATTTGTTCTCGCATGAACCAATTTTAAGACTTCCCGATGCTTCCAAAAGATTTTTCTTACGAACAGATGCTAGTAACTACGGCATTGGTGCATGCCTGCTCCAAAACCATGATGGCATTCTACATCCTACCTTATACATTTCAAGAAAGCTAAAGCCTGCAGAAACAAAGTATTCAACAGTCGACAAGGAACTTTTATCTGTGATATGGGCAATAACTAAACTCGAAAAGTTCCTGCTTGGTGCTCACTTCACCATACAGACGGACCAACGTGCTGTAGCATCCTTGCGTCGATCTAATCATAAAAGCCAGAAACTCGCCAGATATTCAATCATCCTACAGCCATTTGAATTCTCCATTGAACATATTCCTGGCACTGAAAACATTGTGGCTGATGCGTTGTCACGTAATCCTATTGACGACGAATAATCAACATTAACATTCCTAAAACATATCAACTATAAAGGAACTAACCTTGCCTTCAATTTAAACTTTATAAACACTATATGCATCACAGAATGGAACTAAAGACAATCAAGGTATACAGATTGACATTCAAACTTCGTCTAACGTCCATACACGATATATGAATATTCGTTGAACAATCATGGAACAATATCTGACGACAAGTCGAACTTATTGTCCTATGTGCACTTAATTCTTGGATGCTGTGATAAATGACATTTCTTTCCAACGTAAACGTTTGAACATTTTTGCCTAAAAGAATTCATCAGGATCAAGACTACGGATGGATCATCATATCCTATACTAATTAATTAGTTAACTTAACTTCTTAATTGAATTATTATCAATAAAATGAAATGTGAGAAAAAAATGAAATGAAGAGAACAAAAAAAAAAAAAAAGAACGAAATATAAAAAGAAGAAATTATGAAAAGAGAAAATAAATCTCACACAAGTATTAGATTAATATTTTTTTTTTAATGTACCTATACATTAGTTAGTTAGTTAAATTAGATAGTTATTATTCACTAACACTTAACACACACAATTAAGTTAAACTTATATTCGAATTTCTTTCTATTTCTTCTCACTTATTTTGTTTTTTTTTTCTCTCATAACATCGCGTTACATTAGAATCTTAATAATTTATCTCTTAGTTTAATTCATTAATTTAATTTTAATTAGTCAAATTAATTCCTATATGACATACTAATACGACAGACCTTACTTTCATTTAATTCTATCATTCACTATTAACATTGGACATTTTATTTAGTTGATATAATAATATGTATAATTGATATATCATGTGATTAATGTTAGATGACTATGACAAATAGTTGGTTGACATGACCGCGACACGGTTCTACTCAGAACATCGTCGGCCATATGTCACAATTGTGTTAAATTTTTTTTGAAAAATTGTTAAGTCGGATAGATCTTGAAAAAAAAATCGATAGATTTTTTTTCCCGGGTGTACAGGGAATTGTTACGGTATATGATATTAACGCCGTCTGCTAAAGGTTATCAGACGTGCAATTGTAAAAGGTTAAGGCATTTAATATATTGCGATAGATGTTTCAATTACTGAACGCTCCATACACGATCGATCATGACGTGTATAGCGTTGTTTAGGACACAGTCGGTAACTAAGAAACGCTACCCTTTGTTACTTGACCGCCAAGCTGAATAGCTGCGTTTTTTCTAACCTTCCAATTCAATGGCATGATATAGCCATTTATATATGCATTTTTTGATGGACCAGGGTCAGTCCTAGAACTCTATATGAGAGGGAAATTTATGGAGGTTAGTATTTAACTAGAATTCTCAGAAGGAGAAGAATAATCGTCAAATTCATATGAAATATTCAGACTCGCAGTCTCACTGTCGGCAGGTAGCCATGTCTAGCTGCGCGTGCATATAGCTGTGATGTTCTGACGACAATACTGCATTGTATCCTTAAACGGACATTGACACATAAACCAGCAGTCTACGTTATTAATTAATTTATGCATGACTTATATGGACTTATGCTCTACTCCTATTGAAATGATCATCCTGTGTGTACAACTGTGGATTAAATGTACGGACTCAATGAAATGACTTATCAAATCAATCGTATTCCAAGGTTCAATTATTGTTCGGAATCTTCCACCCCCGCATTCGCTTAATCTTCCATCGAAGGCACGATGCACTATCACTGAACAAAAAAAAACTAACACATCAATGAAAAAACAATGGCCAGAAATTTATAATTGTTTTATTCATATCACATGGAACATTGTTCAGAGCAAACCACCACGCAACAGTGGACACATGCATACACAGATGGATCTGCTGAGGGGGCAGTAAAGAACGGTGGAGGAGGCATTTTTATAAGATTCCTAAATGGAAAGATCATCCGAAAGGCCTTCCCAACTGGAAAGATCTCCAATTTTAGGGCAGAAGCTATGGCACTACTGCAAGCCCTGAAGATCCTCACCAGACCTGAACAGCAGCCACAAACTAAGATAGTAATCTTCACTGACTGCAGATCATTACTTGAATCAATACAAAACACCAGAAATGATAACATGATGAACGAGATCAGATCTGAGCTTAACATCATCCAAAGGTCATCAACCATTGCCCTTCAGTGGTTACCTGCCCATTGTGGAATCACTGGTAATGAGAAAGCAGATGCTCTATCAAGAAGTGGCAGTAAAATGGAACAATACAGCCACCCATTGCCCTATCGGGAAGCAAAAACCATCATCCACAACAAGTACAAAAATCAGTGGAAGGAGGAAGGGGATATATACAGCAGAGATGACCCAATCCACCATCTAAACAGATACCAACAGACGACAATTTTCCGCCTGAGAACTGGTCACTGCAGATTACTTGGACATCTCTATCGTCTCAAGATATCCCACACGAATGAATGCCCACGTGGAACTGATATCCAGACTCCAGAACACATTCTCCAGAACTGTCCAACCCATGATAAATTGCGACGTGCGACCTGGCCAAAAGGTGATGAGCTCCAGCAGAAGCTATGGGGCTGCCGCGCCGACCTGGAAAAGACTGGACTTCGTCCTGGCGACATGCCTGCAGATTTAGCATGACTACAAACCGAACGCAGAAGAAGAAGAACCTTTTGTTAACGCGCTGTTCAAGACCTTCATCCATACATATTGTGGTGGATTTGGTGTTATTATTGTTATTATTTAATGTTATTTGTTTACCAAGTGAGGTCAGCTGTGTAGGTCCCTGAGTTTAGTAGTAGATGGTTAAGTATTTCAGAGAACCTATCTGCTACCACCCTATGATCTCACTTGGCTCTATCTTTTTATTTATTAATTATGTGACTACGTCTAAAGGGTAATGAATATATAATGTAGTGTAAGACAAATCAATACAAATACACTTTAATTCTAATACATAGATAGGACTGGGTCAATACAACAACCACATACAGACTAACACTCTATGATATATCTTATAGAAGTCTGTGACTGAATATTAGGTACTAGATTATAATACAATTTATTTGCCCTGAGTCAGAATTTTCTGAGTCAGGACCAACAACAAAATGAAATTTATGGTTTTATTTACATACAATTAAATAGCACAATGGATCTTCTGTCCATATAAATACTATTACCATCTAACTATATTGTGATATTTATATAACTAATTGAATACTGGTAACTACTGGTGGGGTTGGGGTGTTGTCATCATCCCCTTTCTTTCTTTTATTCTCTTGTGGAATGTTTATAGATATCAGTCTATTATTTTATGTTCTGTTAGTACAATAGTTGGATGAACCATTGAGTGCCCACACTAGGCACTTATCTTTATGTTGTTTGTAGTACAATGCTGCCACTCTCCTGTATTTCAAGAGTTGATTCGTGATAGACAGCGTGTATCAGCAAAATTCTCTTTAATGACCAATCTGACACAGTCCCTGGTGTATTGTGATAGACAGCGTGTATCAGCAAAAATTCTCTCTTTCTCTCATGAAGAGACAGTCACCAGGGTTCTGGCACTAACTTTAGTACCAGAACAAAAACCCTGAAACAAGGTTATGATTCTTTATAACACATCTACAATATCATTCCACAAGTAATACATGATATAATTCAATAAAAGAAAAAGGGTCAGATCTCTCTGACCACCCCATGTCAACCATTTTCACCTGAGATAATAACTCATACCAGTGGTCCTATTCGTCTCCCTAATGGCTACAACGCCTCTGACACTGCAACAATGATTCTCTCCCATAGAATAATGTGGGTTAGCCTTCCCACGGGAAACTGTGGAAATCATATTAAGTTATACAATTCATGTCAGTTTTACTGCGTGTAAGCAACACCACAGGCCCTGCATAAGTCTGCTAGGGGACCCATGTACTTAATCGCAAAACATTCACAATAAAGCAGTATCTCATACACCAAATCTTTGTAATAACAAGGTTAATAAATTCGTTCTTACCACAATTCAATTAAAATATCACAAACATACGTTGACTGGCATCAGCATTAATATATCTTTAAGTTTAGCTTTGCCCCTGTCCAGACTGCCAAGGTTTTCCTTCTTAGCACTACTGTTCTCAACGCAGTTTTCAGATTAACAATTTTGTGTCAAATGGCAACCAGCCCTGCAAGCTTTTTGCCAATATCCCTAGACCGCCCAATCACAGTGAGGGTCTAGCTATTCAATTCAAATTAAAAAAAAAAAAAACTCCAAACCTATTAGGAGTGAGTCTGTAAAATACATTTAGCTTTTTGCCTAACCAATAACCTCCTTCCTATCCTCCTATACCAACCAATCGGATTTGAATCACTCTAATGCCTCTTTTTTAAACTTGCATCCCCAAAAAAATGTTAAAAATAGAATGAGCAAAAACAACAGTCTTATCGTTCGTAGATATATAGTATTATTTCAATATTAGGGTTATTAATTGGACTACTGTGTTTATTAAAACATATTATTGCTCAGGAGACACTAAGCTATCCTTATATATGATTTTTATAGCCATATTCATTGTCGTTTAGATTTTCAATTTTGTCACTGTTAATCGTCAATTATAACTTTTTCACAAGTCGGCCATCTTCCCCCTCTCCTCTGGCATTTTTATTCAAAATAAAACAACTAGTTTGGGTTACGTCAGAAATACACTACTAGGCATGAAATGAGAACTGACTGTGTGTGTGTATATACCTTCTGGCGTCCCCAACTGAGTGGATATATGCATGGAACGGCGTGTCGAACGAGGAGGGGTTATGCAAGGCGGTGTTAATCTTTGCGTTAATACTTGCCGCAGTTTCGTGCCGCTGATCGGGAAATTGTCCGGATTGCTACAATTAGTGGCGTTAAAGTTAAAATACTACGTTAATTAAGAGCAGCAGATTTCGTGCCGCAGATCGGTCAAAATGTTAATTTATACGTCTCAAGGACGAAACTAGGAAAACGCGTTAGATTTTTACGGCGGGATCATTTTCTAAGCCTTACCACTGCACAAAATTCAGCGCCCTGCTGGCGTAGAAGTCGAAGAGAGGCAAACACACCCGGGCGGGTTTAATTATTATTATAGGAGCAAAATCTTACTGAATTTAGCAATTATCTCACAGATTTCGCTACACATATTTAAGCTCTTACTATATTCTCTATCTGTTAGTGAGAAAGAAGAGAGAGCGGGTGTTTCTTAAGATTAGATAAGTGAGTTGTGGGCTTGGAAGGAGAGATACTTTTAATAGATCTTCCAGGTTGTCACAAGTTCACCCTATTTTCCACACATTATCTATGTTTTTCTCTATAATTCTGACAATTTGCTCATATTCTCGATTTCACACAAATGGTCAAACTCGACAAATATTTCTAAAACCATCACACTCATTGTGGCGACAGGGTAGAAGAAAGGATAGATAGAAGAAATAAAAGAGAGTACCAATCCCTTCCACAGTGTCTTGTGGCTCGCTGTAAGTGATAGTCCGACACTTGTAAGAAGAAATGTTTCAGGAGACTGAAATTTAAACTCTTCTCAGTTAAGCAAAAAAGCAAATCCCATCAAGGATCCTGAGAGTATGTTAGGTCTTCAGCCACACTTCCCCTGAGGTACTGATATGGCTCATGAGACCCCCAGCTGGTAATTAAGATAATAATTATCAAAAACAGTTAACTACCAAGCAACACAGAACATATAGTGAAAGAAAGAAACAACAGTGAACCTCGTTTCTATGAATTTATGTATATTAGACCAAGCTAAATTGGTTACAGAAAAACACAAGAAAAAAAAAACAAATATAATATATGTATATAGTTAATGTATACAGCACTGGGTAAATGGAGATAAAAATAGTCTACACAAAAGTTCTGTTTATATTTAGGGTACCCTTTCACGATGGCTGAGGTTTATGTCCTAATTTTAATCATTGACTGGTATGACCTAAAATCGTTTAGTGTTTGGTCCTTTTTAAAAGTGCACTTATCATGAATGGGTTGCTGCTGTATGACGTCACACTATCACTGCAAGGTTTCTTCCCCCGGCCAAGTTGCTGGAATAATTCGTGTCAAGTACTGCAAGGTTTCACTACACTACTGCGAGTTTCACCTGCCTTTTGTCACCACCAGGGAGCTAGGAGATACACACAAAGGAACACTCTATTTAGCTCTCTGGTTAGAGGCATTAATTTGTCCTGAGTGTGGTCCATAAACCAGGCTCAGATATTAGTCAAATTATTATATAAATGACATGGACCAATGTTGAGAGCCATTCTGCGAGCTGCAAACATATGATATTAATAGGGTAGGGGCATAGGCATACATATATTATCAACTGTTGTAAAGGCATACAAAATCATATAGTAAATACATGGATGCGATAATGGTTACATTAAATAAAAGAAGCGACCAGGGTAGCGCACATGCTTTCTGTAAAACAACCTGAGGACATCAAAAGCATACAAAAGGCATATAAAATCATATAACCGTAAATATATGCATTTGGGAAAATATATCCATTACAGGAAAGTAGGCAATTGACTGAAAAGCAGTGCAAACATTAACTAATGTTAATTGCATATAATGAAATAATAATGAAAAGCAGTTCAAACATTCAATACAAATACTTGCATATAAGAAGATAATGCATTTCGCTCACCCGAATTGATTCCAAGATTGAATTTGGCTCAAAAACGGCATATACTATATATAAGTATTTCTCTCGCTGGTCTGACAGATTATTTGTTAGAAGTATCTGCAACTGGCTTGTCTGTTCGGGGCTTTTGCAGATGTGAGTAAAATATACACGTTCTATAATCTCATATATACAGCTAACCGCGGTCATTCACCTCTGCCAACTGATCACGGGTAAATGTCCTCAAATTGTACTCCGCCGGGGAAATCCTGAATATCTGGGGCAGTGGCCTGAGCCCCTCCGGGTCACTGGAAATCCCGGCTTATCTGGGTCATTAGCCTCTCAGGTAAATATCAATGCGACAATGAACTCGAAAATTCCGAGGGAGGTCATTGTCCCATGAGGCATTCAGAAAAATACAGAGCTGGGTCATTGTCCGATGAGGCAGAGAAAGACAGAAGATTGTCGAACGAATAATTTCGCGACAATAGCCCCCTGTGAAAGTTTATCGTAAGGTGAACTAGTTTCGACTGACATCTTCTTCTCGATCCCTCTCTGTCCTAGTTTGATTTCCCTCACCATCCTGGAAGGTTTTAGGGAGGTTAGGCTTATTGGGTCACTGCTGACTTGCCTGTTCTTCCCCACTGCATGGATGACGGCTGAGAAAGTCTGCTCCGACATTGAGTTCCCCAGGTATATATTCAACCTTGAAGTTATATGGTTGCATTAACATTGACCACCTCATGAGCCTTGAATTTAGGTTTTTGGAAGCTGCTAAGAACATTAATGGTTGATGGTCGCATTGAACGGTGAAGGGCTTTCCATATAAGTATGGTTGATATTTCTGAATTCCCCATACCAAAGCTAGGCATTCCCGTTCAATAGTGGAGTAATTTCTTTCAGCAGCATTCAACTTTCGGCTAGCAAAAGCTATGGGGAATAATGTAGACGCATTGTCTTCCCCAGTTTGTAGCAAGGTGGCTCCAATCCCAATCTGACTAGCATCGGTGCGTAGTATGAATGGTCGGCTTAAGTTCGGTAGGTGCAGAATAGGTTTCTCTGTGAGTTTTTCCTTGAGGGTACTATAAGCATTCTCACACTCAGCGGTCCAGATCACTTTTTCCGGAGTATTCTTTTTCGTAAGGTTCGTCAGTGGGGCGCTAATAGTGTTGAAATCCTTAATGTAGCGTTGGTAAAATCCACATAACGCGACGAACGATCTGACATCCTTTTTAGTAATAGGGCGAGGTGCATTGCGCAGTTTTTCAACATTACGTTCCTCCGGGAACATGTATCCTTGTGAAATGGTGTGGCCGAGAAACCCCAGTTGGTCAAAACCTATCTGGCATTTAGTTGGGCGGGCGGTTAAACCTGTGTCCTTAAGCCTTCGGAGTAGCATCTCTATTGCATTCAGGTGTTCCTCAAAGGTGTCTGTGGCGATGAGTATATCGTCCATAAAGTTTGTAATAGCAGGGTTATGAAGGGGTGCGAGAAGTTTTCTCATCATTCTCGTGAATGTGCTAGGCGCATTATGTAATCCGAATGGGAGGACATTAAATTCAAAGTGTCCTTCCGGGGTGCTGAATGCCAGTAGTGGTCGGATCTCTTTCTTCACAGGGATTTGATAGTATCCCTTGCTAAGGTCGATTTTAGAGAAATAACGAGCTGTATTTAGCTTAGTGAACAGAACAGCGAGTTTTGATCTGGCAGAGGCTCAGCTTGGTACTCCGACACTGCATTCAGTCTCCTATAGTCAATGCACAATCTATGCTCTCCGGTAGGCTTCCGAAGGAGCACAACACTAGCGCTATAGGGTGATTCGGATGGAGAAATAATGCCTGCACTGAGCAATTTCTCTATTTCTTCTCTCAATGCATCCGCCTTGGCATAGGGTATAGGGTAATTTTTCACACGGACTGGCATTGCATCTGTCAACTTCATATCAA
This sequence comes from Oreohelix idahoensis, assembly GCA_024509875.1. Taxonomy (NCBI): domain Eukaryota; kingdom Metazoa; phylum Mollusca; class Gastropoda; order Stylommatophora; family Oreohelicidae; genus Oreohelix; species Oreohelix idahoensis. The sequence continues at coordinate 9,734 of JAMPIV010017490.1, read as the reverse complement.
ACTCTACCAAACTGGTTAGGCCTGGCCTGTCCGTGAGAACTTCTGCATACTTTTCCAACATTGTTTGCACCTGCTCATGTTGTTCCAGGGTTAGAGTGTGACTTATTTGCACATCGGCCTGAGTCTCACTCGAAGACAGAGGGTATTCGACTGCTACATTGGGTTCATCCTCTACTTCACTGGCTACTGCAAGGGCCATCAAATGAACTGGCTCTACTGAGGCACGTTCGTTGTACTTTTTCAGCAGATTTATGTGGTAAATTTTCTGTTTACCCTTAATTGCTATCTTGTAGTTGGTGCGGGAGATTTTCTCGACAACAGCATAGGGTCCTCTCCAACCAATCTGAAGTTTATTATGGCTGCTTGGCAAGAGCAATAAAACTTTATCCCCAATGTTCAGTTCTCGGTCCTTAGCTGTTCTGTTATAATATTGCGCATGTTTCTGACGGGCTTTGCGCAAATTTGCAGTGGCCAACTTCCAACCTGTTTGGAGGCGTTGCTTCAATTCCTCAACATAATGTGACGCGGTAATGACTGTGTCATCCGCTTTATCGTCTGTCCAGGATCTCAGAAGTGCCTCTAGAGGACCTTTTATTGGGCGCCCAAACAGCAGTGTTGCTGGTGGAATTCCTGTCGAGTGATGAGGTACCTCCCGGTAGGCAAACAGTGCCGCTGGCAGGTAGGAATCCCATGAACTTGGGTTCTCCTGCTCCAGCTTTCGCAGTATGGAAATTAAGGTTCCATTGAACCGTTCTACTTGGCCGTTGCTCTGGGGGTGATATGGAGAGGTATGAATGTGTCGCGTTTGGAAAATCCGAAACACTTCTTCCATTAATTTCCCCCGAAATTGTGATCCATTATCCGTCAGGATCTGAAGAGGGAATCCCAACCTCGTAAATATAGTAAGGAGGGCTTCCGCTACATGAGTTGAGTCGCACGAAGGCATTGCGACTGCTTCTGCCCACATGGAGCATGTGTCGACCAACGTCAAGATGTAGCTATTCTTTTTCTTTGTCCTAATCAGGGGCCCAACAATGTCGACTGCCACCCTTTCGAACGGGGTACCTGTTACAGGCATTTCTCCTAAGGTTACAGGAGCTACCCAGTGCTTAGGAGCCACCTTTTGGCACTGTGCGCATGACTGAACATACCGTTTTATGTCTGCGTTCATTCCTGGCCAATAGTAGTGGCAAGAAATGCGCTGCATGGTTGCTCCAATTCCCATGTGTCCGCTGAAGGGTAAGGCATGGCCCATTTCTAATATTTGGGTCCTATAGGATGAGGGGACAATCAGCTGTGAGTGTTCGCTCGCTCCTTTGCCTGCTCTGCGGTACAACAGACCATTCTTCTTATAAATCTCTCCCTTGAGAGGCGGGGTATGAGACTTAGGAAGTTTTTTTAAAACAAGGCGACAAAGTGCTATCCGCTGTTTGTGCCTTCTTCAACTCTTCTGGGAAGATGTTGGTAGGAGTTCCAGACTCAGGGTTCTGCCTGCATTGATCCCTGGTCTGTACGGCCGCAACTGACAGAGGCCGGGCTGGTTCTCCTAGGAACACATATCTACAGCCCAAAATCAGGGGGTAGATGGGATCCTTTAGAACAGCGGCTCTGATTTCTCCAGTCACATACCGCGATTGAACCTGAATCTTGCACACTGGTAGAATCATGGGCGCACCAGATTTGGTGGGTCCTTGTATTTCAATCGTCTCCTCTGTAATTTGGTCAGAATTAACAAGAGAAGCTGCGACGATTGCATCATAAGATAATCCAGTGTCATACAAACAAAGAGCTCTCTCCCCATTAACCAAAACAGATTCAATGACAGCTGGTCGCTTCGAAGAATCTATGTCATCCTTTGAGGGCTCCGGGCTGTCAGATCTGGTTGTTATGCAAGCTGCATTCATGGGGAGGGGTCGGCGCTTACAATCACGAGAACTATGTTTAGGCGACCGACAGTGTTGGCACACATCCCTCTCTGTGTTTGCTGTATAGGAAGTTTTCCTTTCCGTGTTCTTGTGGGTTTGTCCATTGTTGGGTCTGTCATGGTGAGTTTTCATGTAGGGTGGCTTGGAGCTTGTAATACTATTGGAGCTGTTAGGCGCAGTCTGCCGAGCTGGATAGTCTGTATATCTCCGTCTGGAGGTCAGAGTCTCAGCCTGTGCATTCTGAAAGCGTTCTGATAAGGTAACTATGGTATTTAACCTTTCTGCCCCGTTTTCTAACAGAAATCGTCTCATCTCAGGGCTCATCATTTCTTTCAGTTGCTCCATTAGTATTAATTCTTGCAGTCCTTCGTAAGATTTCTCGAATGACGCGAGAGTGAGCCATTTCTGCAAATAAGCTTCCAGACGAGCAGCATACTGGGTGAACGATTCTCCATTTTCTTTACGGAAATTTCTGAACCGTTTACGGTACGCCTCAGCATTCAATTCATAGCGAGCTAAGAGGGCTTTCTTAAGACAGTCATAGTCATCCTGTTCATGAGGCGCAAGTTTTAGGAATACATCATAGCCAGCACCCCTGAGTCCTTGCGAGAGTTTCAGATTCCACCTCTTCCGGTCCAGCCCGAACGAAGAAGCGAACCTCTCGAAACGGTCCAAAAAGCTGTCCATGGAGTCTTTTCCCTCCATAAATGGCTCCAGAGGGAAGGCCATCGGTCCCAGGTGTGGTGTAGAGAGAGCTGATGCACTATCAGATTGAAGGGGCGAGGGCGGAGAAGATGAAGTTTCGGAATTGCTCCCAGCTTCCTTGCTTTTTGAGAGAAGTTCCACATCCAGTTCCTTCATTTTCAGGGCATGTTGTCGTTCCTTCTCCTTCTCTTCTGCCGCTCTTATTTCACGATCCTTCTCCGCTTCTGCCGCTCTGATTTCACGATCTTTCTCCGCTTCTGCCGCTCTGATTTCCCTGTCCCTCTCCGCTTCTGCCTCTCTGATGCTCTTCATCTCTGAGGATACATAGTCTGCAAGCTCTTTTCCTGCAAGCCCCACCTCTTTTCCACTCTCAATTAACAAAGCTCTTACTTTTGCTGTCTCTGCCATTGCAATATTGGATCAAGTCGAATGAGCTTGAATAAACCTACTCACAAACCAATACAGGTAAAAGTAATACTGTCTAATATTAATAATATAGTGTATTACTGCCACAACAATAAAACAAAATTTTGCAACAACAACAATTTCAACCAATAGGATAGCTCTTAGTTAAGTAGCTCAGTTAAATCTTGTATACAAACTTAACTAAAAAATTGGACCATACACTAGAAGATCAGTCACCAGTTATATTTTGTGTACTATTCTATCTGTGCAATATACTGCATATAAGATCAAACCAGTTACATGCAAAGTGTACTGGGAAGCTGTATAAGATTACTTGATAACAAAACTATTAACCCAAGTTTGTTACCCAAAAGTAAAATGTATATTAGCAATAAATTACTTGTAGTCTAGGGAACATACAGATGCTATGAGTTCATCCGGGACGAGCAGTCCAGTTTGTGGCGACAGGGTAGAAGAAAGGATAGATAGAAGAAATAAAAGAGAGTACCAATCCCTTCCACAGTGTCTTGTGGCTCGCTGTAAGTGATAGTCCGACACTTGTAAGAAGAAATGTTTCAGGAGACTGAAATTTAAACTCTTCTCAGTTAAGCAAAAAAGCAAATCCCATCAAGGATCCTGAGAGTATGTTAGGTCTTCAGCCACACTTCCCCTGAGGTACTGATATGGCTCATGAGACCCCCAGCTGGTAATTAAGATAATAATTATCAAAAACAGTTAACTACCAAGCAATACAGAACATATAGTGAAAGAAAGAAACAACAGTGAACTTCGTTTCTATGAATTTATGTATATTAGACCAAGCTAAATTGGTTACAGAAAAACACAAGAAAAAAAAAAATAAATATAATATATGTATATATAGTTAATGTATACAGCACTGGGTAAATGGAGATAAAAATAGTCTACACAAAAGTTCTGTTTATATTTAGGGTACCCTTTCACGATGGCTGAGGTTTATGTCCTAATTTTAATCATTGACTGGTATGACCTAAAATCGTTTAGTGTTTGGTCCTTTTTAAAAGTGCACTTATCATGAATGGGTTGCTGCTGTATGACGTCACACTATCACTGCAAGGTTTCTTCCCCCGGCCAAGTTGCTGGAATAATTCGTGTCAAGTACTGCAAGGTTTCACTACACTACTGCGAGTTTCACCTGCCTTTTGTCACCACCAGGGAGCTAGGAGATAGACACAAAGGAACAATCTATTTAGCTCTCTGGTTAGAGGCATTAATTTGTCCTGAGTGTGGTCCATAAACCAGGCTCAGATATTAGTCAAATTATTATATAAATGACATGGACCAATGTTGAGCGCCATTCTGCGAGCTGCAAACATATGATATTAATAGGGTAGGGGCATAGGCATACATATATTATCAACTGTTGTAAAGGCATACAAAATCATATAGTAAATACATGGATGCGATAATGGTTACATTAAATAAAAGAAGCGACCAGGGTAGCGCACATGCTTTCTGTAAAACAACCTGAGGACATCAAAAGCATACAAAAGGCATATAAAATCATATAACCGTAAATATATGCATTTGGGAAAATATATCCATTACAGGAAAGTAGGCAATTGACTGAAAAGCAGTGCAAACATTAACTAATGTTAATTGCATATAATGAAATAATAATGAAAAGCAGTTCAAACATTCAATACAAATACTTGCATATAAGAAGATAATGCATTCGCTCACCCGAATTGATTCCAAGATTGAATTTGGCTCAAAAACGGCATATACTATATATAAGTATTTCTCTCGCTGGTCTGACAGATTATTTGTTAGAAGTATCTGCAACTGGCTTGTCTGTTCGGGGCTTTTGCAGATGTGAGTAAAATATACACGTTCTATAATCTCATATATACAGCTAACCGCGGTCATTCACCTCTGCCAACTGATCACGGGTAAATGTCCTCAAATTGTACTCCGCCGGGGAAATCCTGAATATCTGGGGCAGTGGCCTGAGCCCCTCCGGGTCACTGGAAATCCCGGCTTATCTGGGTCATTAGCCTCTCAGGTAAATATCAATGCGACAATGAACTCGAAAATTCCGAGGGAGGTCATTGTCCCATGAGGCATTCAGAAAAATACAGAGCTGGGTCATTGTCCGATGAGGCAGAGAAAGACAGAAGATTGTCGGACGAATAATTTCGCGACACTCATGACAGGATGTGGCCTCAGTCCGGGATGAATCTCTCGCAAGATTCAATCTTGATTCTTGGAGTTTAGTGTTCTGCAGATTATAGGAATTTCTACCCCCTAGACAAAACGACCTTTTTTTCTTGGAAGAAGTCTGAACAGCGCTTTTTCTCCACAGCAAATATAAATCTCAAGTTACAAGTATTGTTCAGTTAACATATGTCACAGCTGGTTAATATTATTGGTATCACTGCTGAGTCTTTGGTTATAAGGCTGACGACTATTGGTGTGACAGTCAGGAATTTTTATTTTTTTTTGGGGGGGGGGGGGGGTTAAATATTTTGACAGGTAGTACCTCTTTAATCTGGAAGAGATAAGAAGCTACAGGTAGTCAGATTTACTTGCTTGCCTATGTACCAAGGGAGGGTGTTCAGTCGCATGATAAGTAACCAATCCTCCCAATAGCAAAGTAACTGACAGCAGTTGGGTGAGTGGCGTTGATAAGTTTAACAAATAACACACAAAAAATTTCTGGAGTTTTGTGGGTTTTTGCTTGTAGCGAGTCATAGTATCTAGAAACTACTAGACTTAAATTTTTCCCAGGCTAGCCTAGATTATATTGATTATTGAGTGTTGACTCACAAGCGAAGTTAATCAGCATCCACTGGGCTAGGTAACTGAGATCTCTTGGGTTTTAACTTACATAGTGTTTGCTCACCCTGATATAATGGCCGACCTAGCTAAGTTGCACAAAACGGTAATGAAGTTTGCTGAGGAAATGGAGTATGATGAGAGAGAAACTCAGTCATTACTAGAATGTGCGGTGATCATGCAGATGCAAAACAGTGAAGACGACTTATTTAAAGCGCGTATGATCTTGGCATGGTGCGCGAAAGAGATGGGGAGGGATGAAGCCAGCATCCGAGAGTATGTAGAAGTAGTGATGGAAAATTCAAAGCAGGGAGACATAGAGTGGCAAGAAAAGGCAAAGTAGAGAGAGACTGAACGATAAAAGCAGCAACAAGAAAAAGATAAGCAATGGGAAAAACAGCAACAAGAAAGAGACAAGCAATGGGAGATAGAACGGCGAGAAATTGAAAGGTTACACCAGATCAAACTAAATGAAATAAGAAGCCGATTCCGCTCAGTGGAAACAGGAGATAATTCTAACAACTCTGGTTCTCAAGCTACTGCCACAACGGACAACTTGTCTGCTAAAACTGCGCCGCAACTCCATAAAAAAATGGACTTTCCTTTGGACACGGACCCGACGCCCAAACAAGGAAAGGACGTATGTAAGGAAAGCAGCCCTAAAACCATTGGGGAAGATTACGAAACGATCCCAGGCGTGGAAACTGCACAAAAGTGTCAGAGGTGCTAACTAACAAGCATTTTAATTCGGATAGCTACCGAATCTGTCATGCTCGCGATCGAGCACAACCTAATTGACACGAAACGTCGAGAAAAGGGTCCGAAACCCTAACACGTCAGGTTTCGCTAGCTCCCCAGCGGGACAGCGAAAACCCATATGCAGAGGCGTATCCCTCCAACTAAACGATCGGAGGGAGGAAATATTCCTTTCATACCCTGCGCGGCCATGGTGCAAGAAAGAGGCGCCTGCTAAAAGGGTTAAAGTTTCCAATTTGTTCCAAGGAATTTTGGAAAAAGATACCGAGAGCTTTCTCTCGGGCCCTCCGCGATCATACGGGATCTTAAACCGCCCAGTTCTCCGCTTGCAGACTGCGGAGCCTGTGACACAGGAAGGAGATCCGATGTTGCCGGACAGTTGCCAACGGACGCCAGTAACTCCCTCAGGCCAACAAAAATGTGTGTAACCCGCTTTATTGCGATATTCGCTTTATTGCGGTGGTCTGGAACCTAACCCGCAATATCTAAGAGGTATGCTTGTATATATATATATATATATATATATATATATATATATATATATATATATATATATATATATATATATATATATATATATATATATATATATATATATATGTCAAGTGCTTGCTGTGTGTACACATTGACAAATATGTATTGCATACACATGGAGCGACAAACATGGCTCGTTTTTCACAGCTAATTGTTAACTCACTAAACTCCAACACGTAGATACGATATCCGACGACTTTATGTCACAAACTTGAGTATAACACAATAACACAGGCAGACTGCCGCTTTGGCCATAAATCATCACATCAGAAAAGCACAATATATGATGTGCATAATTAGAACAGCATCTCATGGAAAGAATTTCACAATATCTTAATATATTTCCTATTTTCCTTCAACCGTTTCGCCTTCACTCTCCACGTAATCTCTCCTCGCTCTCATCTCTGTCTCGAATGACCTTTTTACCCATGACCCTTTTCACACCTGACCAGTCTTCACCACGACTTCGTTCACAACAACTCAGTCATGCCCGTGAACTCGACATTAGCGCTTACTGCTACTAATGCATTCATGCTCGCAGCCAAACTTAACATTCACTCACTTCACCTCCCAACTTACATAAACATATCTAGTTCCCACCGGAGCATGAGTACTGACATTCATTCTATAAACCGTTCGTGACATCCACCCCTCCCTCTCCAAGTGAAAAACATAGTTTTTCACTGGATGGGTGGTAGATATCAGGAAACCAACCATCCAAAACCTCTGATTACATATGTGGGCAAAATCTATTGCATCAGTGTGAAAATATGCCATCTACAAATAATCAATAATAACATTCTGGAGAACACAAAAATAAAATTAAAAAAAATTACAATAGAACCGAGTTGCTAGAAAAATACAACAGCAACTATATGGCAAAAATCATGCATCTCTAATTACACACAAAATTAAAGGTGATACATTACATCAATTTCACCAAATTCTACTATACCGGAGAATATCTATTCTATAACCCTGTACTGGATACACAACATATGATAAGAACTTAGCTTATACAAAAATCATGCAGAATACAGTTGACACAACATTACTCATGTACAAGTATCAAATACTACATAGAAATGGTGGTTAAAAAAAAACACACCCATTTACTACAAGCAAGTGTTCATAATCTAGATAACGAATCTGCAAGAACATTTAATTTACCCTGAATAGGAAAAACAGTGAAGTTGTACTGTTGTAACAACAACGACCACCTTGTTAAACGTGAATTTGGTGATCTAGATGACTTAAGAAAAGTCAAAGGACAATGGTCCGTTTCCAGTACAAAATGAGATCCTAACAAATACCTAGAGAGTTTGGAAACAGCCCAAATAATGGCTAAACACTCTCTCTCTCTATAGTGGCATATCGCGTTTCAGCCGGAAGCAACTTCCTGCTGACATACATGACAGGATGTAGAAACCCATCATGTTCTTGCATAAGAGACGCACCAATGCCCACTGCAGAAGCATCAGTCCTCAGTACAAAAGGCTTAGCCAAGTCTGGCAGTAGAAGAATGGGCTCGCTGGAGAATACAGCTTTGATGTTCCTCAGTGCTCTATCACACTCTTCAGTCCAGACCACTCTGTTTGGCGTGCCCTTTTTAGTGAGTGATGTTAGAGCTGATGACAATGAAGAGAACCTGGGGATAAATTTATGATAAAAATTTATCAGACCGAGTAAACTACGTACTTGTTTCTTTGTTTTTGGAGGTTGCAAATTCAAAATTCTTCCAACTGTTTGATCAACTGGTTTTAAAACACCCTGTCCTACCACATACCCCAGAAATGTTAACTCCTGAAACCCCACCTTAATCTTACTGGGTCTTGCTGTAAGGTGATGCACCCGAAGGCATGATAACAGTGACTTCAATCCCTCTACATGTTCATCCCACGTGTCATGAAACAAACAAATGTCATCAATATATGTGATAACATCCTTCTGTCCCCTCAAAAGCATTCTCATCATTCTCACAAAAGTTGCAGGGGCATTCACCAGTCCAAAGCACATATAATTAAACTGGAAAAAACCCTGAGGGGTACAAAATGCTGTAAGTGGCTTAGCACCTTCTGCTAAGGGAATTTGCCAATACCCCCTCGATAAGTCTAGTTTGGTAAAATACTTTGCCCCCGCTATTTGGGATAGGAGAACCTCTTGGTTGGGCATAGGTTCCGCATCTATCACTGTGACACTCTTCAAGCGGTGGAAGTCTATACATATCCATAGGGATTTATCCTTCTTCTGCACGATGACCATGGGAAATGAGTATGATGATTCAGATGGGGAGATAACACCTAAGCGTAACATATCATTCACTTCTTTTTCAACAGCAGAAGTATAATGTAGTGGAATAGGATATGGTCTCACCCGGATGGGCTCTCCATAGGTCAGTTTAATATCATGCTCAACTAAATCAGTTCTTCCAGGAATATCTGTGAGCACATCTTGAAATTCGCACAGCAGTGACTTCACCTGTTTCCTCTACATCTCCCCATGATTCTGAAGCAACCAATGGCAATAGTGGGATCTGGAGATTGACCTCCTCACCTTTGTCTCCATCTTCCTCGATGACTGCTGCACTAGCTA